>QLOH01000529.1:0-600000 GCA_026901365.1 Sesbania bispinosa
CAACCATACATCGGAGGTAGGAACTTCAGCAATAGCGCGACCGTTTCTACCTCCTCCAGACATCACTTTTCTGATTCATAGAAAAGTAGAATAACCAAAACAAATAGTTAGATAAAAACAATTTATCTCACTCAATCAACATCACAAGTTATCACCACAGAAACACAACAAACTCATAACTCAAGGCCGGTGAACCGACCTGGCTCTGATACCACTAAATGTGACACCCTTCTACCCCAAATACTAATACAATCATCAAGTTAAATTGTAAGGAAAGTTATAATCAACATTAAGGTAAAAAGGTTCACATTCCTCATTTAAACAATTACTGAATCCAAATCCAACTAAATTTCCATAAAAGTAAAATCAATGTTTTCGAAAGCTAATTTATCAACATAATAAAAAAATACATCTTGGTCATGTAAGACCCTTAAAAACAATCTCCGTAAATCTATACATATCAAAATGAAAGAACAAGTTCCTAAACACTAAGCCCCGATGTCACACCTATCAGAGCGAGACCCTGTCCCTTTAAAATTTGGCACATTGAGTGCCATCTTCATCACCTATAAAAACCACAGAAGAGTACAGTGAGGAAAAGAATACATACATATACATGTTGTTGGAAGTACAGGGAAACACTAGAAGGGGGGTTGAATAGTGTTTCAATGGAAACCTTTTCTGTTTTAAAAATATTTTGAAAATTTTGCTTCTGAAACTCTTCAGATGATGATTATCAGTCTGAGGGTTTTAATTAATTTCTGAATTGAGTTCAAATTAAGAAATTGGTTAAAAGCTTTGTTTGATTCAGAGAAGAAGTTTTCAGTTGGATACTTTTCAAACCCCTTAGTCAGATTAAAACTGAAAAGAAATAGTTAAGGGATAGAGAAAAACTTAGCCAAGAATTTATCCTAGTTCACTCACAACCACCGTGAGCTACGTCCAGTCCCAGGGCAAAAACCAGCACCTGGATTTCCACTAATCTTGCAAGATTACAAGTATTCTTTTCTTTCAAGCCTCTTCAGGCTCTACACCAAGTCTTATTTCTTCACCAAGCCTCTTCAGGCTCTCAGACACTTAACCAAGTGTAACCCAAGTATTCTTTCAAACAGAAAGCCTCGCCAGGCTTAAACACCAAGTATTATTTCTTCCACCAAGCCTCTTCAGGCTCTCAGACACTTAACCAAGTGTAACCCAAGTATTCTTTCAAATAGAAAGCCTCTCTAAGCTTAAACACCAAGTATTATTTCTTCCACCAAGCCTCTTCAGGCTCTCAGACACTCAACCAAGTGTAACCCAAGTATTCTTCCAAACAGAAAGCCTCTCCAGGCTTAAACACCAAGTATGTTTAATGTTTGAACAGAGAAACAAATAGTTCACTATCCTTCAGATGATAGCTTTGAACTTTGAATGTACAGAAAACTGAGATCCACTCAGGATAAGAATTTGAGCGAAAGTACAAGAATATCAAAGTATATTTTTGCAGCGTGTTCTTTCTTTGATAGGAATGCTTCTCCTTCTCTTCAAATCTGTATGAGACATATTTATAGTCTTCAGGAGTTAATGCCTGTTGCCAAATAGCATTAAATGCTCAAGGAGACGTTTGACACAAGCTTTGACCAAGGCATTCTGAGCAGACAAGGTGCAGCAGGTCTGCGCACACAAAGCTTTTTGGCAAGAGCAGTAGCGTTGCAGACTTTCCTTAAAAATGCTGAACATTTGAACAAGGAGAGAAAACAACTTTGATTCTTATGCTGAAATAGGTAAGATCATTGAGATGAACGTTCCTCGTACTCAACAACGTCTTCAAGGGTCAAAAGTCCTGATGTCTTCAGCTTTCAGATGAAAGGAGTGCTTCAGATGAGCTTCACACTTTCAGAAGATAATTACTTTTCAGAAGAAGTTGAATCTTCAGACGATCTGAAGCTTTAAGATGATCTTTCTCAATATTCAAGTGATCTGAAATATAACAGAGCAATATTTCTATATAAATTCATCTATATTTTATATTTGTTGTTCATTAAAACTTTTTAAGGGAATGAGACTCAGAGTATTTTTAATTACTCAAATCATTTTTGAGACTCAACAATCTCCCCCTTTTTAATGATGACAAATATAAAATATTCTGAAATCTGAAAAGGGTTAAAAAGATTAGAGTTTAGAAAATTCTCCCCCTTAACCAGATGTTTCATCTGAGATACTTATTCTTCTGAGATGATCCTTCTCGTTCTGAAGTATTCTCTGAAGTACTCATGCTTTTACACTTTCAGATTTTGTTAGTCTTAAACAACATATATATATATTTAATTAATACTTTCAGATTTTGTTAGTCTTTAAACAACATAATGTTTAATACTCCCCCTTTTGTCATCAATGAAAAAGGGTAAGCAACAGACACAACAAATAAATGCAATTAAGACAAGGCATCAGCAATAAATGCACATAAGACAATTCAACAAACTTGTCATGCATGAATGGTTCATGTAAGCAGAATTGTTGCACACAGAAATAAAACATAAAGATAAAATGAAATAATGTTGACAAGACAACATCATGAACTAGGTCGGAAGTCTTCTTAGAGCCTGCTCAAGCATGTCTTGCATAGCTAGCCTTTGACTATCCAGTTCAGCTACAACTGCTTCTTTCAGCGCATTGTGACTAGCCTTGATCTGTGCATGGGCAGTGAGGATCTGATTACCCATTCAGGATGGAATTCTCTGGCATAGAAGTCAGACATAGGAAATCTCCCCCTGTAGAAGGTAGGTGTTTTTTGAGTGGTATTCATCCCAATTTTCACCAAAGAGACAACATCATCCCACTGAGTTCCAGATGAACTGCCTTCATTCTCAACAAGATTCCAGTGATAGTTCCACATAGCTTCAGACAAAGAGTGATCTATGCCTTGATGTTCAGTGATGAATTCAGATAATCCTTCCCACTCTTCATTGGTTAGGACTCTGGGTTGTCTATATCCTTTTATTACAACACCTTTATCCTTCCTATGAGACGTCTCAACAAAAGGATACCTTGGTACTATCCTATCAGGTTGCACCAGCATAGTAGTAGATAGCTTGGTATGCACTTTTCTGGGTGGTCTGAAGTCTCTAAGCCCAAAAGAACTTGAGTACTTGTCAACCAACTCAGATTCAAGGCACAACATTTTTAGCAATCCATTCTTCATATGATAAGAAGTGCTTATCCTGAGAGAAAGGATCTAGTACCCTCCACTTGTGACAAGGGATGATTATTCCATGCCTTATCTTCTCCAGTGAATCTGAGAGACTACCTCCCCTTGAACTGATAAGCCTCCTTTGCCTTGCTGTTGAAGCAGTTTCTAAAAGTAACCTTGAAGGAGGATGGCGAGTTATGGGAGCAGCTTCCCTGAAGAACAACAATTCTTCATAAAGATTTGGAAATCTAGGTACTCTAGGCCTTTCTTCAAGAGGAACATTATAAAATCTATGCGGCACTTCAGCTGCCCACAACATTTGCTGGTCAGTATGAACTATTAAGCTCAGATCATAAGTGGGTTCCCGTATGAGATCTCTAGATTTCTCCTTCAGCAGTTCTGCTCTAGATAAAGTTATATTTCCTCCAAACCAAACACTGCCTGAGTCATCATCTGAGTTGAGTTCAGGATAACCTGATAGAGATGAAGAAGATGGTGAAGGTGGGTGTGCTTCTTCTATGGTGCTGATAATTTTAGGTGGAGGAGGGGCTTCATCCTCTGAAGTAAAACATTTCCAAAGATAACCCTAGACCTCTTAACAGGAGTCATAGAGCCTTCAGCAACTTTCTTCTTCAGCTTGAGTTCCTCTACCTTTTTCCTCCTTTGTTCTTTAGCAACCTTCTGAAATTCCACAGCATCTTCTTGCTGGATGTTTTTGCTTCTTGTCACCATCTGAGGAGCATCATCAGCAGGAGCCAACAATTTTCTCCTTTTGATTTTCCTTGCTTTTGCACTGGCTCTTCTTCTTTTCAGCCTGTTTTCTTGCTCAAGTTTTTCATCTTCAAGAACTACTTGCTGAGCAGCAACAACAGTAGCATAGTCTTGTTTTTCTTGTTTTTCCTTCTTCTTTCTTTCTACTTCCTCAATTTCCTCCACAACCTTCCTGATATCAGCTTCAGGCAAACTGGTAGCAAGAGGGATAGCTTGGATTGGTTGGGTTACATCAAAAGGTTCAACACCTAGAGGTTCAGATTCTATCCTGATGTTGTCCTCTTCCTATCCTCCCAAGATGACAGTGGGCTGAGTAGCAACAGCGGAGTTCTCAGTAACCTGTCCCACAATCTCAGAAGTAAGTGCAGGTATACTCTGAGCAGGTTCAGATTGTCTGAGCTGAACTTCCTTTCCAGTTGAAACTTCCTTCTGAAGCACTTTTTGTTCTTTTCTTCTTCATAATTTTGGTGGGAGTCTGAGTAGAGACAAACTTGTCTTTATGGGTGTCACCCTTCAGCTCATCCTCCAAAATCTCCAAAACCTCCACAGTGTTTTTCCCAATTCGGCCAGCTTTGTCTCGTATAGCTTCTTCTAATAGAGTTTTCTCAGGAGAGGGCTTTTTCACAGCAATACCCATTTTCTTAATATTCACCAGAGAGAAGAGAGCAGGACCTCTATGGTCATATAATCTCTCAATGGGAACATTGAACTTCAGCAGGATCTTTGTAATGAGAGTGGTGTGGGTGTAGCTTGCAGCTGAATCATTCACCCTCTTCAGCATGTTGTAGAGAATGATCCTGGGAAGGTTCAGAGGCTTCTTCTCTAAAAGATTGATCACACAAAACCTCTCTAGTTCTGAGACATGGTTTTTGCTACCATGCTTGGGCAAGATGCAACAACCTAATATGGCATGAAGAATCCTTGCCTTAGGATGCATGAGGGAGCTTTTAAATTCGCTGGGATCTTCAATCCCATACAATTTCTTTGTGAACTTCTTGTTTCCACCATTTTTTGCTTCCCATTCTGGAATAAACATCTCTCCAGAATTCGGAACACCAGTTACAACAACAATGGTGTCAGCATCTACGATGATCTTCACTTCCATCACTGTGGTTTTCAATCCTTGATACTTGCCATCTCGAGAAGAAATGTCTTCAGCATTCTTCCAGAAATCGACCACACTCTGCTCATGCCATGTACAATCAATGGCAGAGAAGAAGTTGGTCCAACCACAAGCCTCGAAGATCTCTGAGAGATAAATGCCACCAGCTTGAAGTTCATCAAGGTTTATAGTCTTGGAAGGAACAACTTGACCACCAGCAGATTTCTTGGACGCCATTGCTATGAGCTTTTTAGTGAGAATGACGAACACAAAGAAGCACAAGGTACTTAGGGCACAAGGTGTTGAGTCTCAAAAATTTATATACTTAAGTACCTTGAGTCTCATTCCCTTTAAAGAGTTTTAATGAACAAATATAAAAAAATTCAGATGGATTTGTGGCAATATACTTTCACAATATTTGCTTTGTTCAGACCATAAAAAATGTGATGCATCATTTGAAGCTTTAGATCATCTGAAGACCACACATCATCTGAAGAGCGTCTATCCTCGAGAAGAGAAGTTCATCTGAAGCATCCGTTGCATCTGAAATATGAAGTCTTCAGGACAATAGTTTGACCTTGGAAGACGTTATTGAGTACGAGGAACGTTCAAATCAAGATCTTACCTACTTCAGCATAAGAGTCAGTGTTGCTTTTCTTCCTCGTTCAAATGTTTAGCACACTTAAGGAAAGTCTGCAACGCTGATGCTCCTGCCAGATTGCTTTGTGTCCGTAGACCTGCTGCACCTGCTTCTGCTCAGATTACTTTTAACCAAGCTGTGTCAAACGTATTCTGAATGCATTAAATGCTATTTGGTAACGGGCATTTATCCCTTGGAGACTATAAATACATCCCATGAAGAATTGAATACATACAGAGTGATAGAGAAGCTTTTCAATAAAAAGAAACTACACACTACAAAGATCAAACTCTGATATTCTTTGTACAATCATTCATTTTCATATTCTGAGAAACTCTCAGCTTTTTGTACATCAAAGTTCACAACTATCATCTGAAATAGTGAACTAATTCCCTTTCTTGTTAAACTTAAACAGTTTGGGTTGTTAAGCCTGGAGAGGCTTTCTGTCTGAAAAAATACTTGGGTTACACTTAGATAAGTGTCTGAGAGCCTGAAGAGGCTTGGTGGAAGAAACAATACTTGTGGTAGAGCCTTAAGAGGCTTGGTGGAAGAAACAATACTTGTGGTAGAGCTTGAAGAGGCTTGATAGAAAAGAATACCTGTATTCTTGCAAGAATAGTGGAAATCCAGGTGCTGGTTTTTTCCTGGGACTGGACGTAGCTCACTGTGGTTGTGAGTGAACCAGGATAATGAAGGGAATCAAGCATATGGTCAGGGTGCAGCGGAAATAAATGGATTCCCTCCCTTGTTATGATCGTTTTGAGAAAACACGAATCAAGGCACAAAGGTATTGAAACGAAAGGTCGTACCTTATTAGGATTACAAACGAGGCAAGAGTAGTCGCGTCTCTATTGGTATCCACGCCAACGGCCGTACTAGGAAACCCTCCTCAACTCTGCCAGTAGCCTTAGAAAGTAAGAAGTGATTGCTCATGTGTATAAGGTAGTGCATCTCATGCTCTATTTATAAAGTGGTGGCTAGGGTTTTACCCCCTCACTCACTTAACCCTCACACTTATGGGCCTGACCCATTATGTTATAATAATTCTAATTAAATTAAATTAGAATTATTATTCTTTTCCTAGTGGCTTGTTGTATGCGTGTGACCCAATAGGATTTTAATATTCGGTTATGATATTAAAATAAAACCCTTTTATATTTAATATCATAAATAGTGAGCGGTATCTAGCAACACATCACTATCCAAATATTGAGATTATCAATAACTTTGATAAATCCTATTTTATGATAATAATTTATATGATCTGTCCCTTTGTCCAAATATCTAATTGAACACAAGGGCATGGATTGTGTCAACCTTGTATAGTTCAATTTGTATTTCTTGATCCCCAAGTAGACTGTACAGAAATAAATATCTCACATTTATCCTCCTAAGCATGGCCATGCATTTTGCAGTCTCACTTTATCAAGAGGCCAACAATATAACTCCTGTTACATAGGAGGGACAAATCCCATCTAGGGCACTCACATTCCTCCACATAATTTATTATATGTCCAAATATCAACTTTATGATCACCCTGTTACAGGTAACGTTTGATGATATTCAAAACACATAATTCCTTATGTAGGAATCATAGTGATTTCAGGTCAAAGGACTTCATATAACATCTATCAATTTAAGAAACGTTCATGACACTTATGTAACAACCCATGCAACGTTCTTAAGGTGGGTCTGTCCAGTACACCATTACTCTTAATGTGTACCTATGTGAGCACGTGATATCTCATATCCATGATTTGTGAGATGTGATCATCAATGAACTCACATACTAGTCTAAATGCATCTTTGTCCTAAGATGATACATGACTAGGGACTATTTAAGAATAATTCTTGATAAGATCTCACGATCAAGTCATCTACTTCATTTCTTATGAAGTTTAAGCTTACTATTCTAAGGACAATAATCATATTCTAAAAGAATTAATAAAATGAAATGCCTTTATAAAATAATAATATGATACAAGTGATGGATGTTCAAAAACATATAGGTCTTTAGTGCATATACTAACAATCTCCCACTTGCACTAGAGCCATTCAGACATAACTCTAATGCCTAATGATCTAGTGTGCCCTTCATGCTTCTGCTGCACAAGGGGTTTTGTCAATGGGTCTGCAACATTGTCATCTGTATGCATTTTGCATATCTTCACATCTCCCCTATCCGTGATTTATCGGATGAGATGGAACCGTCTAAGTATATGTTTGGATCGTTGATGAGACCTGGGTTCCTTGGCTTATGCAATAGCCCCATTGTTATCACAATAAAGATTTATAGGATCCACAATGGTAGGAACTACTCCAAGTTCAATGATGAACTTCCTGATCCATACGGCCTCTTTCGCAGCATTTGAGGCCGCAATATACTCAGCTTCTGTGGTAGAATCAGCGACTGTTTCCTGTTTTGAACTCTTCCAGCTCACAGCGCCACCATTCAAACAAAACACATAACTTGACTGTGATCTTGAATCATCTTTGTCGGTTTGGAAGCTAGCATCAGTGTAACCCTTTACAAGTAGCTCTTCCTCACCTCCGTATATCAAGAACGAATCCTTAGTTCTTCTCAAGTACTTAAGGATGTTTTTGACTGCTGTCCAGTGACCTTCACCGGGATCAGACTGGTATCTGCTAGTCATGCTCAAAGCATATGATATGTCTGGTCGAGTACACAACATGGCATACATGATAGACCCTATAGCGGATGCATAAGGAATCTTATTCATGAGTTCTCTCTCTCTTCCTTACTGGAAGGAGATTGAGCCTTAGATAGGCTTATACCATGTGACATAGGCAAAAATCCCTTCTTAGAATCTTGCATGCTAAACCGTTTTAACACTTTGTCTATGTATGTACTTGACTTAGGCCAAGCAATCTTCGAGATCTATCTCTATAGATCCTGATACCTAACACATAGGTTGCTTCGCCCAAATCTTTCATAGAAAAACAATTTCCTAACCAAGTCTTTATAGACTGAAGGTTAGGAATGTCATTTCCTATGAGGAGTATGTCATCTACATACAAAACTAGAAAAACCACTTTGCTGTCACCAACCATTTTGTAGACACAAGGTTCATCTTCATTTTCTATGAAATCAAACTGCTTAACAACTTCATGAAAATGAAGATTCCAGCTTCTAGAAGCTTGCTCTAATCCATAAATGGATCGTTGCATCTTACATACCTTTCCAGCATTTTCAGGTTTAACAAAACCTTCAGGTTGTGTCATATACACATCTTCAAGAAGACTTCCATTTAGGAAGGCTGTCATGACATCCATTTGCCAAATTTCATAATCATGGTAAGCTGCAATGGCAAGCAAGATCCGTACAGATTTAAGCATGGCAACTGGGGAAAAGGTTTCATCATAGTCTACACCATGAATTTTCTTGAAACCCTTAGCCACCAACCGTGCTTTTAAAGGTATTTATATCCATCCATATCAGTTTTCTTTTTGAAAACCCACTTGCACCCTATGGGTTTTATCCCTTCGGGTAGCTCAATCAAGGTCCATACCTTATTAGTTTACATGGAATCCATTTCAGATCTCATGGCATCAAGCCATTTCTCAGATTCTGGACTCAAAAGAGCTTCTTGGTAAGTCACTGGTTAATCTTGATCCATTAGCAATACATCCCCTTCCTGAGACACAAGGAAACCATATCTCTCAGGCTGGTGACGTACCCTATCTGACCTACGCAAGTCTTGCGCTACTTGAGCAAGTGGCTCCACAACAATTTGTGGTATCTGCTCTTGTTCCATTTCCAGGTCATTATTATTCTGTGTTACTTGAATTTCTTCAAGTTCTACTTTCCTCCCACTTATTTTCTTAGATACAAATTATTTCTCTAAGAATACAGCAGTCCTAGCGACAAACACTTTGCCTTCGCTAGGATTATAGAAGTAGTAACCCATAGTCTCTTTTGGGTATCCCATAAATAAACATTTATCTGATTTGGGTCCTAGCTTATCTGAAACTTGGCGTTTCACATAAGCTTCACAACCCCAAATCTTCATAAAAGACATACTGGGTTGTTTCCCAATCCATATCTCATATGGTGTCTTTATGACAACCTTAGATGGAACACAGTTTAGTGTGAAGGCTGCTGTTAACAAAGCATGACCCCAAAAGGAGTCAGGGAGATCAGAGTGACTCATCATGGATCAAACCATATCTAATAGAGTTCGATTTCTCCTTTCAGAAACTCCATTCCATTGAGGTGTTCCGGGAGGAGTGAGTTGAGATACTATCCCATATTCTTTTAGATGGTCATCAAATTGTTGGCTCAAGTATTCCCCACCTCGATCTGATCGAAGTGTTTTAATAGTCTTGCCAAGTTGGTTTTGTACTTCATTCTTAAATTCCTTGAACTTTTCAAAGGATTCAGATTTTTGTTTCATTAGATACACAAATCCATATCTACTGAAATCATCAGTAAAAGTGATGAAGTATTGAAAACCACCTCTAGCCATTGTGCCCATGGGCCCACATACATCATGTATGAGACCAAGAAGATCACGAGCCCTTTCACCTTTTCTAGTGAATGGGGTTTTGGTCATCTTCCCTAATAGACAAGATTCACATGTCTCAATTGATTCAAAATCAAAAGGGTCCAAATAGCCATCTTGGTGGAGTTTGGAAATGCGTTTCTCATTTATGTGGCCTAGGCGACAATGCCAAAGGTAGTAGTTGGGTTCAAATCATTTGTTTTGACCCTTTTAGCATTTATATTATAGATAGGATCTTCGAAGTCGAGAACATACAATCCATTGTTTAATTTTGCACAACCATAAAACATATCATTTAAATAAATCGAACAACTATTGTTCTTTATTATAAATGAAAAACCACTCTTATCTAAACAAGAAACAGAAATAATATTCCTACTAATGGCTGGCACAAAATAACAATTATCTAATTCAATAACTAGCCCAGTTGGCAAAGTTAAATAATAAGTTCCTACGGCTAAAGCAGCAACTCTTGCTCCATTTCCGACTCGCAGGTCGATTTCACCTTTGGTCAACGGTCTACTCCTTTTTAGACCCTACACATTCACACAAATGTGAGATCCACATCCAGTATCTAATACCCAAGATGCAGAGTAGATAAATTGACTTCTATAACATAAATACCTAAAGTGGAAGTCTCACTTCCCTTCTTCTTGATCTCTTCTAGGTACTTTGCACAGTTTCTCTTCTAATGTCTTGATTGGCCACAGTGGAAACATTTTCCTTCCTTAGCTATCCCGCCCTTAGGCTTCAAAGCAGAGGTACTAGGCTTGTTTTTGCCCTTGTCCTTTGATTTGAAATAGGGCTTCTTGAACTTCTTCTTGCCCTTGCCTTTTTCAGGTTAGACCATCAATATGGCTTTCCCTTTACCTTTATTAATGTTTTGCTCAGCTGTTCTCAACATGCTCAACAATTCTGGCAGTGGTTTGTCAAATTCAATCATGTTGTAGTTTCATGACGAATTGACCATAGCTGTCTGGCAACGATTGCAAGACAAGATCAGTGGCCAACTCTTGGCCTAATGGGAATCCAAGCCTTTCTAGGTTTTCAATGTACCCAATCATCTTGAGTACATGAGCACCAACAGGATTTCCCTCTGCCAGTCTACATTGATAAAGTGCCTTTGAGACTTCAAATCGTTCAAGCCTAACTTGTCCTTGATAAAGTCTTTTAAGTGTACAATCATATTGTACGCCTCCATGTTCTCATGTTGTTTTCAGCATTCATGGTAGTAAGCATAAGGCAACCTACATCGAGAGTAACATCCTGATGCTTTCTAAAAGCATCCTTGTCAGCTTTCGAAGTATTTGCAGCGGGTGTTTCAGGAATAGGCCCTTCCAGGACATACAACCTTTCCTAAGGACAATCCTTAGGTCTTATACCAGTCTAGAAAGTTAATTCCAAACAGTTTGTCCTTCTCAAGGACAGATCGCAATAAAAGTTACTTGTTGTGCTCGTTGCTATGCACGTAAGTATCATATAACAAACATATTTAATAAGGTCTTTAAATAAATATGTCTCCCACTATTTTGATTCAAAACAAGTACCCTCAATATAAAGAATCAAAAAATCTCATCACTAGATTTTCTAGTGGGCCAAGATCCATATTTCACCTAATTTTAAGTCAGCTTTAGTTGATCGCTTAAGAAAAGGTTATTTAGGTAGGAACATGTTTTCCAATTGTATCTCATACAACTCTTGGATAGTTAGTTGAATAACTCTTATTCTAATTCATCTTATGAATTAATGCCTAACTTAGTGCCTCTAGGTTTTTTTTAATCCTATTGAATATACCTAGTTAAGTCAAAACCCAACGGATGACAGTTGGATATTACTTTTATCCCATCGCGCCTCACTAAAGTAGATAAATGCACCCTGCTTTAGCAGACCCACATTTAATCAATTCTAGCCTTGACGAGTGCCATACATTGGAAGGCAAAACATGACTTAATATCGATGCCTTTAGGTTTTTCAATCTTATTGAATATACCCAATCAAACCCAATGGCTGACAATTGGATATCACTTTTATCCTATCACGCCTCACTAAAATAGATAAAGGTACCCTGCTTTAGCAGACCCACTCTTCATCGATTCTAGCCTTGACGAGTGTCATTCATTGGAAGGCATAATAAGCATTGAGGGATTTGATCGCTTTAATTTTATTCGTTGTTAAAACATTTAACATACAAGCATGCATCTCATACAAGCACATGATATGGTTATGGCCTCCTAAAAACCAATACAAAATTACATCAACTATATAATCTTGTATATAATCTTGAGCTCTCCAAGCTCCCACTGAATCCATGCTCCATGTCCTCCAGGTTTCATTACTTAACAAGAAGAAACCTCGTTTTAACATACGATGGGATAGAGATGAGAAGAGAATTACAAGAGGAATGTTTAGAGGTTAGGCACGACACACAGGTATTTAAATTAAAACAACTAAGGCCATAACCAACCATCATGCAAATTCAACATCCATTGATTGTAAAACGAGTGATATAATAAGATATATATATATATTAAGTGAGGTTTGATTACGTGCATACGAAATAACCCATTACGCAGTGTCTCAAAACAAAAATTTGATTTGATAAACACTCAACCAATCCAATAAGTGTCTCGCATCAAACGAATACTTCACGAACCGATAAACGAGTAAGTCCCTCAATCATTTGAATACGCTATTGTCAGCAAATTGATAAGTAGCATGTTTATCGCAGCCAATATTTGAGTCAAGACAAGGTTTCAACAATTGAACCCTTTGATGCCCAAGACATTAACTCTTTCATGTTCCTTGGGACCCTCCAACATAAGAACATATAAACATATATACATCGCACATAAAACAATCAATAAAGGGAACAAAATAAACTGATTCTGAAAGCTGCGCTTCACTTGCGCTTTACCTGCGCTCCACCTGCGCTACAAGCGCAGGTGAAGCGCAAGTATCAGAATCAAAATACGTAAACTGCGCTTCAGTCTGCACTGGAACCTAGCTTGCAGCGCAGATCTACGCTTCAGTCTCGCTGTAGCGCAGGTTGCAGCCCAGATATCAGTCGCGTCTCTATTGGTATCCACGCCAACAGCCGTACTAGGAAACCCTCCTTAGCTCTGCTAGTAGCCTTAGAAAGTAAGAAGTGATTGCTCATGTGTATAGGGTAGTGCATCTCATGCTCTATTTATAAAGTGGTGGCTAGGGTTTTACCCCCTCACTCACTTAACCCTCACACTTATGGCCTGACCCATTATGTTATAATAATTCTAATTAAATTAAATTAGAATTATTATTCTTTTCCTAATGGCTTGTTGTATGCGTGTGACCCAATAGGATTTTAATATTTGGTTATGATATTAAAATAAAACCCTTTTATATTTAATATCATAAATAGTGAGTGGTATCTAGCAACACATCACTATCCAAATATTGAGATTATCAATAACTTGATAAATCCTATTTTATGATAATAATTTATATGATCTGTCCCTTTGTCCAAATATCTAATTGAACACAAGGGCATGGATTGTGTCAACCTTGTATAGTTCAATTTATTTTTCTTGATCACCAAGTAGACTGTACAGAAAATAAATATCTCATATTTATCCTCCTGAGCATGGCCATGTATTTTGCAGACTCACTTTATCAAGAGGCCTACAGATATAACTCCTGTTACATAGGAGGGACAAATCCCATCTAGGGCACTCACATTCCTCCACATAATTTATTATATGTCCAAATACCAACTTTATGATCACCCTGTTACAGGTAATGCTTGATGATATTTAAAACACACATAATTCCTTATGTAGGAATCGTAGTGATTTAAGGTCAAAGGACTTCATATAACATCTATCAATTTAAGAAACGTTCATGACACTTATGTAACAACCCATGCAACGTTCTTAAGGTGGGTCTGTCCAGTACACCATTACTCTTAATGTGTACCTATGTGAGCACATGATATCTCATATCCATGATCTGTGAGATGTGATCATCAATGAACTCACATAGTAGTCTAAATGCATCTTTGTCCTAAGATGATACATGACTAGGGACTATTTAAGAATAGTTCTTCATAGATCTCACGATCAAGTCATCTACTTCATTTCTTATGAAGTTTAAGCTTACTATTCTAAGGACAATAATTATATTCTAAAAGAATTAATAAAATGAAATGCCTTTATAAAATAATAATTTGATACAAGTGATGGATGTTCTAAAGCATATAAGTCTCTAGTGCATATACTAACAGATAATTTCTTGGCTAAGTTTTCTTCTATCCCTTAACTCATTTAATTTCAGTTTTTATTCTAACTAAGGCATTGATTAAGTACTTTAGTGAAAACTTTGAATCTAAATCAAAATCTGGTTTATAACTCACGTTAATCTGAACGCTTTTCAGAAAGTTCTTAAAAACTTCAGACTGATAGTTATCATCTGAAGGTTTTCAGAAACAATTCTTTCAAAATACTTGAAATAGAAAAAGTTTCCATTAGAAATACTATTCAACCCCCCTTCTAGTGTTTCCCTGTTTTTTCTACAATTGGTATCAGAGCTTATCCTTGGGGTTAACACCTAAAACAGTGTCAAGGACAAAGATTTTGATGGAAACTTCTACCAGCAACAGATAGTACATCACTGAAGGAGCCTCTATCACGAGACCCCCTGCATTCAATGGAGTGGACTACCACTATTGGAGGGATCGTATGAAGTTGTTCATTGAGAGCAACAACATTGATGTATGGGATGTGGTTACTGATGGAGACTATGTCCCCATGCATGCTGGAGTGCCCATACCTAAGGCTGACTGTACCTTAGAGCAGAAGGCTAGAGTTCAATTAAATGCCAAGGCTAAACTCTATCTGATATGTTCTTTGAACAAATCAGAATATGAGAAAGTTTATGGCTGCTCATCTGCCAAGGAGATCTGGGATACACTTGCACCTGCCCATGAAGGGACAGAGACTGTTAAGCAATCCAAGATCAGCATGCTTGTACATCAGTATGAGATGTTCAAGATGGAAGAATCTGAAATCATAGATTAAATGTTTGGGAGGTTTCAGAAAATAACCAATGGACTCAGGTCATTGGGAAGAACCTTTGAATCTGGGGATAATAACAGAAAGATTCTAAGGAGCTTGCCAAAGTCCTGGAGACCCAAAGTCACTGCCATCCAAGAAGCTAAGGATTTAAACTCTCTTAGGATGGAGGAACTGTTGGGTTCTCTCAAAGTTCATGAGCTTGAACTTGGGGAATATGACACCAAGAAGAAATCATTGGCATTGAACTCAAAGGCCAGACAGTCTATGCATGGTAGCATGAAAGCCATGCAAGCAGAGGACACTTCAGATGGTGATACTGAGTCTGAAGGTTGTTCAGAAGATGATGATCTTGCTCTTCTCAGCAAAAGATTAAGAAAATTCTACAAAGAAAAGGGAGATACAAAAGATCTCAACCTTCCAATGTCAAACAGGTAAATCAGGTAAAGAGTTTGTTAACACTGACAAAATTACCTGTTTTGAGTGCAAACAGCCATGTCACATGAAGACGGATTGTCCCAAGTTAAGGAAGCCAACCTTTCAGAAGAAGAAGTTTTTCAAGAAAAAGAAAGGATTGATGGCAACATGGGAAGATTTGGATGATTCCACTTCAGAAGAAGAGGATGATACTTTAGAAGAAGCCAATCTGTGTCTGATGGCAAGTCTACCTTCTTCAGACAGTTCTGAATCTGAGGTAATTCCTCAAACCCTTCAAGATCAGTATGATGACCTTGTTGAAAGTAGCAGAGAACTGTTTAATGAATTCAAAGAACTTTCAAGAGCTTTTACTCAAGCTGCTTTAGAAAATGAGAATTTACAAAAAGAAAACCTTGCTCTCAAAGAAAAGCTACTTCAGAAAGATCCAAGTAGTTCTAATAATCTTGTTAAGGAGAACAAAAAGCTCAAAAACAAGGTTAGAGAATTAACTCTGGATCTAGCCAGATTTGTCAAAGGAACTAATAATCTGAATAGATTATTGGGCTCTCAGAGGCATTCCCTTGACAAGAGTGGCTTAGGTTATTCAGACACATCTTCATCTAAATCTTTTATATTTAATGTGCCTGATAAAGGACCTAAGAAAGGTAATGGGTGTTCTAACTGTGGAAAGCCTGGACATGTTAAGTCTTAGTGCAGGAACAGAAGGAAAATAAGACCTAAAGCTAACAAAAAAGGACCCAATAAGGTATGGGTACCTAAGAATTTAATTGTCCCTGTTGCAGATGTGTTTAATAGGACAAAAGAAACACCACAAATGGTATCTGGACAGTGGGTGCTCGCGACACATGACGGGAGAAAGGTGTTTGTTCCAAAGCCTTAGACCCAAGGCAGGAGGAGTGGTCACCTTTGGTGGAAATCAGTAAGGGAAGATCACTAGTATTGGGACAGTAGGTATGACTCCTCTTTCCCTGATTAAAAATGTGCTTCTAGTGGAAGGATTACAACACAATCTTCTGAGCATAAGTCAATTATGTGACAGTGGATATGTGGTGTCTTTCCTTAAGAAGGATATATAGTCAAAGATGCTTCAGATCATGTTCTCTTTTCTGCTAAGAGACACATAATGTGTATAATATTGATCTAGAGGAACTTGCAAGCCAAAATGTGAAGTGTTTTGTTTCTATTGAAGATGAAAAACATATTTTGCATCAGAAACTTGGCCATGCCAGCTTGAGATTGATCTCAAAGTTAACCAAACACAATCTGGTTAAAGGATTACCCAAGCTTTCATTCAAATCTAACATTTTATGTGGAAATTGTCTGAAAGGAAAACAAACCAGAAACTCTTTCAAGAGTAAAAATGTTGTTTCAACTAGCAGACCTTTGGAATTACTTCACATGGATTTGTTTGGTCCTACTAGAACAGAAAGCCTTAGCAAAAAGAAATATGGTTTGGTCATTGTTGATGGCTATACTAGATTCACATGGGTTATATTTCTAAGAAACAAAGAGGAAACCTTTGAGAATTTCACAAAATTCTGTAAGAAGGTGCAGAATGAAAAGGAATCTGCATATCTGCTATCAGAAGTGATCATGGTGGAGAGTTTGAGAACTCAAGCTTCAAACTGTTCTGTGATGAGAATGGGATCTCACACAATTTCTCTATGGCTAGAACACCTCAGCAAAATGGGGTTGTTAAGAGAAAGAACAGAAGCTTGCAAGAGATGGGGAGAACCATGCTCATTTCATGCAATCTACCTAGATCCTTTGGGCAGAAGCTGTTCACACAACATGTTACATTCAAAACAGAATTTTGGTAAGACCAATTCTCAAAAGGACTCCATATGAATTGTGGAAAGGAAGAAAACCCAACATTTCCTACTTCCATATCTTTGGATGTGAGTGTTTTCATACTCAACACAAAAGATGATTTAGGAAAATTTGATGCTAAGTCTGATAAAGGTTTCTTTATTGGATATTCTGAAACTTCTAAGGCATACAGAGTATATAACTCAAGAACCTTAGCTGTAGAAGAATCTATTCATGTAAGATTCAATGACTTCAAAGAGACTGATAGGGAACTATCAGATCTAGAAGATGATTTTGCAGGTATGGAGATAAACCCAGCTGTAAAATCAGATGGATCATCTGAAGGACCTGCTGAGCAAAAGACTGGACTTGTGTCTGAAGCTGGACCTTCTCAGACAACCATTGTTGAGTCTCAGACAGAGTGTGTACCCTCTCACAATCGTGATTGGAGATACAGAACTCATCATCCAAAAGAGAAAATAATAGGTGACACTTCAGAAGGAGTTAAAACAAGATCAAGATTCAGAAGCTTGAACAATCTTGCACTCCTATCTGAAATTGAACCTAAAAATATTGAGGAAGCTCTGCATGATGAAGGGTGGATCCTAGCCATGCAAGAGGAGCTGAATCAATTTGCTAGGAGTGATGTCTGGACACTTGTGCCTAAACCCCATGGGAAAACTATAATAGGAACCAAATGGGTGTTCAGAAACAAGCTGTCAGAAGAAGGAAAGGTGGTCAGAAACAAGGCCAGGCTTGTTTCTCAAGGCTACAATCAGCAAGAAGGTATTGATTTTACTTAAACCTTTGCTCCTGTAGCTAGGCTTGAAGCCATTAGAATTTTACTCTCTTATGCAGTAAATAATGACATCACCTTATATCAGATGGATGTCAAGAGTGCCTTTCTCAATGGATTTATTGAGGAAGAGGTCTATGTTAGACAACCACCAGGTTTTGAAGATACTACTTTTCCAGAACATGTTTTCAAACTGAAAAAGGCTTTTTATGGTCTGAAATAAGCACCAAGAGCTTGATATGACAGATTGAGCAATTTTTTAATCAAAAATGGCTTTCAAAGAGGAAAAGTAGATACAACTCTTTTCAGAAAAATGTCTAACAAAGATTTCATTCTGGTTCAGATATATATGGATGACATTATATTTGGTTCTACTGATTCTTCATTATGTAAGGAATTCTCTGAGCTCATGCAATCTGAATTTGAAATGAGCATGATGGGGGAACTCAAGTTCTTCCTAGGACTTCAGATTAAGCAACAATCTGATTGTATATGGATCCATCGGGAGAAATATACTAAGGAAATGCTTAAGAAGTTCAACATGAATGATTGCAAGCCCATGACTACTCCTATGCATCCTTCAATCGTTCTTAACAAAGATGAAGGAGAAGAACCAGTAAATCAAACCTTGTACAGAGGAATGATTGGTTCATTATTGTATCTAACAACAAGCAGACCTGACATAATGTTTAGTGTGTGTCTCTGTGCTAGATTTCAATCTGATCCAAGAATTACTCATTACAAAGTTGTAAAGAGAATTTCAGATATTTAAATGGTACTACTAATCTTGGTCTTTGCTATAAGAAGAGTAAGGATTGGCAGGTTAGTGGGATTTTGTGATGCTGACTTTGCTGGAGATAGAACTGAAAGAAAATCAACCAGTGGAGGGTGTCATTTCATTAGTGATAACATGATCAGCTGGTCCAGCAAAAGGCAAAGCACAATTGCACTTTCAACAGCTGAAGCTGAATATATTGCTGCAGCCAGTTGTTGTTCACAACTGTTGTGGGTAAAATATCAGTTAGAAGATTTTAATATTGATGTTAAGTCTATCCCTGTGATGTGTGATAACACTAGTGCTATTAATTTGTCCAAGAATCCCATTCAACATTCTAGGGCAAAGCATGTAGAAATCAAGCATCATTTCATTAGAGACTATGTTCAGAAAGGAGTTTTTGATATAAAGTTCATTGATACTGATCATCAATGGGCAGCTATATTCACAAAACCCCTGACTGAAGATAGATTTAAGTTCATAAGAGATAATCTGAATGTTTTGGCTTTGTCTGAAAAATGATCGCTTCCATCTGAACATGCATCGTCTGAATGTATGTTGTGTCTGAACATGCATATCTTTTCAAATATCTTGTGCATCTGAAGTAACTAAATCTGATGATGTGGCAAACTGAAACGTTTGGTCTCCTTCTCTGAGTAGTTGTTCTCAGCACGACTGCACGTTCTCCAAGACTGCAGCTGCCATAATTATTGTTGTGACAACTATTTAAAGACGTGCTGTCGACGGTTACAGGCTCTACTCACACTCTCTCCTCTACAAGTTTTTGCTATTTCTTGTGCCCTAAGCTTTTCGTCTCCTCAAAGCTCTTGTTCTCTCAAGCTTTCATCAATGGGGTCAAAGAAACCTGCAGGATGTCAAGTTGTGCGGTCAAGAACCATTAACTTAGAAGAACTCCAAACTGGTGACATCTATCTTTCTAAAATTTTCGATGCATGTGGATGGACCAACTTCTTCTCTGCCATAGACTGTGCATGGCATGAACAAAGTGTGATTGACTTCTGGAAAAATGTTGAAGATATTTCAACAAAGGATGAGAAGCATCAAGCGCTGAAGACCACTGTGCTAGGTGTGAAAATCATAGTGGATGCTGACACCATTGCTCAAGTTACTGGTGTTCCAAACTCTGGAGAAATGTTCACTCCAGAATGGGAGCTGATAAATGGTGGAACTAAAAAATTCACAAAGAAGCTGTACGGGATTGAAGATCCTATGGAACTGAAAAGCTCTCTAATGCATCCTAAGGCAAGGATTCTCCATGCTATTTTGGGTGCTGTATTTTGCCCAAACATGGAAGCAAGAATAATGTCTCTGAACTTGAGAGGTTTTGTGTGATTAATCTCCTGGACAAGAAGCCTCTGAACCTTCCCAGGATCATCCTCTACAATATGCTGAAGAGGGTAAATGATTCAGCAGCAAGCTATACTCACACTACTCTCATCACCAAGATTCTTCTGAAATTCAATGTTCCCATTGAAAAGCCGTATGATCATAGGGGTCCTACCCTATTCTCTCTGGTGAACATTAAAAGGATGGGCATTGCTGTGAAGAAGCCCTCACCTGAGAAGACCCTGCTAGAAGAAGCTGTAGAAGACAAGGCTAGAAGAACTGGAAAAAAGCCCTCAGAAGGTCTTAGAGATTCTTGAGGATGAGCTGACTGGAGATTGTAACACCCGCAATTTTTCTTACTGGTGTATAAATAGAATAAAGAAAATTTTAAAATAGTAATAATCATTTAATTATAAAGTATTTAGTAGCTTTTAATAGACAACCAAATTTATAATACCCAACCACAATTATGAGTAAATTTCTCTAGAGAGGTGTTTGAGAAAATAACCTAAGACACCTTTAGTAATTATACAGTTAAGGAAAATATAGATTTAATTATTAAAAATAGCTAAAACTCTAAGGTATCTATACCTTTATTCAAAATACTCTTAATATAATTAGTGATGAGTTTTAGAAAATTATTTAGAATTTTTCTAGCACTTCTGGGCAAAAAGATCAAAATGCCCCAATTAACAGTATAACCATAGCCAGCATATGAAAAAAATTGTAGAAAAATATGGAAGATATATTTTGAACCTTAAAAGATGATTTAAAATTATAATTATAATTCTATACAATCTCTGTAAATAAAACCTTAATTTTCTCTCTCTGCTTACTGTAACGTCCGCTTCTTACCGTTTTACCGCATTTCGTGTTTTATTGAATTGTTAAAATTATTTTTAATCACCAAAATTTATATTTTTGGATTTAGAATTTAATTTCCTATTTTAGGGAATTTCTGGGAATTTTTGGGACTTTCTGTGAAAATGACCTTTTTGCCCCTCCTGTCCCTTGAACCGGGCCCGTATACTCTTGATCCGGGCCAGAAAAAAATTGCACAAACCTCCCCTTAGCTTCTCATGCAAGCCGTGCATGTGTAGGCATGGTGCATGAGAGACACTTGTATTTTTTCCTTCCTTTTCACAAGCCATGTGTAGGAAAAGTGAACTTATGGCATTTATAACTCAAAACCTCACCTTTCTCTCTCCTTCCAACACATGCAAGCTTAGTTTTCTCTCATTTCTCTCTTTCTCTTCCTCTTGAAGCCGTGAACTCTCCATCATTTTCTCCCAAAAATTTTCATCCTTCCTTAAACACAATCAAGCCAAGGTTCCATCTTTGAACCAAAGCTTCAAATTCTAAGCCTTCTAGCCTTGAAAAAATCCTTGTTGGTGACTTAAGGAGGCATCTTTGGGGGCTGTTTTGGGACCAGAATTCTGCACTCATTTTCTTGGAAATTTGAGGTAAAGGGGGGGAGAACTTGAACTCTAGTAGGATTGGTAACTAGAGTCAAGGATTTGCCCTTAAAATCCTTGTTTTACTCTTGTTCTCCTTGAAAAAAATCACTTTTTGAGCTTTTCCTTGAGCAAATGTTTTGGATTCTTGGAGCTGGGTTGTTTACATGTTTTTTAATTTTGTTTTGATGCTTGGAATGTGCTTGGATTGTGATTGTTGGTGCATGCAAGCCAAGAAACAATTTTGGAAAAATTTTCCCCTTTTTCCTTAATAGCTCTCGCCTTGAGGGATTTTGGGGCTGCATGTGTTTCAAAATTTTTTTGGTGCTTGGAATGTGTTTGTATGATGAATCTATGAACATGCATGAAGTTGGTTGAAGGTATACAATTGTTTTGGATGATTGATCTTTGAAAAATAGTGTTTATGAGCTTGAAAATGGAGTTATGAACTTTAATGTGTATGTTGATGATTTTGAGTGGATTAGTATGATATTTGGCATTTAGATTGTTTGTTGATGAATGTGTGAAGTTTTGGTGAAGATTGGATGTTGTGAAAAATTTGAAGTTTTGATGAACATTCAAGTTGTTCTTGATGTTCATGAGTTGTTCTTGATGAAACTCATCAAGAATACCTTTTTGATCTTAAAAAGGTCAAGGGTATGTTGAAAACATGTTTATGGGCTTTGGTGGTCCAAAAGGACTAAGAAGCAATTTTACAAGTAAAAGGACTAAAGTGCAATTAAGAATAAGTCTTTAAAAATAAATAAAACAAATTCGGATTTCCAATTCCAACTAAGTAAAAGTCAACTTAAGGGTCAATATTTTAGGTTGCCATGACTAAAAATAAGTTCCTAAGAGTTATAAAACCTTTAGGCTTTTAATTTAAGTTTAAAACCTTTAAGAAAAGGAGTTAAAGACTCATTAAAAGTCAATCAAGATTAGATTATGAAATTAAAAGTTAGATTGGAGTTGGACTTCAACTCTAATCCAAGTTATTAAGAAATTAAAACTTAGAAATTAATTAGTAGACTTAGCTAATCTAATTACCTAAGTTAAATTAACATAATCTACTTAAGTTAATTAAGTAACGGATGATTAATTAAGGTTAAAGTTAATTAACCTAATAAAAGTATTAAGTAATTAATTAGTAATGATGATTAAGAATTAACTAACTATGATTAACCTTAATCAAATGTAATTAAAAGCTTAGTCCAAAACTAAGGAAGAGATTAAGACTTAATTAAGGAGGATTAAGATTAATTATAGCCCAGTTAATGAAGATTGATTAAAAGTTAAATCTAATCTTAATTAATTATACAAGAAGAATTAGGATAAGTAATACCATCCATAAGATACAATCATAAGTTTTAGTAAATTATAGGACTTAAGTGGACATGATTATCAATAACATTAGTACAAACTACCTTAAAAGGCTATAACCAACACACTCTTTCTACATAAAACTTGAGAAGCTTGGCGAGAGAGTGCGGTTTGGCCTTCCTTGTGAAGGAAAGACGTTGAATAGGTTTTGTCTGTAAGGATGTGAATGTTGTGAGAATTGTTGTGTGACATGCATCATGAAGCGTCGTTGATGTTCGAGGTTGAAAACCTTACGGCCTATATAGCAGTAACACTCGGTACAGTGTGAAACTGGTAGGGACTGGGCACATGGGTTTTGCAAAGAACGCCAGAGGGTCCTCGAGTGGGGATGCCAGCCCTGAGGATAGTCAGGTCCCGAAATGGCACAAGTGACGTAGGCTCGCCCCCTACTGTCGTGTAAACGGGGTACAGGCTTGACTATCCTGTCGCTCTCAAGTTTTCATGGTCAGTTGAGATTGTCTGGAAGTCGGAAATTTATTTGGCCAAAATGTATGAGCAATGCTCTTTGTACCAATGCTAGTACAGACTCTAACTCCTGACGTGCTGTGTATATATGGTCGGGCAGCTGCTATGTGCTCTGCCTATGGTGATGTTTCCCTGGGCCCGCATGCATTAGATATTGCATTATAATAGTAAAAGTTTGTTCATATGAGTACACCATGATGAGATGTCGTGATTGCTTATTGATTCGACTGTGTGGATTGCCTCTGTGTGTGTGCTCTAGTTTGCCGTATCCTACATGCTGTGAGTTCATGCGATGTTCTCACCCTTCTTTTCTATCTCTTCTTTCTATGTTCTTCTCGTCACGTTGACAGTCGGTATCGAGGACTTCCGTCATGACGTCGATGCAGGAGCGAATCAGATGGTTGCCAAGGGGCACCCGGAAGGTGACAGGCAATCCCGCGCATGTGTGAGTTCTATGGGGGGGGGAGTTTGTGTCACCATCACGCACCCCCGACTTCCTCTTGTTACCTGAAAAGGGACTAGGTTGTGTTGAGTCTAGGTAGTACGCAACTCTGATTTAGGAATCTCTTCTTTTGTATTCTGTTAGAGGTCTCATTTATTTTACTACCAGAACTCATGTTTTAAGGTGGGTCATGTGGGTATTTGAGAGGTACATTGATGCTACTTAATATGTATGTATGTATTTATGTCACACTGTTTATGTTCTCTCAAGGTCTTTAACCATGTGTATGTTGTGGATGCGCGTAAGGTGTTAATTCTTTCGACTCTTACGGAAAGATAAGTTTTTTGAAAGTGAAGGAAGGATATTTCATAAGTACTTAAAATAAGCTAGAGAGGTAATAGGTCAATGACACCTAAACCCTTTTTCAAAAAAAAAAAAACTTCCGCATTTTTTTACGTTCTACTTCGTTGGTCACGTGTAATACATGTGGTACTTTTAGTGGTAACTAGGGGTATCACAGAGATCCTCATAAAGACAGTTTGTCTCAGCACAAACTCCCACCAAGATTATCAAGAAGAAAAGGACCAAAGTGCTTCAGAAGGAAGTATCTACTAAAAAGGAAGTTCAGTTCAGATTGTCTGAACCTGCTCAGAATGTGCTTGCACACACTTCTGAGATTGTGGATCAAACAACTGAAACTTCTACTGTTGCTACTCAGCCTACTCTCACTCTGGGAGGACAGGGAGGAGGACAACAACAAGTTAGAATCTGAACACCTTGGTGTTGTAGCTATTGTTGTATCTGAGCCTATCTAGGCTACTCCTCTTGCTGAAAGTTTACCCTGAGGCTGATATCAGGAAGGTAGTAGAGGAAATTGAAGAAGAAGAAAGAAAGAAGAAGGACGAACAAGAAAAAATAAGATTTTGCCATTGATGTTGCTGCACAACAAGTTGTTCTGGAGGATGAGAGGATTGAGCAAGAAAATAGGCTCAAGAGGAGAAGAGCAGTGCTAAATCCAGAAAACAAAAGAGAAGAAGATTACTTGATCATGTTGCTGCTATTGCTCCTCAGAGAGTCACCAGAAGCAAAAGCATCCAGCAAAAGGATGCAATTGAGTTTCAGAATGTAGATGAGGATCAGAGGAAAAAGAAGCTGGAGGAACTGAAGTTAAAGAAACAAGTTGATGAAGGCCCTGCGGCTCCTGCTAAAAGGCCTAGAGTCATTTTGGCAATGTTTCCACCTCAGAGGATGAAGCTCCTCCTCTTCCACCTAAGGTGGTAAGCACCACAGAAGAAATACCTCCACCTCACTATCCCATTCATCTTCATCTTCATCTCTTCTCAGGATATTCTGAACTTAACACTGATAATGAAGATTCAAGATGTGTATGGTTTGGAGGTAATATTCCTTTGACTAAGGTTGAAACTGCTAAAGGAGAAATCTAGAGAGAAGAGAATCCACCTTTGATCTGAGTCTAACTGTTGAGAACCATAAGCAACTGATGTGGGCAGCTGAAATACCACACAAGTTTTACAATGTTCCTCTTGAAGAAAGGCCTAGAATTCCCAGATTTCCCAACCTCTATGAAGAGTTTCTGTTCTTCAAAGAAGCTGCTCCTATCATCAAACATCCACCCTAAAGGCTGATTTTGGAGTCTGCTGATGAAGCAAGAAAAGAAGATTTATCAGTTCAGGGGGAGGAAGCATTTCAGATGCTTTGCAGAAGATAAGATATGGAGTGTTCAACCCTTGTCACAAGTGGAGAGTACTGGATTCCGTTTTCTCAGGATCAGCACTCTCTATCCTATGAAGACTGGGTTACTGTGAGGATGTTGTGCCTTGAATTTGAGCTCGTTGACAAATACTTAAGCTCCTTTGGGAAGAAAGATTTTAGACCTCCCATAAATGTACACACCAAGCTTTCCACTTCTATTCTAGTACACAGCCTGACAGGATTATCCCTAGATATCCTTTTGCTGAGACGTCTCCTTGGAAAGGCAAAGGTGTGGTATCAGATGGAGAATTTGAACAAAGGGTCTTATCTGATGAAGATTGGGAAGGGTTATATGACTACATTGCTGACAAACAAGGGATAGATCATTCTCTGTCTGAAGCAATGTGGAATTACCACTGGAACTTGGTTGAAAAAGAAGGAAGCTCATCTGGAGCTAAGTGGGATGATGTTGACTCTTTGGTAAAAGTTGAAAAGAATACCACTCAGGAGACACCTACCTTCTTCAGGGGGAGATTTCCTATGTCTGATTTCTCTGCCAGGGAATTCCATCCTGAATGGGTAGTAAGCTTTCTTTCAACAGACCTGAGTATCTCATCCAAGTCAAAGATCCTCCCAAGTTCAATCTTCCTTATGGATTTCAGTACTACCGTTTCACCAACAGGCACATCTCCTTGATATTCTATGAAGAAAATCTTAAAGCTGAATTGGTTGCTCTTTCCAGAGAGCACTATGCTCTGAGCACTCAGAAGGAAGCCTTCATACAAAGGTCAGATCAGCTTATCACTGCACATGCCCATCAAGGCTAGTCACAATGAACTCAAGAAAGGAGAGAGAGAGGGAAGATGACGGAGAGACCGAGGAGGAGTACAAATGAGTGAGCAAGAAGACAGGAGATAGGAGAGGGGAGAGAGAGAGGGAAGAGATAGGAGAGAGAGGGGAGAGGAGAGGAGAGAGAAATAGGGGGTTAAAAAAAGGAAGGACCAATTGCAAATAACCATTGACCGGTTTAGCAGGTTATATGTACTCAATCTGAACCATTGATATAATAATACTATATCTAGTGGCTCAAAGGGTGTGTCATACTGGTATGCACCCACGCGCTACTATATGCTAGACGTTCCCAATTGGTAGATTTTGAGACACATGAGTACAAATATATTTGTTGAGATAGATACTAAAGTTTGGATATGGTATATAATAAAATGTGTTGGTGCATTTTAAAATATTTCATTAGTTATTTTATTATTATTACTACTTTTTATCATAAAGTCGTGTCATCCTTTTTTTCAAAGTAAAATTGTTTAATTAATAGATATTGATACACATGAGTACAAATATATTTGTTATGACAGATACTAAAGATTGGATGTGGTAATATATTAAAATGTTTGGTGCATTTTAAAATATTTCATTCATTATTTTTTATTATTACTACTTTTGTCATCAAAAGTCGTGTCATCTATTTTATTCAAAGTGAATTGTTTAATTGGTAGATATTGATACCACATGAGTACAATATTTTTGAGATAGATACTAAAGTTTGGATATGGATATAATAAAATGTGTTTGTGAATTTTTAAAATATTTCATTAGTTATTTTATTATTAATAATAATTTTTGTTATCAAAAGTCGTGTCATCTCTTTTATTCAAATAAAATTATTTAATTAGTAGATATTGATACAATTAGTACAAATATATTTATTGAGATTGATACTAAAGTTTGGATGTGGTAATATAATAAATATATTGGTGCATTTTTTAAATATTTCATTAGTTTATTTTATTATTATTACTTATTTTTGTTATCAAAAGTCGTGTCATCTCTTTTATTCAAAGTAAAATTGTTTAATTAGTAGATATTGATACAACGAGTACAAATATATTTATTGAGATAGATACTAAAATTTGGACGTGATAATATAATAAAATGTGTTGGTGCATTTTTAAAATATTTCATTAGTTACTTTATTATTATTATATTACTTTTGTTATCAAAGTCGCGTAATCTCTTTTATTCAAAGTAAAATTGTTTAGTTAGTAGAAATTGATACGAATGAATACAAATATATTTGTTGAGATTGATACTAAAGTTTGGATGTGGTAATATAATAAATGTTGGTGCATTTTTAAAATATTTGATTCGCTATTTTATTATTATTACTACTTTTTATTAAAAAATGGTGTCATCTCTTTTATTCAAAGTAAAATTGTTTAATCATATATATTAATACACATGAGTACAAATATATTTGTTGTGATAGATACTAAAGATTGGATGTGGTAATATAATAAAATGTGTTGGTGCATTTTTAAAATATTTCATTTGTTATTTTATTATATTACTACTTTTTGTTATCAAAAGTCGTGTCATCTGTTTTATTCAAAGTAAAATTGTTTAATTAATAGATATTGATATATGTAACGCCCGCCTAATTTCTCAATTCAGAAATAATGCCCGTTGGAGACACTATTTGTGAATTTTCTGAAATTATTACGTCAATTTTCGATATCGTCAAACATTCGCTTAAACTTCCCAACGATAAGCTTAAGCTATTACAAATACATACAAAACACTTTTCTAATAACTGCAAATCCTAATTGAACTTAGGGAAAGAACCTACACTCAAATAGTGTGGTTCGAATAACTCATACCGGAAATATGGCAGAGTCTCCCCTGAAAATCGGATAATTACTAAATCCAGCTTAACCTAAAACTCAGTAAAGTTTCCAATACAGTTCAACAGCATGAATACATTAAAATCATAATTAAGCCTCAATGGCTACTCCAATGTTATTTACATACAACCATATACATCAACATTTCATCAAATAACAATTACATCGGAAACTACTTCTAATAGATAAAACTCCAACTGAAGTAGAACTCAGCTCCATAATTCTTCTTTTCCGCTTTATCAAACCTAAGGTTCCCTGCACAGCTAAAGAATATCCCCGAAACGTGGGTGAGACTACAGTCTCAGCAAGTACAATTAAACATGTATAAAGTGTGGGGAAACAACCATCAGGCAACAAGATTCACATAAAACATAATAATGGAACTCACTTATCATTAATGCAGAGAAATGATGTGAATCATGATGCTCATGATGCACTCACTGTTGTGCCCAGCAGGCATGATCTTATCACTTTCTAGAGTTAGACCTGAGCTCAGACTACGGGAAACGTCTTTCCCGGGACTATTCCCACTCATACTGGACCGAAGTCGTGTTTTACTTAATTACTTAATTTTTTAACTCACGGCGCGAAGGCCGGCTTGAATTACTAACGGTCGAAACCAACATTAGGGTTATTAATGCTTAATTGATGAGCTATGTGAACTAACAGCTAACATTCATATTTCATGTATATGAGATTATACTTAAAAAAAGGTATCAAAGTCCTAAACACATATATTCCATAACAATTCAACTTCCTACACATAGTATAAAAATCAACTCTAAATACCTATTCAAACATAATTCCTATGTTCATGCTCCTAAATCATACAATTTACAAACCATATGGATACAAAACCCTAAATCCTAAGAAGTTCCCAAACCTAAATCTTATAAGAATCATTTATAAATACAAAGCATACAAATTTACAACATAAAGAAGAGGATTGAAGAATAGGGATCATGCTAGGGCATTCAACAAATTAATGTGAAAGTGGGTGAGTTTTACTTATTTAAAGGTACTCAAAGAGAAGGAATTGAAGTAGAGGAGAACTTGAAGTGAAGATCCAAGTCCCCTTCCAAGCTTTCAAGCTCCAATACACCCATTCCTTACAAGAAATTCCCTTCCTCTCTCTAAACTCTCTAACTTCTTTCTAGGGATGAAGAAAGGAAAACTGAAAGAATAGAGAAATCTGTCTAAAAATTCATTAAAAAGGGCCTTTAAATGAATCTCGCTCAAGCGAGACATTCTCGCTTGAGCGAGCCAGTCAATTGCATGCAATCTCGCTTGGGCGAGCCCATTCTCACCGAAGCGAGAAAAGTCCAGAGAGCCAAATAATTCTGTTCTGTATCTCGCTTAAGCGAGACTTGCAGATACTGATTCATAAACTTTTCTCTGCATATCTCGCTTAAGCTAGCATTCTCGCTTAAGCGAGAATGCTGATATTTCCAAAAGTATGGTTTTTAGTCTAAGTCTTGTTTCCTTACTTGTGTAACACATAATTACCTCTCTAAATCTTACCCTAATTAAGAAAATTCCTAAGTACTATTTTCTTGGCTTTTACTCATCCCCATCCTTATTCTAATTTCTTCTAACTCATCATAAATCTCCACTACCGGACTGTTACTTGAACAAGGACTCTAACACCTATATTTCTTAATTTAGCTCCTCCTAACTCTCACCTACTCCGTCATTCCTAGTTTCCTTTGCTAAAACACATTCCTAACTTAATTATTCTTCTAAATCTTCCCTTAATACCCATAATTCCTCATTATCCTCGCAATTCCACTCAAAGTCCTTCCTCCATCCTCAACTGCTCATTCCCTTCCTAACTTATCTTCTATTGGACATGGGTCTTGTTTTTTCCGGGATGTTACATTTCTACCCCTAAAAGGAATTTTGTCCCCAAAATTCGTTCCGGTTATATTTTAACACCAATTCACCTTCCATCTCCTTAATCCTCAGAATACATGTTCCGTAACTTATACCTCTCCCCCAAGTCCAAGTGTGGTTTCACTAAAAGGTGTTAGAACCACAGGAAACACTAGAAGGGGGGTTGAATAGTGTTTCAAACTTTTTGATAGTTTTTGGAAATCTTTAATTTAAATCATGAAGATGAGCACCGTTAAGAACAGGTCTTAAGATCAGAGATAGTTGAAACATGCGGAAGATAAGAAAAATAGTGTTTCTTCTAAAGCTTAAGATTGTTTTAAACAGAGGTTTCTTAAAGTGTCTTCTGAAGATTATTACAAGGAGTATTTTCAGAACGGTTTCTGAAATACTTCAGACAACTAGAAGTTCTCTGAAGTTTGTTCCTGATTTCTGAACTGATCTCTTTCAGACTTGCTTCAGAGAATTTATTTCAGAAGTTCTTCAAGGAACATTCTTTGTAAAGCTTCAAAGATATAAGAGCCATCTCATGTATTATACATATGAAAGGTCATTTATTTGAAATATTTGTGTTAAGTTTATTATAGAAAATACTTTTCAAACTCCAACATAAATATGAAAACTGGAAATAAAGAGATTAAGAAAAGAGAATTTAGGCATATAGACTTCAGACAGACGTTTACGGGGCTGTCTGAAGTTTTCAGACGGCTTGTAAAAACTATTTTAAAAGATGGTTTGTGCCTTCAAAAATATCAGATTAATTATTCTGACCCCTTGATTAGTATAAAAAGAATTAAAAGAGTAAGGGTAAGAGAACTTAGGCAAGGAATTTATCCTGGTTCCCCAAACCCGTGAGCTACATCCAGTCCCAGAGGCAAACCACCACTGGATTTTCCACTATCTGAATCCACAGATACAAGTATTGTTCACAGCCTCTTCAGGCCAACACAAGTGTTATTTCGTTTTCAACTGCCTCTCCAAGCAACATATGCAGTATTCTTTTTCAGTCTAGCCTCTCCAGGCTCTGCAACTCAGTATTCTTTCTTCCACCAAGCCTCTGCAGGCTCTCTGACACTTATTCAAGTGTAGAGTATTCTTTCTTCCACCAAGCCTCTCCAGGATCTCAGACACATAAAGTGTTTTTAAATTAAACTAAGTTTAAGTTTCTACGAAACATAAACTTAATCTTTTCCTGTACTAGAGGTTAACTGAGTACTACTCAGGATACAATGAAAGAATTCTAAGTACAAGGTTAAGACAGTGATAGAAGTGTATAAGTTTGAGTACAATCCCTGTCTCTGATAAGAGGAATAACATCCTCTAAGAATTGCTAGGTAGATGCTGACTTTAAGCTCCAGCCTGTTCTCCAGCCATTGGTTTCCATGGGCTACATTCTCACCCGTATCATTGGAAAAACCAAGGCATACTTGCAGCTTCAAACCATTCTTGGTTCATATGAGATTAAGCACAGCCTGGTAGGTTGTTCAACTGAACAACTACAATTTTGACTAGCATAGTTGATTCAAGTTAAGTGTGGTCAACACTGATAGGATTTTCTGATGCATCTTGATCAACTGATTGAACCATGTGAATGAGTTCAACATCTTCAAATTCTTCCTTGAGGCTATTTATATGTTTTGTTGGAATATAGCCGTTTGAAGATGATTCATAATACCGTGAGATGTTGATGATGTGGCTCATATAGCCGTTATGTAATAGTGTCTCAAACGGTTGCTTCTTCTTTAGCAGATATGTGTTCAGACAGTCTTGTTCTGACACTTCTGTAGATGAGCTCTTTAGAGAAATTTTCTTGATATTGTTTTGCATGTTCTCTCTCTTGATATCCTTTTACTTTCTTCAGCTGACTTCTGATTTTCTATGCTTTTCTTAGGAGTGTATATGAGGAGGTATCCGTTGGATTTGTCCTCTTGCTTATTTTGTATAAGCTCCTTTTCTGTTTGCTTCCTGACACCATTTCTCCTTTCTTCTTTGAGTGAGGTGTCTTTTTCAATGGCTGTTTCTTGGCAGATGATAAAGTATGTTTGAATTAAAATATGTTATTCAAACATTTCTCTTTGTTGCTTCTGCTTAGTCTCCTGAGCTTTTCTTGTGCTTTCTTTTGAATTGGTGATGATGATATTTCCGTTGTGATACCACCCTTTAGAGAAAGCATTGAATGCTATTCAATCCATCGTGAGACACGCTTCTGGGTGTCTTCATAATTCTGACAGAGTACAACGTTGGTGCTGCTATAAAGCTGCCATCGTTGTTGCTGCAATTTCTGCGTTGCAGAGATTTCTCAGTGGTGTATGAAATTCAAAATCACCAGGAAAGGTCTCTGTATTTTCTTGCCATAAACGTTGTTTGAAAAAGGTACGTGCAGCATAGGTTCAGAAAAATCTTCACAAGCTTCAGCATAGGGTGCCACGTCATAAGTGAGACTTCAGACAGCACTGGATACTTTCAGACAGGCTGAACTACTTCAGACAGCTCCAACTCTTCAGACGAGTCCTGCTTCTTCAGACAGCTTTCGTTTCTTCAAAAGGCTTCTTTGCTTCAGACAACTTCTTTTCTTCAGAAGGCTTCCTTGCTTCAGACAGCTTCTTTTCTTCAGACTGCTTTATGTTGTCTTCATATGGTCTTCACGTCTTCAGACAGCTTCTTTATCCCTTGATCCTGCATTTGTTCTTCTGATCCTAATCTTCTGATTATTATTTCATCCTGAAACACAATCAACAAACCAATACCTTCTCAGTAGAATCTGTTATATAATCTTATTTGTTAATCATTAAAACTACAGGATATAAGTCTTTGAGTCAAGTTTGAATGCTCAAACTGATTAATAGACTTCACAAAAGGTTCTCACCCTCTTTACTCTATTTGAGTATACTCAACTGGTCTGGGTAAAAAATTCACTTGATAAAATCTAATGATAGGAAGAGATTTCATGCACAACTAAGTAAGGATCCTAATTCAATACCCAAACCCATCAACCACAGGTTGGTTTTAAGTCTATGTCTTAATGATCTAGCTAGGTTTAGGAAATTCCTAGTGATTTATAGGTTTATATTCTAAGTTCTACTATATTACTAACAATAAGTCATGCACACATAATTACTTAACCCCTCGAATCATTAAGTTTGTGTTGGCGAAATAATCCAACGCTCATGTCATGCTCGAGGAATTAAGTTCACATATTCACACAGGCAAACACCACACTAAAGTGTGATGGAAGTCACTCATTCTTCTAGAAAATATCGGAATTCTAACAGCACTCATGCCATAAACGTAGGTATAATACCTACCAGTTACAGCATGAACACGGTAAACTCTCCTAGTCTCCTATCTTCCCGTAATGGGATCTTTCTCTACCCCACCCTACCGATCAGGGTTTGTACTTTAGTTTGGTTCTAAGTTTTACTGAAAAAGGAAAGTGGCTTAATGTCATCCACATCCTGGTCCTCGTTTAAGTAAGGATTTCTAAATGCTTTAGATTTCTAACCTAGTGAGTGAGCCTAACAACCTCTCAATTCTTCCTAACACTCTGGCCAGGCCTAACTATACATAGTCAAATCTAACTTTCAGGTTGGGTCCAACTTAGTTGTGCTCGAGTACTGAGTGCCTTCAATGGCTTCACATGCCCTGCCTATAAGACTACCCCCTTAAGGCTTCAGGCTCTCTCTAATATTTCTTAGTGTTTAAATCTTGATTTCTCTCTTGGAGATACCAAGCCTACATCCAGATGCCTAAACTAATTTGTTTTTTCCCTCTCATAATTTCCCGGGTTATTTCTATTATGGTGTGAAATGGGATTCCCTATTTCTGTTTGGGATGTTAACACATGTAAACATGGTCACAACTACAACATATAGGTATATGGTTTAATGTTCTAGTATTTCCCTCATGGAATTCATAGATGAGACTAAGTATTTGGGTCGCTGGGAAAACATCTATAGCTGCTTGGTAATTCTTGGATAACTCTATAGTGACCTAGGTAATCTTCTTGTTCTATTCGTTTCCCAACGGGGACTTCAAATTCCATCCCCTCTCCTTCCTAATTGGTCCAGGGCTGTCTAAATTACTCCTACTATCTTTCTATTCTCACTAAGGTGTTTGATTTATTTACTACATGTTCCGATAATCCCCTCTGGTGATTCCTAATTTCGTTGACTAAGGGGTCTCCTCCCTTATGAGGGTTATGACTAAGGTTTCCCTCACCTAATACTAATAGGTTCATTTAGGTGGCTTGGATGGTGTTTTGGTTAAGTTGACTTTCTAGGGGAGAAAAAAAATCTGGTTTGATCTCACTACCCTGACTAGAGACCTTTACCTCACTCCTCTCCTGATTACTTCTCCGAGTCCTCGAGGTTTAAACCGGTATGGTTAGACTGAAGGTATGAATGAACGGCTCACATTGGTAATTTCTATATTCTCAGGGTTATAAAGCATTACTTCCTAAGATCTCTAAGTATTTTCTAAAGGTGAAAAGAAAGAGTGAAGGTATGGTTTTCTCATGACAACTTACCCACTCGGTAGGGTTAAAGATGTTACTAATTGTAACTCATGGTAGGGTAATAATATTAGATAACTGAAAACTCACTACCCGTTCGGCAGGTCCCCTAACTACTCCAAGATGACTTAAGGAATACACCTATTCTTATTTCTTTCCAAAAGAACTCTCACTCCTTAACCCTTCCTAACTTATGTTTTATATGCCTATGACATTGCACTATATTATCAATTTAGGGTAGATCCTGAACCTATGTAATTTTTTTTTTTCAATTTCCCACACCTTCCTAATGGTTCAACTCCCTTTCATGTGTCTAAGTGAACTTTGGTTTCTCTCACTACCTTTACTAGGGACCTCTATCTTACTCATCTCCTAAACATGCCTTCAACTCCTTGTGGGTTATCAATTTATGTTGTAGTCCTAAGGTATAGGTATGGTGTCCTCACCTAAGGGTTTCTAGAATGTCAGGGTCACAAGACACTGCCTCTAGGGACACTAGGTGTTCTCTAAACGTGGGATGAAAGGGTGAGAAGATGGTGGTCGCCATGATTACCTACCCGTCTGGTAGGGCCTAAGGATCTTATCTATGCAATCCATGGATAAGGCAAAGGGTTGGGTGGCTGGAAGAATCACTACTCACCCAACAAGTCTCCTGACTACCCTCAAGTTGGCCTAGGGAATACCCCTTTTTTCTTATCCTGCTCTAAAGAGTCCTCAATTCCTAACCCTTCTAAGTTTAGGTCTAAATGTCTATATGTCCCTGCTAAGTTTGCTAACTTTAAGTAAGATCTTAAGCCTACTTAAATTATAATCCTCTATACACTTTCCTAATGGTTTGTAATCCTCCTGGGTGCCTCGGTGACATCTGGTTTACCCTAAGTAGAGTTTCTATCTTAGTCTGGACTACAATCCCATATTCCCTCTAATGTAACCTCACAGGTGTCTGCATCAAAGGAAAAATTCAACTATACGAATTTCTACATATAAACACACACACACACACTTGAACCTAATATGCCATAAATTTATTCATACAAGCCAAAGTCAGAAACAGTTATCAAATCACACAACACATTTGAATCAAACAATTACACAATCAGAACTGCATCATAAATTAACAACAACCATCCTCCAAAAATAATGAATCAATCTTAACTAACCATCTCAAAGGTGTCTTATATTCACTAAGACCTTAGGATTACATTCTATAAGACTTCTATGGTAAGGGTTCCGCTCTTAGAATTTAACCTAGGTTACTCTCTTCTGACATGAAGATTGGTGGCTTTAACTTTGTTAGGGAAGTATCCTAACTTCCTGACCAAAGTATCCTACTCACATAACTGACCAAAATCTCCGTATACAACACACACCATAGGAGTGATCAGTTCCTATAATGAGTACGTGTACTAGAAGATCATAGTAAGTCACGGGCAACTAACCTAACCACAGTCCAATTGGATTGAACTGCTCTGAAACCAAAATGTAACGCCCTAATTTCTCAACTCAGAAATAATGCCCGTTGGAGACACTATTCCTGAATTTTCTGAAATTATTACGTCAATTTTCGATATCGTCAAACATTCGCTTAAACTTCCCAACGATAAGCTTAAGCTATTACAAATACATACATAACACTTTTCTAATAACTGCAAATCCTAATTGAACTTAGGGAAAGAACCTACACTCGAAGTAGTGTGGTTCGAATAACTCATACCGGAAATCCGGCAGAGTCTCCCTAAAAACCGGATAATTACTAAATCCAGCTTAACCTGAAACTTAGTAAAATTTCAAGTACAGTTCAACAGAATGAATACATTAAAATCATAATTAAGCCTCAATAACTACTCCAATGTTATTTACATACAACCATATACATCAACATTTCATCAAATAACAATTACATCGGAAACTACTTCTAATAGATAAAACTCCAACTGAAGTAGAACTCAGCTCCATAATTCTTCTTTTCCGCTTTATCAATACCTAAGGTTCCCTACACAACTAAAGAATATCCCTGAAACGTGGGGTGAGACTACAGTCTCAACAAGTACAATTAAACATGTATAAAGTGTGGGGAAACAACCATCAGGCAACAAGATTCACATAAAAGATAATAATGGAACTCACTTATCATTAATGCAGAGAAATGATGCGAATCATGATGCTCATGAAGCACTCACTGTTGTGCCCAGCAGACATGATCTTATCACTTTATAGAGTTAGACCTGAGCTCAGACTACGGGAAACGTCTTTCCCGGGGACTATTCCCACTCATACTGGACCGAAGTCGTGTTTACTTAATTACTTAATTTTTTAAACTCACGGCGCGAAGGCCAGCTTGAATTACTCACGGTCGAAACCGGCATAAGGGTTATTAATGCTTAATTGATGAGTTATGTGAACTAATAGCTAAACATTCATATTTCATGCATATGAGATTATACTTAAAAAAAGGTATCAAAGTCCTAAACACATATATTCCATAACAATTCAACTTCCTACACATACTATAAAAATCAACTTTAAATACCTATTCAAACATAATTCCTATGTTCATGCTCCTAAATCATACAATTTACAAACCATATGGATACAAAACCCTAAATCCTAAGAAGTTCCCAAACCTAAATCTTATAAGAATCATTTATAAATACAAAGCATACAAATTTACAACAAAAAGAAAAGGATTGAAGAATAGGGATCATGCTAGGGCATTCAACCAATTAATGTGAAAGTGGGTGAGTTGTACTTACTTAAAGGGTACTCAAAGAGAAGGAATTGAAGTAGAGGAGAAGCTTGAAGTGAAGATCAAAGTCCCCTTCCAAGCTTTCAAGCTCCAATGCACCCATTCCTTACAAGAAATTCCCTTCCTCTCTCTAAACTCTCTAACTTCTCTCTAGGGATAAAGAAAGGAAAACTGAAAGAATAGAGAAATTGTCTAAAAATTCGCTAAAAAAGGCCTTTAAATGAATTCTCGCTCAAGCGAGACATTCTCACTTGAGCGAGCCAGTCAGTTGCATGCAATCTCGCTTGGGCGAGCCCATTCTCGCCTAAGCGAGAAAAGTCCAGAGAGCCATATGATTCAGTTCTGTATCTCGCTTAAGTGAGACTTGCAGATATTTTCTCATATACTTTTCTCTACATATCTCGCTTAAGCTAGCCATTCTCGCTTAAGCGAGAATGCTGATATTTCCAAAAGGATGATTTTTAGTCTAAGTCTTGTTTCCTTACTTCCTAAACTATTTTCCTTACTTGTTTAACACATAATTACCTCTCTAAATCTTACCCTAATTAAGAAAATTCCTAAGTACTCTTTTCTTGGCTTTTAATCATCCCCATCCTTATTCTAATTTCTTCTAACTCATCCTAAATCTCCACTACAGGACTGTTACTTGAAAAAGGACTCTAACACCTATATTTCTTAATTTAGCTCCTCCTAACTCTCACCTATTCCGTAATTCCTAGTTTCCTTTGCTAAAACACATTCCTAACTTAATTATTCTTCTAAATCTTCCCTTAATACCCATAAGGATACACATTCCTAACTTAATTATTCTTCTAAATCTAACACCTATATTTCTTAATTTTCCTTCCTCATTATCCTTGCAATTCCACTCAAAGTCTTTCCTCCATCCTCAACTGCTCATTCCCTTCCTAACTTAGCTTCTATTAGACTTAGGTCCTGTTTTTCTCGGGGTGTTACAATACACATGAGTACAAATATATTTGTTGTAATAAATACTAAAGATTGGATGTGGTAAAATAATAAAAGAGGTTGGTGCATTTTTAAAATATTTGATTCGTTATTTTATTATTATTACTACTTTTTGTTATCAAAAGTCGTGTTATCTCTTTTATTCAAAGTGAAATTGTTTAATTAGTAGATATTGGTACACAAGAGTACAAATATATTTGTTGTGATAGATACTAAAGATTCGATGTGGTAATATGATAAAATGTGTTGGTACATTTTTAAAATATTTCATTCGTTATTTTATTATTATTACTACTTTTTGTTATCAAAAGTCGTGTTATCTCTTTTATTCAAAGTAAAATTGTTTAATTAATAGATATTGACACACATGAGTACAAATATATTTGTTGTAATAAATACTAAAGATTGGATGTGGTAATATAATAAAAGAGGTTGGTGCATTTTTAATATATCTGATTCATTTTTTTATTATTATTACTACTTTTTATTATCAAAAGTCGTGTTATCTCTTTTATTCAAAGTGAAATTGTTTAATTAGTAGATACTGATACACGTGAGTACAAATATATTTGTTGTGAAAGATACTAAAAATTGGATGTGGTAATATAATAAAATGTGTTTGTGCATTTTTAAAATATTTCATCAGTTATTTTATTATTACTACTACTATTTGTTATCAAAAGTCGTGTCAACTTTTTATTCAAAGTAAAGTTGTTCAATTAATAGATATTGATACATAAGAGTACAAATATATTTGTTGTGGTAGATACAAAAGATTGGATGTGGTAACATAATAAAATGTGTTGGTACATTTTTAAAATATTTCATTTGTTATTTTATTATTATTACTACTTTTTGTTATCAAAAGTCGTGTTATCTCTTTTATTCAAAGTAAAATTGTTTAATTAATAGATATTGACACACATGAGTACAAATATATTTGTTGTAATAAATACTAAAGATTGGATGTGGTAATATAATAAAAGAGGTTGGTGCATTTTTAATATATCTGATTCGTTTTTTTATTATTATTACTACTTTTTATTATCAAAAGTCGTGTTATCTCTTTTATTCAAAGTGAAATTGTTTAATTAGTAGATACTGATACACGTGAGTACAAATATATTTGTTGTGAAAGATACTAAAAATTGGATGTGGTAATATAATAAAATGTGTTTGTGCATTTTTAAAATATTTCATCAGTTATTTTATTATTATTACTACTATTTGTTATCAAAAGTCGTGTCAACTTTTTTATTCAAAGTAAAGTTGTTCAATTAATAGATATTGATACATAAGAGTACAAATATATTTGTTGTGGTAGATACAAAAGATTGGATGTGGTAACATAATAAAATGTGTTGGTGCATTTTTAAAATATTTCATTCGTTATTTTATTATTATTACTACTTTTTGTTATCAAAAGTCGTGTTATCTCTTTTATTCAAAGTAAAATTGTTTAATTAATAGATATTGATACACATGAGTACAAATATATTTGTTGTGATAGATACTAAAGATTGAATGTGGTAATACAATAAAATATGTTGGTGCATTTTTAAAATATTTCATTAGTTATTTTATTATTATTCTATTTTTTGTTATCAAAAGTCGTGTCATTTCTTTTGTTCAAAGTAAAATTGTTTAATTAATAGATATTGATACACATGAGTACAAATATATTTGTTGTGATAGATACTAAAGATTTGATGTGGTAATATATTAAAATGTGTTGGTGCATTTTTAAAATATTTGATTTGTTATTTATTATTATTACTACTTTTTGTTATCAAAAGTCGTGTTATCTCTTTTATTCAAAGTAAAATTGTTTAATTGGTAGATATTGATACACATGAGTACAAATATATTTGTTGAGATAGATACTAAAGTTTCGATATGGTAATATAATAAAATGTGTTGGTGAATTTTTAAAATATTTCATTAGTTATTTTATTATTATTACTACTTTTTGTTATCAAAAGTCATGTTATCACTTTTATTCAAAGTAAAATTGTTTAATTAATAGATATTGATACACATGAGTACAAATATATTTATTGTAATAAATACTAAAGATTGGATGTGGTAATATAATAAAAGAGGTTGGTGCATTTTTAAAATATTTGATTCATTTTTTATTATTATTACTACTTTTTATTATCAAAAGTCGTGTTATCTCTTTTATTCAAAGTGAAATTGTTTAATTAGTAGATATTGATACACATGAGTACAAATATATTTGTTGTGATAGATACTAAAGATTGGATGTGGTAATGTATTAAAATGTGTTGGTGCATTTTTAAAATATTTAATTTCTTATTTTATTATTATTACTACTTTTTGTCATCAAAAGTCGTGTCATCTATTTTATTCAAAGTAAAATTGTTTAATTGGTAGATATTGATACACATGAGTACAAATATATTTGTTGAGATAGATACTAAAGTTTGCATATGATAATATAATAAAAAGTGTTGGTGAATTTTTAAAATATTTCATTCATTATTTTATTATTATTACTACTTTTTGTTATCAAAAGTCGTGTTATTTCTTTTATTAAAAGTAAAATTATTTAATTAATAGATATTGATACACATGAGTACAAATATATTTGTTGTGATAGATACTAAAGATTGGATGTGGTAATATATTAAAATGTGTTGGTGCATTTTTAAAATATTTGATTTGTTATTTTATTATTATTACTACTTTTTGTTATCAAAAGTCATGTTATCTCTTTTATTCAAAGTAAAATTGTTTAATTGGTAGATATTGATACACATAGTACAAATATATTTGTTGAGATAGATACTAAAGTTTGGATATGGTAATATAATAAAATGTGTTGGTGAATTTTTAAAATATTTCATTAGTTATTTTATTATTATTACTACTTTTTGTTATCAAAAGTCGTGTTATCTCTTTTATTCAAAGTAAAATTGTTTAATTAATAAATATTGATACACATGAGTACAAATATATTTATTGTAATAAATACTAAAGATTGGATGTGGTAATATAATAAAAGAGGTTGGTGCATTTTTAAAATATTTGATTCATTTTTTAATTATTATTACTACTTTTTATTATCAAAAGTCGTGTTATCTCTTTTATTCAAAGTGAAATTGTTTAATTAGTAGATATTGATACACATGAGTACAAATATATTTGTTGTGATAGATACTAAAGATTGGATGTGGTAATGTATTAAAATGTGTTGGTGCATTTTTAAAATATTTAATTTGTTATTTTATTATTATTACTACTTTTTATCATCAAAAGTCGTGTTATCTATTTTATTCAAAGTAAAATTGTTTAATTGGTAGATATTGATACCATGAGTACAAATATATTTGTTGAGATAGATACTAAAGTTTGCATATGATAATATAATAAAAAATGTTGGTGAATTTTTAAAACATTTCATTCATTATTTTATTATTATTACTACTTTTTGTTATCAAAAGTCGTGTTATTTCTTTTATTAAAAGTAAAATTGTTTAATTAATATATATTGATACACATGAGTACAAATATATTTGTTGTAATAAATACTAAAGATTGGATATGGTAATATAATAAAAGAGGTTGGTGCATTTTTAAAATATTTGATTCGTTTTTTATTATTATTACTACTTTTTATTATCAAAAGTTATGTTATCTCTTTAATTCAAAGTGAAATTGTTTAAATAGTAGATATTGATACACATGAGTACAAATATATTTGTTGTGAAAGATATTAAAAATTGGATGTGGTAATATAATAAAATGTGTTTGTGCATTTTTAAAATATTTCATTAGTTATTTTATTATTATTACTACTTTTGTTATCAAAAGTCGTGTTATCTATTTTATTCAAATTAAAATTGTTTAATTAATAGATATTGATTCACATGAGTACAAATATATTTGTTGTGATAGATACTAAAGATTAGATGTGGTAACATAATAAAAATGTGTTGGTGCATTTTTAAAATATTTCATTTGTTATTTTATTATTATTACTACTTTTTGTTATCAAAAGTCGTGTTATCTCTTTTATTCAAAGTAAAATTATTTAATTAATAGATATTGATACACATGAGTACAAATATATTTGTTGTGATAGATACTAAAAATTAGTTGTGGTAATACAATAAAATATGTTGGTGCATTTATAAAATATTTCATTAGTTATTTTATTATTATTACTATTTTTTGTTATCAAAAGTCGTGTTATTTTTTTTGTTCAAAGTAAAATTGTTTAATTAATAGATATTGATACACATGAGTACAAATATATTTGTTGTAATATATACTAAAGATTGGATGTGGTAATATATTAAAATGTGTTGGTGCATTTTTAAAATATTTCATTCATTATTTTATTATTATTACTACTTTTTGTCATCAAAAGTCGTGTCATCTATTTTATTCAAAGTAAGATTGTTTAATTGGTAGATATTGATACACATGAGTACAAATATATTTGTTGAGATAGATATTAAAGTTTGGATATGGTAATATAATAAAATGTGTTGGTGAATTTTTAAAATATTTCATTAGTTATTTTATTATTATTACTACTTTTTGTTATCAAAAGTCGTGTTATCTCTTTTATTCAAAGTAAAATTATATAATTAGTAGATATTGATACACATGAGTACAAATATATTTATTGAGATAGATACTAAAATTTGGACGTGATAATATAATAAAATGTGTTGGTGCATTTTTAAAATATTTCTTTAGTTATTTTATTATTATTATTACTTTTTGTTATCAAAAGTCGTGTCATCTCTTTTATTCAAAGGAAATTGTTTAATTAGTAGATATTGATATACATGAATACAAATATATTTGTTGAGATTGATACTAAAGTTTGGATGTGGTAATATAATAAAATGTGTTGATTTACATCAAATATATTGTGTATTTTCCTAATATATTATTTACATTAAAATTGTTTAAATTGTAGATATTGATCCACATGAGTACAAATATATTTGTTGAGATATTGTTTAATTTGTAGATATTGATACACATGAGTAGAAATATATTTATTGAGATTGATACTAATGTTTGGATGTGGTAATATAATAAAATGTGTTCATTTACATCAAATTATTGTGTATTTGCCTAATATATTATTTAGGGGCGTTCATTGGTTTGGTTCAATCCGATGAGCCCAATGAACCGAACCAAACACTGTGCATTGCTCAGGCGGCTTAAAGTAAAAAAAAGGTGATGTAACATATCTCGGTTTCACTACTAATGAGTGCAAAATAAATTAACATCTTCTCCCTCCATATCATTTTATCTGTCGCTTAAGGTTTCTATACACAAATTAAGAACAATAATAAATGACTTAAAAGAGATAATAATCTTACTAAATTACCCTTATTAATTTACTACATATTTTTCTCATTTTACGTAAATACATTAATGAGTAGTGTGGTGCACAGTTTTTTAAGCTTCTTTTCCCATAAAAGTGGGATGGTAAAAAGGGAAAACTAATATTAATACTCACATGGAAACTAGAGAACGATTTATATTATGAAAAAAAATTATTTTCCTAAAACGACTAACAAATTGAAATGGAGGGAGTACTATGGTTTGCATCCTTCTCTCTATGGTGACATTTTGAAATTTGTACCAAACATTTACCGTCTTCATTATATTCAAATCCACATAATATTGTAATTGTAATCGTACTCTATAATCTATCTATAATCATACAATTTAATAGGTATGTTAATAATTTTTTCACTATTCATTCGATTTAATTAATAAAAAAATTTATTCTTCTGGGATTCTAAATGTCACTTTTTCTATTTTTCTCCACATTTGCTTAACCTCGGGTGCTCTGCTCAGAGGCCTCATCTCGGATGATCACTATCTTTATCTATATATAATAGAGTAAACCACCAATTTCGTCCCCAACGTATACCACCGACTTCAAATTCATCCTTAACGTTACAGTAATTCATTATTAGTCCCCAAACTATGTAAAAATTCATCAATTTAGTCCCTGTACTTTACATTAATCAAACAATTTAGTCCATGTACAAGGACTAATTTGATGTTTTTTTACATAGTTTGGGGACTATTAATGAATTATTGTAACGTTAGGGACGAATTTGAAGTCGGTGATATACGTTGGGGACGAAATTGGTGGTTTACTCATATATAATATGATTATACAATCTAATAGGTATTTTAATATTTTTTCACCATTCATTCGATTTAATCAAAATTTTTATTCTTTACGGGGATTCTAAATGTCGTTGGGATTCTAAATGTCACTTTTTCCCATTTTCTCTCTCTCCACACATTAGATTTGTGCTCGGATGCTCACATTTTTTTCTCCACATTTGCTTAACCTCAGGTGCTCTGCTCGGATGCTCCAAATCATATGATCACTATCTTTATGTATCTATAATTATACAATCTAACAGGTATTTTAATTTTTTTCTATTCATTCAATTTAAGCAATTTTTTTATTGTTCATTGGATTTTAAATGTTACTTTTTCCCGCTTTCTCTCTCTCAACACATTTGCTTTGTGCTTGGATACTCTGCTCGGATGCTCCAATTTGGATTCTCACATTTTTTGTTCCACATTTGCTTAACCTCGGATGCTCTGCTTGGATGTTCACTATCTTTATCTATCTATAATTATACATTTCAATAGATATTTTAATATTTTTTCATTATTCATTCGATTTAATCAAATTTTTTATTTTTAATTGGGGTTCGAAATATCATTGGGATTCTAATTGTTAGTTTTTTCCACTCACGTTGCCCTCTTTTCACTTTTGTTCTTCATTCAAATTTCTTTCCTTTTCATCTTCTTTCCCTCTTTATTTCTTTCAATACATTTGTTTTGTACTCAGATTTTTTCTCAGATGGTCACATCTTTTTCTCCACCTCAAATGCTTACATCTTTTGCTTCATATTTTCGGAATATTGAGCTCGTGCATAACACGGGCTCTTTACTAGTATTATTACATTGGAGAAGTTTTTTTTATTAGTGTTTATTCATGGGGTTATTTTTTTGGTCTGACGTGCATATCAAATCATGTGGCTTTTCTTTCTTTTATATTGGGAACTTGCTTGGGAATTAGGTTGCAGTGTGGGCTCACGTTAGGTTTAGGTTATTAGATGTGTTGCACATAGAATTTTATTATTATTATTATTATTATTATTATTATTATTATTATTATTATTATTATTATTTATATTAATTTTTTTCATTATTCATTCTAAATAATATGTTTTATTAATCATGAGTATATTCCACGAGAGACAATACTATTCCAACCATTTTTCTTTTTTACAACACTTTAATTTTCTTTTATTATTGTTATTATTATAAAATAGTTTCTCTCATTATTCATTCATGTTTATTCTCATTTCAATAAATTGATTTTTTCATGAACCATGGACATCCTCCATGAAAAGCAATCATGCTCCTTTTGTTTCTTTTTTTCCCCCTTTTTAATCACAATTTAATTTTCTTTTATTATTACTATTATATTAAAACAGTTTTTCTCATTATTCATTCATGTTAATCTATTTCATTATTTAAAAACACATTAAGAAATATAAAAATGTGTTGATTTACATTAAATTTAATGTGTTTTTTCCAATATATTATTTATCTCTCAATTTTATTCATTAATATTTTCACTTATTATCTCTCTTATTTATTTATTTATTTATTTATGTATTTACTCTATATTAAAATTGTTCTCACAATACACATGTCATTTTTTTCATATGACTTTTTTTCTAAGTTTTTTTATTCACACTTCAATAAAGTGATTTTTTTAAGAACCACATTAACCCTTCACGGGAGGTAGTCATGTTCCTATCGTTTTTCCTTTTCTTTTTGTTTCCTATCACAATTTATTTTTCTAATTATTATATTAAAATATTTTCTCTCATTATCCATTCTTATTAATATGTTTGATTATAAAAGTAATTTTTTAATGAACCACGTGTATCCTCCACGGGAAGTAGTTCTGCTCCTACCGTTTTCTTATTCTTTTATTTTTTTTATCACACTTTAATGTTCTTTATTATTATTATTATCATTATTATTATTATTATTTTAAAATAATTTCTCTCATTATTCATTCATGTTTATCTATTTCATTACATAAAAACACACATTAAGCAAAATAATAAATGTGTTGATTTACATTGAATTTAATGTGTTTTTTCCAACATATTTTTTATCTTTTTATTTTATTCATTTTTTCATTTATTATCTCTCTTTATCTATACTCTTTATGTATTTACAATATATTAAAATTATTCAACCATTACATGTGTCATGTTTTCTTACTTACGTTTTTATTATTTTGTTATTCTCAATTTGTGATTTTTTTAATCACATGTACCCTCCATGAGAGGTAGTCATGCTCCTACCATTTTCTTTTTTTTATCACACTTTTATTTTTTTTATTATTATATTAAAACATTTATCTCTCTATTTATCATTAATGTTTTCACTTACTATTTCTCTTATCTATTCTATTTGTTTTATATATTAAAATTGTTCGCTCGCTACACGTGTCACATTTTCTCATTTCAGTCCCTACTTTATTTTCTTTTATGGATAGGTCCCTGCCGTTAACTTTGCTGATGTGGCAAACAGAGTGCCACATCAGCATGCCACATGTGTTATTTCTGCCCAACTTAGATTTGTTTTTAGTCCTTAAAAATATAGTTCTTTTAGTTTTAGTCCCTACAATTGTTTTTTGGTTTTTTTACCTCAATTTCATCCTCATCTAACATCACAGTGACCTTTTGCTTCCACTACATTGTTGCACTTGAAATTCTGGAACTTCTCGTGGGTTTAAAAAAATAAATTTTTTATTTTCAATTATTTGAAATTTTAAACCACTTGGATTCACTGTATATAGGGGTAAAAACCTGTAACGACCTTTTTTTCCTCTACAATTTTTTTTCTTATTGATTGACAAAATTTTGATTTGATTTACAATTACAAGCCTTTTTTGTTATTTAGCACAAATCTCATTAAGTTACAGACTAATATAGACATAAATCAAATGAAAATTTTGTTAGTCAATAAAAAAAATAATTAGTAAAGAAAAAAAAGGTTTAAAATGCAAGTGCTTTGAATGTTCAAACAATGTAGTGGAAGCAATAGGACACTGTTATGTTGAATGGGGATGAAATTGAGGTAAATAACAAAAAAAAATGTAGGAACTAAAGCCAAAAGAACCATATTTTTAGGGACTAAAAACAAATCTAAGTTGGACAGAAATAACACATGTGGCATGCTGATGTGACACTCTGTTTGCCACATCAACAAAGTTAACAGTAGGGACCTATTCCATAAACATCAAATAAAGTAGGGACTGAAAGCTTAATAAAAAGTGGATAGGGACTAAAATCAAAAGCTCGCTAAAATGTAGGGACTGGAAACATATTTAAGTTTTAAAATTTTTATTAAATATTACAATATTATTTCACATCACACTATTTTATAAACTTGGATTTCATGTATTAGCATTCACCATGATTTGTAAAAAATAATTATTAACACTAATTAGTAATCTATACTATTGCATTTTAGTTGTTTTTTAAACACTGTTCATTCACCTCTATATTTTTTTTTGTTCACTTTTGGGCCATTCAGTTACTTTCATGTGCCTCTGAATTGTGAAGTCTTCGTGTGGGACTAGTGTCATGTGTCTCCTAGGGCAGTGACTGTCATTTCCTGAGTAGAGTGAACTCTCTAGGTTCGCTACTTCGTGTGCGTCCTGTAGCCATACGATTGGGATCTCCCTCAATCAGCCATTGTAGGATATAGGTTTTCACTAGGGTAGCGGTGGTGTAACATCCCGCAAATTAGGAGCTTTAATAACTCATTAGGCTGAAAATAAGAGAGTTATGTAAATGTAATTAAGGGAGGGTAAGTTGAGGAATTAAAGGTTAAAACCTAATTATAAAACTAAGTTCAAAATTCCATTCTGGTAAAGATAGAGAGTTTTGGGTTGCTGGTAATCGATTACAGAAGGTCTGTAATCGATTACCTAAGAATTGGATCTTTGGTAATCGATTATGTATCGATTACCTGAGAACTGAGTTTTGGGTAATTGATTACAGAGGGTCTGCAGTCGATTACCCGAGAGCTGTTTTTTTGGTAATCGATTATGTAATCCATTACCTGAGGGCTGGATTTTTGGTAATCGATTACCAAGGGCCGTAATCGATTACCAGATTCCCAGAAGGGTTCTCCAGTGTATTTTTCGCTATTGGTAATCGATTATAGTCTATTTGTAATCGATTACCGTCGGTCCAGTATATATATATTCTGGACATGCAAAACAGAACAGGATTCATTCTTTCTTCTCCTTCTTCAACCTAGAGCGAGAGAGAGAGAGTCCTAGAGAGAGAAAGTTCGATTTGGAGCTTAGGAAGGAGATTGAAGCAAGAATCATCAAGTGGATCACTCATATTCCTCAATCTTCTCTTGGGTGAGTATAACTCACACACACACTCTCCCCTTATATTTTGATCTCTCCCCAATGTATGATCCCTACTCTTTAATTCCCCTTCTACATGATTTTGGTGGTTAGATTAGTAGTGTTTGTATGAGATTGAGTAGTTTTGTTAAGTTCCTCATTGAAAACCTTAGGGTAGCGAGATTACGAAATTGTCGAAAAGCTCGATGTATGAACTCGACCCCTTTGATTCCCTTTCTTTGTGGTTAAAGTGATTAAATTTGGAATGTTTGCACTGGAATTTGAGTAACTATTTGTAAACCCTTGAATTTCAAAGTTAGAAACTCTCGAAATGCTTGGAATTTCAGTTTTCATTAATGATTTATGTATACCGGTTTCGACCGTGAGTTAAATAAGTCGGCCTTGTGCTGTGAGTTAAGAAAATTGATTGATTATGTAAAAACAATTGACTTCGGTCTAGAAATGGGTGGGATACGTCCCCGAGAAAGACGTTTCCCGTAGTCTGAGCTCAGTTCTAACTCCAGTTTCAGTAATAAGTTCATGCCTGCTGGGCACAGCAGTGAATTGCATCTTTAGTGTGTTATTTTACCAGTTATGATATTATTCATTGAGATGTATTAGCTTTTGATGCATATTGACTATAGTTGCATGTTGATTAGTAAATTGCTTTGCCTTTTTATTGCATATGCATAGTTATATTTCACTGACCACGCGTTCTGTGGATACAATCTAGGTGTGCAGGTACCTCCTAGTGGAAATCAGTGAGATTAGAGCAGGAGCTATTTATGTCTAGATGTTTTTACCCTTTTGGATTGTATATGAAGTTATGTATAACTTGGATTTACATCAGAGCTGTTTAGTTTGTAGTCTTCGGGCCAAATGTATTTTTTTTATAGAGTTCGATGATGTATATAAAGTTAAGTTTCTCACAATTTGCATAAGTTTTCGTTGGTTATACTTATCAGATTTGTGTTGTTTGATATTCGGAATTGTGCGTTTTGGTTTCAAATTCTCATGATTTAGTTTCCAACGGACTAAGTCTTGAATTTAGAAATTAGGACGTTACAAGTGGCAGGCCTCCTTTGCAGCGAGACGCATGGACTGGATTGCATCGGAACAGTAAGCTTTGTTCGAGGAGCGACGCGTGGTTTGGGACGTCATCCGAACGTGGAGATTATAAATCCACAGCAGGTTTGTATTTTTTTACTCACTTAACTTACATGTTCTCCCATTTTGGTTATACTATGGAGGATAGTAGAGGCCTATTGTAGAATCTGTTTGTGTGTAGGTAACGGATTGTTTGTCAGGATTGAAATTTACTCTGTTCTATGTGATGGGTAAAGGGAGATGGAAATGAAATTGGCCTATTGCCTATTGTTTTTTCATTTTAGGGTGTCACTGATATCGCCTACCGAGACGCGTGGACTGCGTTGGCATCGAAACAGTGGGAAATTGTGATGTATTACCCAGCAACGCCATTCGAGCGAGGGAGACGCGTGGTGGAGGACCTCATCAGAACAATTTTCGGTGGAGATTATAAATCGTTCGCAGACCTCATTTGTATACTGAGTTTGATCCCATTTTATCCCCCTTTCTTATAATATTTTCAACAAAAAGGAAATCTATTTTAGTACCTACTTCAATATAGTTTAGGTTTTGTTTGTCAGTATGATGATAATGATATTGTTCTGTTCTATGCAATGGGTTTAGGGGGATTGAAATGATCCTATTGATATTTGTTTTTCATTTTAGGCTGTCATTAAACATCCCTATTTTGCCAAAGGTTTTTCTGTTTTTAGTGGTTCTAATTTATCCTAGATCTGTTTTGTATACTGAAAATCGTTTTATTTTATCCCCGTGTTTTATATTGTTTTGAACAATTATAACTACCTATTTTGCCGTGAATGAACATAGCTGAGGCTTTGTATGTCAGTATGAAGATATTGCTCTGATCTATGTGGTGGGTAAAGGGGAGATGGAAATTAGTCTATTACAATTGTTTTCATTTTAGTCTGTCATAAATGTGATTCTATTATACGAAAGGATGTTTTTTTAATCTAATATCCTCTTATTTTTTTATTAAACAAATTCTACATAATCTGATTTCATATTTCTTAATGTGTTTTTATATAATTTAGGGTATGTTGTTGAGTAGTTGTGTATTGTTCTGTTTGATGCTATGTTTTCAGAGGAGATGGATATCAGCTTATTGTCCATGATTTTTCATTATTGGTTAACATTAACATTCCTTAATATACCAAAGGATTAGTAGATTTATTTAGGTTGATATCTCCATTTTTGTTTTGGAATCTATTTTACAGTATCTAATGTTCTGCAATGAGGTAACTAAGGTGTTAGTTAGGTCATGTATTCAGATCAATTGATTTTCAGTTAGCAAGGCAACTTCCATATTGAGTATGGTTATTCTTGGTTGGTTACTGTCATTTCCTTTAATTGTAATCTGGCTGGACGATGCAGTAAGGGGTTTGAGTTGGCACTGCAAGTCCTTCAAGGGCATTACAGGTTCTATCTATTAACAATTGGTTATCATACCAACGCTTGTGCTTTAGCCCATCATTTCCTTCACGTAATATAAAACACCTATTCCAAGATAATTAACTTAACCACTTGGTATAAACACTGTAATTATGAAGTCGTTCTCTCTAAGATAATGTATATTTGTAAAGCCTACCCTACTAACTTAGTATATTAACTTGCCAAACTAAGTGATTCATGTATACATCATGACTGTCTATATTTTGTAGGTTCCCAATTTTGTTAGACTTGTCCCCTCACTTTTACATGGGTATATTATTTATAGTGTCTGCAACTTTAACCAATTCTAGGAGTATCTCAAATTGTATGAACTAATGAGCATGGTCATGGTTAAAATTTTATCCAATTGTAGTAATATCTCAGACATTCTTATAAACAATATGGTTTGCTTTTAATATCCTGTGTTATCTTTTAGATTTTTACTTCTATGGGAACATGTTTTTTAAAATACTATTTGTGAAATGCCCTATGCAGTTCGTTTCAAGGTGCATGTCCATGTCTGTGATCTAATTATTTTGTTTCACCATTTATTTCAACTCTTGAATTTTAAAGTAAATCTGTGTTAATTTATTGTTTCACCATTACATGTTACAGTCAAAACATTGGGGCTACAATTCCACTGTGCTTAGGAGCCTCACACAAAAGTTTGGATACTCATGATTGTATTTAAATTATTAACTGTCCAGTGTACCGGTTTACTTTATGTGGTCAATTTGTTCTTGAATGGCTTTGAACAATTAGCCTTATAAAACATCAGACAAAGAATTTAGAGGCAACTAGATTGTTAATCTAGAAATTGCACCATTATGACAGAACTAAGATGCACTTTTTCATGGGGAAGTTTAGGGGACTGCAAGGAAGAAAACCATAAAAGATAATGAAAACAAGGAGATGCCAAGAAATAATTTGTAGTTCATGTTGTATAAAATATTTAATATTTTTTTTCTAGATTATGTAGGAACACAGGGAAACACTAGAAGGGTGGTTGAATAGTGTTTCTAAATATTTTAGAAAGCTTTTCGCAAACAGGTACTAAAAGCACGATTTCAGACAGGCTTTTAAGGGGCTGTCTGAAGTTTTCAGACGGCTTGTAAAAACTAATTTTAAAAGATGTTTTGTGCCTTTATAAAATATCAGATTAATTATTCTGACCCCTTGATTAGTATAAAAAGAATTGAAAAGAGATAAGGGTAAGAAAACTTAGCCAAGGAATTTATCCTGGTTCACTCACTACCACTGTGAGCTACGTCCAGTCCCAATGCCAACTAGCAATTGGATTTTCTCTTAAAATTTCAAGATTACAAGTATTCTTTTACAGTCAAGCCTCTTCAGGCTCTACAACCAAGTATTCTTTTACAGACAAGCCTCTCCAGGCTCAAACCAACAAGTATTCTTTTACAGACAAGCCTCTCCAGGCTCAAACCAACAAATATTCTTTTACAGACAAGCCTCTCCAAGCTCAACAAAAAATACAGAGAAGATAAAATGCTTAAGCTTACAAACTATATCAGCCTTGAAGCTTAAACAATTTCAACTGTACAGAAAAACTGAGGTATGCTCAGGATAATACAATATGTGTACAAAGATAAAGATTATCAGAGTTGTTGCAGCGAAAAACTTTTCAAGTTTTTTTTTTGTTCTTGTTCAAAAAATTCTTCTGTATCTGATGGTCTTTAAAGGAGGGGTATTTATACCCAATCTTTAATCCGTTGAAATACCACCGTTAAGAGATAACATTAAATGCTATTTAATCCGTTGTGAGACATGCTTCTGAGAGCTCTGATTTTTCTGACACGGTACAAGGTTGCTCCTGCCATAAAGCTGCTACAAATGTTGCTGCAGAGGCTGCGTTGCAGAGATTTCCTCAGTGGTGTATGAAATTCAAAAACACCAGGAAAGGTCTCTGTGTTCCTTGCTATAAACGTGTTTGAAAAGATACGTGCAGCAGAGGTTCAGAAAAGTCTTCACAAACTTCAGCAGAGGGTGTCACGTCATAAAAGAGACTTCAGATGACTTCAACACTTCAGACTAGAGGTGCCACGTCATCAAAAGACTTCAGACGGCACTGATACTTCAGACGGGTTGAACTACTTCAGACAGCTTCAACTCTTCAGACGAGTTCTGCTTCTTCAGACAGCTTCAACACTTAGTCTTTTTATGTAGGCTCATAGTGACTCTTGCTGAAATCACAGATAAAACATTAAAGCATATGTGTATCTATGATAAATACTTTAAGTCAAATTTGTCAACCATTAAAACTTGGGAATCTAGTTGTCTTAAAACATCATAAACAATCTTATGATATTTTTGAGACTCAACATTCTCCCCCTTTTTAATGATGACAAATTTGATTAAAATATACAAATCTGTAATCAATTTTTGAGAATAAGAAAGCTTCCCCTGAGATAGAAATATCCTTTAACAGGTTCTGTTTAACAGGTTCTGTTTAAGGTATATTTTACTCATTTGCTCAAATTTCTCAGAAAACATATGTACTCCCCCTGAGTCTTGTAACCACTTCAGATTTGGTTAGTTTAATACTCCCCCTTTTGTCATCAATCAAAAGGGAATATCAGAGCAAAACAGTAACAGAGCAATATATTCAGTTAAAACATATATATCAGAGCACAAATAATCAACTCAAAATATGAGATAAGCCACTAATTGTATTTAATGAATGTTCAGATAAAGAAATAGACAATCAGACACTTGTTATAAACATGAAAATAAGCAAAGACAATGGCTAAATTAATAGTTTAATCCTTCTTCTTCAGCAAGGCCTCAGTCAGAAAGGAAATCAATTCTTCCTTGGCCTTGTCTATTGCTTCTTCCACTGAGGTTTTCAAATCTTGCTGACCAGATCTGATAAGTTGCTGTTCTTGAAGAATCTGCTCTTGTTGAGCAATTAGATGCTTAGTCTTCTTCTCTTGATCAGCATACTTCTTTTCAAGTTACTTAACTTTGATCTTCAGCTTCAGATTTTCCTCAGACAAGTCTTGCTCAGATTCATACAAAATCAATTGGATGTAGGGGCAAACAAATCTAAGCACTCCAAAGCCTGGCTCCAAACTATATTCAGAAGGTTTGAACACAGGGCAAAAGAAGGTGCCAATGGGGTTCAGTACTACCCAGTCTTCATTAAAGAGTCAACAGGTGGGGGAAAGTGATCTCTCAGATAGTGATATGAGACATTGGTTGACTTTCCAAGTCCAACTTCAGAAGCAGCATCAGGACCAGTTGATCCCGAAGAAGATACAACATCTTCTCTGATCTTCCAGTAAGAGGACCACATCCAATCTTGAAGTAGTTGATCCAGGCCTCCTCCTTGGTTACTGATGAACTCTGGTAAAGATTCTCACTCTGATGGACTCATCATTTCAGACAGAGGTGCAGATGCAGAATAAACTTTAGCTTCTTTGAATTTCTCACCCTGACCTTCCTTTAAGGGATACCTAGGAACTATTCTATCAGGTTTCACCAAGATTTTAGTGGTTGGCCTGATTGAACAAGTTCTAGGAGGCCTGTAGCCTCTCATCCCAACTCCCTTGTGCAGATCCCTCTGAAACAGCTCAGACTCAGTGTTCAGCTGCCTCACAAAACTCCATTCATCATTATTCAGCCTGAGGGAATCATCTGAGAATGGATTGATGGGAGCCCAAGTATGTGCAGGAGGGACAACACCCTTCCTGATCTTTTCTAATCCTCCTGAAAGAGCACTGTATTGGTTTCTGACTTCAGCAACAGTTTTTCTGATTAAGCCATGATGCAAGGATATAGCAGGTGCTGGTCTGAAATACTGTAGCTCTTCAGACAGGTTGCCAAACTTTGGCATGAGCAGGGATCAGAAGGAAGGAGAGATAACTGTAGAGCATCAGCAAGAACTTGCTCTTCTTCAGCAAGGATCTCTTCTTGTTGTGAAGGTGGATGAGATAAATGTGGTGAGGGTATAGGTGGTGGTGGTGAAGATGAAGGTAAATGTGGTATCAGAGCAAGGTCATGGGTTCGTGGGGAAGGTAAAGTAGGTTCAGAGAGTTGATTCTCTGAAGGTTGTGGTGAGGTAGGTTCAGAGGGTTTGTTTTCTGTTGGTTCAGAGGGTAGGTTTTCTGTTTGTGGAGGTGGTGATGGTTGTGTTAGAGGTGAAGATGGTTGTTTTTCAGGTGATAGGGGTTTTGGTGAAGGTTGTGGTGAAGGTTGTGGTGTAGGTTGTGGTGTAGGTTGAGATGTTGGTTGAGGGGATGGTTGAGAGGGTTGCTGAGGTGTTTGTTTTTTGGTGAGGAGGGTGGTGAAGGAGTTACATTATCAAATCTCACCTTAATTCTCTTGTAGGGAGGCTTGGTTACCTCAGATTCTTTTGCCTTTGCTTCCTTCTCTTCCTTCTCCCTTTGTGCTTGTTTTTCTTCCCTTTTTCTTTTAAAATACTCATGTGCCTTGACGTAATTTTGGTATTTCCCAGCCATATCTTCTGCTTCCAGCTGAGAGGAAATACTTCTAGTCACCCTAGATTCAGGTGCAGTCTGAAGTAGCTTGCTTTTGGTTCTCCTTCTCTGAGGTGCACTTGACCTCTTTCTTTTCTTTGCTCCCTTAGCTATGGTTGCTTGCCTATCATCTTCAGTATAGGCTAATTGTGAAGCAATAGCAAGAGCTCTATCAGTCTTTTCTTGCTATGCTTTCTTCTCCAGCTCCTCCTGCTCCAAAGCGGTAGCCAATGCTGCCACCTGAATAAGTTCAGGATCAGATGGGCAAGCAGCCAATGGCTCAGCTACAACTGCATCAGTTTCATCTGCCTCTTGAGCCTGTCCTTCCATTTCAGAAGTAGGCTGTGGAGTCTGTACAGGTTCAGACAACTGACCCACAATTTCAGATGGCTTTTGTGATGCCTTCTGAACAGGTTCAGACACCTGACTCTGCACAGATGCAGATGCTACCTTAGCAGCACTCCTTACAGGTAGCTTCTTCAATTTTGCTTGAGGAGAGGGTTTTGATGGCTTGAACTCATGCCTCCTTATGTCTCATCTGAGTTCATTCTCAAGAACCTCCATTGTTGTCTTCCTTCTTGCAGCTTTCTCAAGAAGAAGGCTCTCCTTCATGGACGGAGAAGGAGGTCTTAGAGTCAGCTTCACTCCCATGCTCTTGAGGTTTGATTCACCAAACACAGGTTGTGAAAGGCAATCAAAAAGTCTCTCAATGGGGACTTTGAAATGCAGCAAGATCTTGGTGATGATGGTATTGTGAGGGAAGCTCCCAGCAGAGTCTCTGAGACGCTTTTGCATGTGGTACATTATGATGTTGGGGCGGTTCACCTTCTTCTTCTGCAGTAGGTGAATCAGACAAAATCTCTCCAACTCAGAAACATGGTTTCTGCTTCCACTCTTAGGGATTACAGAGCACCCTAAGATGGCATGCAAAACCCTAGCCTTGTCTGACATATGCTTTGCATCCAAACTTACTGGTTTAGAGGTGCCATACAGAAACTCTGTGAACTGCTTCTGTCCACCATTTCTTGCTTCCCAGCCAGGAGTGAATACAGCTCCTTCAGTCCTGACCTCACAGATGTGAGCAAGTATATCTTCATCAACAAAGACAGGGACACCTCGTACTGTGGCCTTGATGCTAGTGTAGATACCCTGAGGATTGGGTATTTCTCTGGCAGTAGCCCAGAAATCCAACACACTCTGCTCATGCCATTGTGTCAAGTTGTGATTGAAGTACGGAGTCCACCCAGCTGCATCGAACTCAGCAAATAAGTTCATTCCCAGAGATTGAAGATCCTCCAGGACTACACCCTTAATCTTCACGATGTTGCTTCCAGCAGATTTCTTAGGAGCCATTGAAGAGTTTTCTCAGGAACTTGAGAGAGAGGAAAAAAAATTGCTTGTAGAAGAAGGATCTCAAGAGGTGAATACAGAATAGTGAACGGTGAAGTTCTCTGACTCGCTAGCTTCTGTATTTATAGACCCATGAAGTAATGATGGCATGTACTGGCTGCGCGAACATAGGAAAACGTGCGAAGTGGAAGAGACAAAATAAATGGAATTAAACCGTCTCAGAAAGCCACGTCATTTGTTTACTTCAGACAAGTGACAGATTTCAGACACCCATATAGATTTCAGACAACCCAAAATTTCAGACAAGTCACTTGTTTCAGACAAGCTGAAATTTCAGACACATCATTTTCAATAGATCAAATCACACACAATCAAAATGCATGTATGTTCAGATTATTTCTTATGAACTTAAATCTATCTTCAGTCAGAGGTTTTGTGAATATATCAGCCCATTGATGCTCTGTATCAATAAACTGAATATCAAAAACACCTTTCTGAACATAGTCTCTAATGAAATGATGTTTTATTTCTATATGTTTAGCCCTAGAATGTTGAATGGGATTTTTAGACAAATTAATAGCACTTGTATTATCACACAAAACAAGTATAGCAGATATAGTAATGTTAAAATCTTCTAACTGATACTTCACCCATAACAGTTGTGAGCAACAACTGGTTGCTGAGATGTATTCTGCTTCATCTGTTGATAAGGAAATTGTGCTTTGCCTTTTGCTTGACCAACTAATCATATTTTCTCCAAAGAAATGACATCCACCACTAGTTCTTTTTCTTTCAATTCTGTCTCCAGCAAAATCAGCATCATAGTAACCTATTAACCTACAATCGTTACTTTTCTTATAGCACAGACCAAGATTAGTAGTACCTTTAAGATATCTGAAAATTCTTTTTACAGCTTTGTAGTGAGTACTCCTTGGATCAGATTGAAATCTAGCACACAGACATACACTGAGCATTATGTCAGGTCTGCTTGCTGTTAGATATAATAGTGATCCAATCATTCCTCTATACAAAGTTTGATTCACTGGTTCTTCCTTCTCATCTTTATTTAAGGATGCAGAGGGATGCATTGGAGTTGACATGGGTTTGCAATCATGTAAGTTAAACTTCTTAAGCATTTCCTTTGTATATTTTTCATGATGGATCCATATACAGTCAGAATCTTGCTTAATCTGAAGTCCTAAGAAAAATTTTAGTTTACCCATTAAACTCATTTCAAACTCTGATTGCATTAACTCTGAAAACTCCTTGCATAATGAAGAGTCAGTTGAACCAAAGATAATGTCATCAACATATATCTGAACAAGTATAAGATCTTTGTTAGACTGTTTTCTAAAAAGAGTTGTATCCACTTTTCCTCTTTCAAAACCATTTGAGATTAGAAAACTGCTCAATCTGTCATACCAAGCTCTTGGGGCTTGTTTCAGACCATAGAGAGAGCCTTTTTGAGTTTGAAAACATGTTCAGGAAAAGCAATATCTTCAAAACCAGGGGGTTGTCTAACAAAGACTTCTTCTTCAATGAGACCATTGAGGAAAGACACTTTTAACATCCATTTGATATAACTTGATGCCATTATTTACAACATAAGATAAAAGAATTCTAATTGCTTCTAACCTGGCCACTGGGGCAAAGGTTTCAGTGAAATCAATACCTTCTTGCTGGTTGTATCCTTGAGCAACTAATCTTGCCTTGTTTCTGATTACCTTGCCTTCTTCAGACAGCTTGTTTCTGAACACCCATTTGGTTCCAATAATAGTTTTCCCATGGGGTTTAGGAACAAGGGTTCAGACATCACTCATAGCAAACTGATTCAGCTCTTCTTGAATGGCTAGGATCCACCCTTCATCATGCAGAGCTTCATCAATGTTCTTTGGCTCTATTTCAGACAGGAGAGCAAGAGAATTCAGATTCTTGAATTTTGATCTTGTCTTAACTCCTTCTGAAGTGCTGCCAATGATTTGCTCTTTAGGATGATGTGATTTGTATTTCCAATCAGGTTTCTGAGGAGGTATCAAATCTGTTTGTTCTGTCTGAGACTCAACATTTGTCTGAAGAGGTTTAGTAACAGTAGGTACTTCAGACAGCTGCTCATCCTTCAAACTGCTGTGGTCATTCAACTCCATTTCTGTAAAATCATCCTCTAGATCTGATAGTTCCCTATCAGTCTCTTTGTTATCATTGAATTTAACATGAATAGTTTCTTCAACAGTTAAAGTTCTAGAGTTATACACTCTATAGGCTTTAGATGTTTCAGAATATCCAATGAAAAATCCTTTATCAGACTTTGCATCAAATTTTCCAAGATCATCCTTGGTGTTGAGTATAAAACATTCACAGCCAAAGGTGTGGAAATATGATATGTTGGATTTTCTTCCTTTCCACAGTTCATAGGGAGTCTTTTTCAGAATTGGTCTTACCAATATTCTGTTTTGAAGGTAACATGCTGTGCTAACAGCTTCTGCCCAGAAGGATCTTGGTAAGCTGCATGAGTTGAGCATGGTCCTTGCCATCTCTTGCAAAGTTTTGTTCTTTCTCTCAACAACCTCATTCTGTTGAGGTGTTCTAGCCACAGAGAAATTGTGTGAGATCTCATTCTCATCACAGAACATTTGAAAGTTTGCATTCTCAAATTCTCCACCATGATCACTTCTGATAACAGAAATACAGAATCCTTTCTCATTCTGTACCTTCTTGCAGAATATTGTGAAATTCCTAAAAGTCTCATCCTTGCTTCTTAGGAATAACACCCATGTAAATCTAGAATAGTCATCAACAATGACCAAACCATATTTCTTACCACTAAGACTTTCTGTTCTAATAGGACCAAACAAGTCAATGTGCAAAAGTTCTAGTGGTCTGCTAGTTGAAACAACATCCTTACTCTTAAAAGAGTGTCTTGTTTGTTTCCCTTTCAGACAGCTTTCACATAAAATGTAAGATTTGTATGAAAGCTTGGGCAATCCTTTAACAAGATTGTGTTTTGCTAACCTTGAGATTAATCTCAAGCTGGCATGCCCAAGTCTTTGATGCCAAATCTGTTTTTCATCTTCAACAGAAATGAAACATTTTACATTTTGACTTGCTAGATCCTCTAGATCAATTTTGTACACATTGCTGTGTCTCTTAGCAGTAAAAAGGGTTTGCTCAGAGGAGTCTTTGACTATGCATCCTTCCTTAGTAAAGGATACCACATAACCACTGTCACATAATTGACTTATGCTTAGTAAATTATGCTGTAGTCCCTCCACTAGGAGAACATTTTTAATAAGGGATGAAGGAGATATACCTACAGTCCCTATTCCAATGATCTTCCCTTGCTGATTTCCACCAAAGGTGACCACTCCACCCGCTCTAGGTCTAAGGTTTTGGAACAAAGACCTTTCTCCTGTCATGTGTCGCGAGCACCCACTGTCCAGGTACCATTTGTGGGGTCTCCTTTGTCCTGTTAAACACATCTGCAACAGGAATAATTAAGTTTTTAGGTACCCATATTCTTTTGGGTCCTTTCTTGTTAGCTTTGGGCCTTATTTTTCTCTTGTGTTTGCACTGAGCCATATTGTGTCTAGGCTTACCACAGTGAGAACACCCAGTAACCTTCTTTTTGCCTTTAGAAAAATTTAAGACAGTAGGAGGTTCAGACATGTTATGATCACAAAAGCCTAGTCCACTTTTGTCAAGGGAATGCCTTTGATTTCCAAGCATTATATTCAGATTTTTAGTTCCTTTGACAAATTTGGCCAGATCTTTTGTCAGTTCCACAACCTGCTTCTGAAGTTTCTCATTCTCTTCAGACACAGCTTGTGAACTGCAGTTTTTAGTCTCAAGAATTTTTTCCTTGAGCATAATATGTTCTATCTCGAGTGCCTCATATTTGTTACACATTTCTGTGTGGGCTTTGGATAGATTCTTATACTCTTGGAAAAGTTCCTGGGAACTTTCCACCAGATCATCATACATTTCTTGTAGAGTAAGAGGAAATACCTCAGCTTCAGAGCTGTCTGAAGATGGTAGACTAGCCATGAGACACAGATTTGCCTCTTCCGAAGTGTCTTCTTCTTCTTCTTCTGAGGTTGATTCATCAAGGTCTTCCCATGTTGCCATAAGACCTTTCTTCTTTTTGAAAAACTTCTTCTTCTTGAAGTTGTTTTTCTTAAGTCTTGGGCAATCAGCCTTCATATGCCCTGGTTGCTTACATTCAAAGCAAATAATTTTATCAGTGTTAGACTCTTTACCTGTCTTACCTGATTTGGATGATGAAGGTTGGTTCTTTCTGAACTTTCCTCTGTTCTGCAACATTCTCTTGATCTTTCTGCTTAAAAGAGCAAGATCATTGTCATCTTCTGAGCTATCTTCAGAATCTTCATCTGCTTCTGAAGTTTCCTCAGCTTGCATAGCCTTCATGCTGCCATGCCTAGACTGTTTGGCCTTGGAGTTTAGAGCTAGAGACTTCTTCTTGTTGTCATCTTCTCCAAGCTCAAGCTCATGGACTTTGAGAGATCCCAACAGTTCTTCCATTCTCAGAGAGTTCAAATCTCTTGCCTCTTGAATGGCAGTGACTTTGGGTCTCCAGGACTTAGGTAGGCTTCTTAGAATCTTCCTGTTGTTGTCTCCAGATTCATAGGTTCTTCCTAAGGACCTGAGTCCATTGGTTATGGTCTGAAACCTCCCAAACATTTGGTCAATGGTTTCAGTTTCTTCCATCTTAAACATCTCATACTGATGTATAAGCATGCTGATTTTGGATTGCTTGACAGTTTCAGTCCCTTCATGGGCTGCTGCAAGAGTATCCCAAATCTCCTTGCCAGAAGTGCATCCATGGACCTTCTCATATTCTGATTTATTCAAGGAACATATCAGATAGAGTTTGACTTTAGCGTTCATCTGGACTCTAGTCTTCTGCTCCAAGGTCCATTCAGTCTTAGGTATAGGCACACCATTTTGCATAGGCACATAGTCTCCATCAGTGACCACATCCCAAATATCAATGTTGTTGCTCTCAATGAACAACTTCATACGATCTCTCCAGTAGTGGTAGTCCATTCCATTGAATGCTGGGGGTCTTGTGATAGAGGCTCCTTCTGTGATGTATTGCCTGTTGCTGTTAGAAGCTTCCATTTGGATCTTTTAGTCCTCAAACACTTGTTAGGTGCTTCAACCCTGAGTAGAGCTCTGGTACCAACTGTAGGAACACAGGGAAACACTAGAAGGGGGGGTTGAATAGTGTTTCTAAATATTTTAGAAAGCTTTTCGCAAACAGGTACTAAAAGCACGATTTCAGACAGGCTTTTAAGGGGCTGTCTGAAGTTTTCAGACGGCTTGTAAAAACTAATTTTAAAAGATGTTTTGTGCTTTTATAAAATATCAGATTAATTATTCTGACCCCTTGATTAGTATAAAAAGAATTGAAAAGAGATAAGGGTAAGAAAACTTAGCCAAGGAATTTATCCTGGTTCACTCACTACCACTGTGAGCTACGTCCAGTCCCAATGCCAACTAGCAATTGGATTTTCTCTTAATCTTTCAAGATTACAAGTATTCTTTTACAGTCAAGCCTCTTCAGGCTCTACAACCAAGTATTCTTTTACAGACAAGCCTCTCCAGGCTCAAACCAACAAGTATTCTTTTACAGACAAGCCTCTCCAGGCTCAAACCAACAAGTATTCTTTTACAGACAAGCCTCTCCAGGCTCAACAAATAAATACAGAGAAGATAAAATGCTTAAGCTTACAAACTATATCAGCCTTGAAGCTTAAACAATTTCAACTGTACAGAAAAACTGAGGTATGCTCAGGATAATACAATATGTGTACAAAGATAAAGATTATCAGAGTTGTTTGCAGCGAAAAACTTTTCAAGTTTTTTTTTTGTTCTTGTTCAAAAAATTCTTCTGTATCTGATGGTCTTTAAAGGAGGGGTATTTATACCCAATCTTTAATCCGTTGAAATACCACCGTTAAGAGATAGCATTAAATGCTATTTAATCCGTTGTGAGACATGCTTCTGAGAGCTCTGATTTTTCTGACACGGTACAAGGTTGCTCCTGCCATAAAGCTGCTACAAATGTTGCTGCAGATGCTGCGTTGCAGAGATTTCCTCAATGGTGTATGAAATTCAAAAACACCAGGAAAGGTCTCTGTGTTCCTTGCTATAAACGTGTTTGAAAAGATACGTGCAGCAGAGGTTCAGAAAAGTCTTCACAAACTTTAGCAGAGGGTGCCACGTCATAAAAGAGACTTCAGATGACTTCAACACTTCAGACTAGAGGTGCCACGTCATCAAAAGACTTCAGACGATACTGATACTTCAGACGAGTTGAACTACTTCAGACAGCTTCAACTCTTCAGACGAGTTCTGCTTCTTCAGACGGCTTCAACACTTAGTCTTTTTATGTAGGCTCATAATGACTCTTGCTGAAATCATAGATAAAACATTAAAGCATATGTGTATCTATGATAAATACTTTAAGTCAAATTTGTCAACCATTAAAACTTGGGAATCTAGTTGTCTTAAAACATCATAAACAATCTTACTCAACAGATTATGGGCTCTAAATAAAGGTTATTTTTTCCTCTATAGATATGCAGACAGGTTCTCTGTTTTTCTTTTCATGTTTTCGATGAACTGTTCAAATTTGCTTATTTGGTTTTCTTATTAGTTATTGTCAAGTCTAGAAGTATGATGTTATAAAGCGTGCAAAAATTTAATTTTGCTCCTTTTTATAATTTTTTCTATTTATGAGTGTTTTCTTGGTGTATTTTGATTTTGATGCAGGCGGGGCATGTTGATGAGGAACTCAAGAAGTGAGTAGGGGCAAAGAAACAGAAATAGTAAGCTTATATGTAATGCAATGTAATGTTAATTTGAAGTTTAAAAAATATGATTTTTGTTATTGAACCTCTGCATTTTAGGTTGAAATACTTGAAAATACACATGAATACTGATATTGAACTTTGAATCTCTGCATTTTAGGTTGCTGCACTAATAAGCATGTACAAAAGAATTAATTTTATGAATATACAAAAATCAGTTACATATATAAAATAGTCATGCTCTGAAACCACTAGCTTGATAGTCATGCACAAAATTCCCAACTTAATATATGAAAATTAGTTACACAATTTGAAGGAATAAAAAACTGATAATTCTTAGAAGTTATCTGAATAATAATTTTTTGGAAGTGTATAGAGTCATGAATGCTTCTAAATAAAGCAAGCACTATTGTCGTAGTGGAGTTATAATTATACATCTATGTTCTTATACACAAGAAAACAAGAAAATTTTGACTACAATTGCAAATAGCCTACTCACAAAAGTGAAGAGAAGTTAAACAATGAGAAGAGGAATTGCATAGTAAGCATTATAATTGAATTATGATTTCTATTAACTTGTGGGAAGAAAACATAAATTAGCTTTCTTCTTGGCAACAACCAGTTAAAGTCAATAAGAAAGAAAGAAAGTCTATAATTATATTTGCTAATATTAGAAAAGGTATGACACTCTTATTGGTTGCCACTGTTTGGTGGTAGTGTGTGCTCCTTAATCTGCTACTTATTCTGATACTGTGTGTTTTGCAGTCGTGACTCCACCTTGTGATTCCATGATCAAAATTTACCTTGCCAATGAAGCATGAGGCTAAAGGGTAAAATTATTCAACTGGGAAATGCACTAACCTTCAACAATCTTATAATACCAAGCTCTGTTGATATGATCATGTTAGATGAATTTGTAATGAATCTGCATCCTTTGTTGATTTAATCTTTTAATGGTGGTCTAGCTAAAGCATTAGTTAGAAAGACTTTGGTGTATCGGTTTTATCCCTCTTTTGTTTGATGGAACTGTTTACCAAAATGGCTTACTACAGTGTTACTCTACATTTGGTTCCATACAGAACTATCAGCCATGAATTTCAATGACATTTGATTTAGGACAACTGTGACCTCATGTGAATTTGTTATGGATTGTCATTGGTTCCTTTCCATGACTGTTACGAACCAAGGGAGATTTTGACATTTTAGTTGGTAAAGGTATTTATCATATATTTTGGACTTTGCAATCTTTGCAAAGATTGCATATATATTTTCTAATTGATGTATCTTCAGTGGATTTTTTTTTTATTTTATTTTATATTTTAATATGTTTGATTTTGTTTGGTTCATATGTTATAAGATCATATAGACTGGGGTACCAACTGAGATGAAATACAATAGGGATGACATAACCGAGTTTGCGGTGATTAAGTTGTCCTATAAGTGTGATTCTAATTATCTGTGTATTTCTAATATTATAACTAACCTTAATAACGTTTCGTGAAAAATAGATGAATTTTAGAAACCCAACACTATCTATTCAGAAAGAAATTCAGATTGTTTTTTTATTATTCCAAGGAATAGCTCAAATTTGGGGACAGTGAGAATGTGATTCCTATATCTTTTTGAATTCATTCTTAGAATTTGTTATTAGGTAAGTTTTTTTTTTTTTTTTTCATCCAAGACAAATTCTTTCTATAGTTTGGGTTTGCTTACCAATTATTGTTTGTCATATTAGCTAATGTATTAACGTTCTTTTTATTACTAAACTATTGAATAGAATTTTGCAGTGTTATAATACTAAATATATATTATTTAAATATGCATCATATTAATGAATTTTATTTTTTATTTGAATGTTTATCATTTAAAATATTTAAAGTTAAAGAAAATGTGGGAAGAGTTCTCGGGTTTGATCTCCACTAAGCACACTTTTAGGGAGGAGTGAAGAGCCTTAATTATAATTAAGCTCCAAATAGAATTGCTCATGATAATAAGGAATACCCGTGATTGAAAAGAATATGTACCTTTATACCATATAAATTTTAACTTGAAATGAAAGAGTGATGTTGAATGTTAAACTTTTACAATTATATTCATAATTAAAAATTTATATACAAAAATTTATATACAATATCAAGTACGAGACAGGTTAACCAATAAATTAATAGCAAAATAGCTTGAGAATTATATGTACCTATTAATTTATTGTTTGCTTTTTTAATCACCACATTAATTTTAAGTAATGAAAATTGATAAATACTTCATTTTTATTTTGAAATGCAATATATGAAACAAGCTAAAATATATTATCAAAATTCGGATTTGATAATATATCTATTTGAATAATAAATCCGTGAGATGCACGGATTGGACACTAGTATATTACAAAGTAAAAAAAACAAACATAAGTAGTTTTAAAAATATATTTTAATCTATAATATATTATATATCAATTATATATAAAAATATATAAATATATTATATATTTTAATAAAATTAATATATATAATTATATATGGTATTATTTATTTAATAGTTTAAAATTAATATATATATATATATATAAAAGCGCGGGTATGAAGCGGGCTAGGTATCATAGTGCGCGTACCCACACCTGTCCCCAAGAAAAAATGCAGGCTATTACCCGTACCTGCGCCCGTCCCCGTTGTGCGAATTTTAACCCTGTTCATTGCGGGTATCCATAAAGCTTGAACTCAATTGTCATCCTTATATCTTATTAATATTAATATGAATTATTGATAATAAATAAACTTATTATGAAATAGAATAATAATTCTATGATGCACGGGTATACATACTAGTTAAAAAAACAATAGATTACCTTAAAATTTGGGTTGACTTAGTTTATGTTTGTTTGACGTTGAGAAGTGACTAAACTCAATTTTAGACCTTTCAACATAATTATTTATAGTGTTGAAAAACGTGAGCTTATCACGTTTCAACATTAAACCATACGTATCCTTGCAATCCAACATTAAAGTCTACATTATATTCTATGTTTTCCTTATCAGAAATGAAAATTTAAAATTAATTCTCTTTTTAAAGTGTCTTTTCGAGATTTTGAGCGATATATACCTAAAGTTTGAGTAGTACCATTTTCGTTTGTTAAAATAAAATTAAGTTGTTTTTCAATGAGATAAATTATTAAGAGTTTAATTAGTATGCACTGACAGTGTAAAACTGACGTTTAATCATAATTTTTTATTTATATGATTTTTAAAATATTAATTAATAAAGTCAACAAATTTACCATAAATCAAGGGTTGTGATTAACCGTATGTGTAAAACTTTCTACACTGTCAGTGCACAGTCCTTTTTCTCAATTATTAATACAATCAAAACTTACAACAACCTATATAACATACTTTTTCTCTCTATCTCTCTCCATCATATCACCTATCACATCTCTCTTTTCACTCTCTTTCTCTCACAGTTATATGGTCTTGTTGTACATAGTTGATGTACAAATACAATTTCTCTTTTCCATTTCTCTTTTCCAATTCCTATTGGGGATCAAAATGGGACCCAGTTTTTAAAACATTATTTGTCTGCTACATTTGAAAAAAAAAATTACGCAAATCAAATCGTTGAAGAAACATGCGAGGGGCATAGCCACAACTCTGAAATCAATGATTATCTAAGCTAATATAAAGTGTATTATACAAAAAGCTCTAGATAAATCAAAACTGTACGCCCATACACATGTGCTAGAGACTACTACTGGAAGCAATACACTGTGTCTTTATAGGAAATAGCAGCTTCATCTTTTGATGCAGGAAATGATATGTACGTTATTAGCATAAAAATAAGATGGAGGGGTCACAGCAACATTCGTCTATAAGACAACAACAACACAGAGCGGCAAGACTGCATAGGTTTATATGAAATTATTCAATGGTTTACAAGAATAAGAACTAAATACAACCGAAATGGCTAATGAATTATTAAATTAATGTTAAAATACCAATGAGTTAATAAATATATATCAAAGGAAAGTTGGGAAGTTACCATCCCTGAAGGAAACCGGTCTGTCTTCTGGGTGCTGGAGCAGCATATTGTGGTGGTGCCATCACAGGAGGACCTTGATAATACCCTGCCAACGAAAATTTCAAAGAAAGAATTTTTTTCATGGAGAAAAAAATTTATAAAGAAATATTGTGGTAACCTAAAATTAAACCCGTGAGATATATATATGAAACCAAAGGGACTCTTGTCTCGCAGCTAGCTAGGATGAATCTTATGGGATGCAAGCTCTTATAAACACTAATTCTTTGTAATTCAAAATCAACATAATGCCTCATACAATGTTTGATGATCAACAAGAATGTACAGTAGCTAGCTATAACTATACAGTTTCTCTATATATGTGTGACAGAAATATAAAAGAAACATGAACATTATAAGGAAAAGGGGAAGGTTACCTTGAGCAGGGTAGGCATGGGCATGTTTGGGGTTACTCATTTTGTCACTCTTCAAAGTCAGAAATAGTCACTTGGTAAACATGAAGTCCCTGCTTGCTTGCTATATGTACCGAACAGGACAGAAAGAAACACGGCATGGCACAACTTAGTTTTCTTTCGAACTTCATACTCTGAGAATCTTCCCTGAACGGTGCGGTTGGATGTTTGAATTTCATAATATTTGCTTCCGTGTCAACATCTCAAGCCATTGTTATGGTGATAAACAACACGTATTAGGATGATATTGTGTGGGAGTAAGTATGCTTGACACATGGACCCAAAATAAAAAAGAAATGGGAAAAATGCCCGTGGTCATGATTTAGCACATTAATGTTCCTTATGATGCTGAATCAGCCATAGGTCCTCCTGAACTGGATTATTCGACAAAATCTAGACCTATGGATGCATATGCTATAAGTTGTCCCCAAGTAGTATGTAGTACCAATTGTGATCGCACACTTTATCTCTGCCTCGGGAGTTGGGAAAAATAAAGATGTACAGTAACGTGCAACAATAACGTTATATGTACCGCGAACAGTAATAACGCACCCTTTTTTTTTTTCACACCCCCTATTTAAATTCTTTTATTTTTAAAAACTGTATTTTACCTTTTTCTTTTATTTAATTTTTTTATATTTTTATTTTATTATTATTTTTATTTTTATTTATTTATCTACTCAAATAAAAACATAGATCAAGAAAATACAATTAAATGATCATATAAAAATTATGTTAATTAACATGAGGTTAATTATGTATCCCGAAATGGTGAATATATTAAAAAATGAGGTTAACAGTGTTCCCGTTTGTGGTTAACAGAGTAGGATTTTTGGTTAATTGCAACTCCTGTTAACATGGGGTTTTATGTGGCCAGAAATGGTGAATATATTTGTAAATGAGGTTAATGGTATATACATTAGTGGTGAACAAAGTGGAATATTTGGTTAATTGAATTTGTGAGGTTAATTGTGTTCACAAAACGGTGAATGCAGTAGTATATTTGGTTAACAAATTAAAAAATAAATAAAAACTATTTAAAAAAGTGAAGTTAATGGTGTTTCCGTTTGTGGTTAACAGAATATGATTTTTGGTTAATTGCAACTCAAGTATAACACGAGGTTAATTTTGTGTAGGTTAATGATGTATACGTTGACGGTTAACAGAGTGAGATATTTGGTTAATTGAATTTGTGAGGTTAATTGTGTGCACAGAAACGGTGAATATATTTGTAAATGGGGTTAATGGTGTATACATTGGTGGTTAACAGAGTGGATATTTGGTTAACAGAGTGAGATATTTGGTTAATTGAATTTGTGAGGTTAATTGTGTGCACAGAAATGGTGAATATATTTGTAAATAAAGTTAATGGTGTATACATTGGCGGTTAACAGAGTGAGATATTTGGTTAACAGAGTGAGATATTTGATTAATTTAAGGTGAATATATTTGTAAATGAAGTTAATTAATGTAATTTTTATATGATCATTTAATTGTATTTTCTTGATTTATATTTTTATTTGATGAGATAAAAAAATAAAATAATAAAATAAAAATATAAAAATTAATTTTTTTAATAAAAAAAATAAATAACAGTTTTGCAAAAAAATAGAAAGTGGGTGCAAAAAGTGGGGTGCAAAGAGTAAAATTGAATGCGGTAGAATTGCAGGGTTACTATACGGTAGGTATATCGGGATTGTATGAGGAATTTTATGAACCTTAGAAACTAATGTTGGGCCTACACTACACCGTTAAAAAGGAAATATTTTTTGTCAAGAAAAAAAAAAGAAATATTTTCGTTCAAACTTGCCAGCTCAAATAAGCTTAGGGTGCAGTGATATGATTGATTAGAATCAAGTATTAATTTTTATGCGAAAAAAACAAAGTTATTCTTTAATACTCTAAATTTTTATTTTTTAAACTACTCACATGATGATAGGTCGCAGGTTCCAACCTCCAATTGTTCGTTTGGGGTGAGGTCAAATATAAGTATTTCTGTAAGTACTCTTTGAGCCCGGAGGTTTTTCCTGCCTTGGACTGAGGCACCATTCCCTCACCCTAAATTTTTATTCATAAAAAGAACTACTCACATCATTAATTTTCTAAGTAATTTTTATAGGTTACGTACGTTCTGTATGATAGTTATCTTTGTCTCATGCCAATTTTCGTTGATGATGATAAAATGTTATTAGTTCCACATAATAAGACAACTAAGATTAATTAATTCTTTAGTAGTATAAAGGATATAGTTTTCATAAAAATGTTGAGTTAGTTTAATTACTTAACTAGATAGATTTGGAAAAATGTTATTTAAAGAACAAATTTGATAATGAAAAAAGGCCAAAGGATGAAAGGATAAGTTCTTTTGGTCATCTTATGATTTTTTATTTGTATGCACCGTATAAAAAATTATCCTATATATAATTTATTAGTATAAAAGTATTAAATAATGTTACCATACGTTATTATATGAACTCTTTACATGGACAATGCATCAAAATTAAAATATTTTATTTTATATTAGGTAAAAATTTAAAAGGCAGGATAAAATAATTTCCTCAAAGAAAAAAAAAACAAAGGATGAAAATATATATTTCATCATTTATTTTATGAATTTAATTTATACACGTTATGCAAAAAAAAGAGTTTAATATATATACACAACAGTGTAAAGAAATTTTACACAGACATCCAATGATGTGTTGCCAAATTATTTATTGAATTTATAATAATACATAAGGTGTCCTATTTATTAAATTATGTAACAACACACTATTGGATGTTTGTGTAAAATTTATATACAATGACAATGTATATAAATTAAATAAGAAAATACAATGTCATGATTTACATCATTAATGTCATAAGTTGCTACCAAATAATTTTTAAAATCCTTTTTACACTATCAATGGATCAAGATTTCTTATTTTGTATCAATTAGGCAGTGATACAAAAAATAGTTAAAACTATACCATATAAAAAAAATATGAATCTCTTCTCTCATTAAATATGCAAAATTTAGTAGAAAGACATTTAGTAGTTGGAAATGAGGCATGAAAGTGAATACCACTTTATTCCAGTTTTAGCAAAAAGTTAGTGCATATTCATTCGATCATATTAATGATAAATTATATATTTCTAATTATAACTTGTCTAAGTTTCATTTGTCATGTATGAGCTTGAGTTTTCTTTATTATAGTGGTAAAGAAATATTGAAGTTTTGTAGGATTATTAGACGTACATGGTAGCTATGATTGAACTACAGTTTTCTTCTTTTAATTCCTTCTTCTTGGTGATGCCCCCTTTGAAAAACTTAGAATTAATGGTAGGTACGACACAGCTAAACCGAAGCTACTGTGTTGTTTTGGGGTCCGATTTTAAAGTTTAGTGTGGGCTTTTGGCCGACGCTAATATATACTACAAGAAAATCGATCATTAGACACGATTAATTAGCGACGGCTATAGGTCGACACAAATAGCGATAGCCAGGCCGTCGCAATGCCGACACTAAAGGATTTTATATTTTAATTTGATTTAGTAATTAATCAGAAAAAGATGGTGACGACCAGACCGTCGCTAGCTTCGATGAAGGTAGCGACGACCTGGCCATTTCTAAGCTGAAAAAAGTGATTTCTGACGGCCTTCTTTTAAATTTGAGAATGCTCGTTCGTTGCTAATTGAAAATTGAAGCTAGCGACGGCTTAATCGTCGCTAATTTGAAAATTTATACATGAGCGTAATTTAAAAATTAACTTATAGCGACGACCATGGTTGACAATAACGTCTGCCTGGCTGTCGCTATTTAAATATAAAATTACCGACGGCCTGACCGTCACTAAATCCGACGCTAAGTCTGAAATTTATGCGAGACCGACTTCCCCTTTATTCTTTCTGCTTTCTTCTTCTCTCCTCCGTCGCGACATCAGCCAGAACCGTTCCTCACTGTCGCTCAAGCTCTCTTTCTCCTTCAACCTCTCCTTCTCCCTAAACTCTTCAATCTCACCGATTATTTTTTGAAACAACCCATTTTTTGGTGAAAAGGGAGGAGGAGGACGACGACCAACAACTGTTGCGGGCCATTGCCGGCTATCAAGCTCCTTCGTGGGCATCCAACTGGTATTGTGTTCACCCATATGTGTGATGAAACTGATGCAATTTGAATTTCTCTGTGTATTGTATGAAATATTTGTTAGTGGAGAGCTAAGCTCAATAGGTGAGACCCTATGAAGGGTGCTGGTTGTTTGTTGATAGTATAGAATTGTGCATGTGTTTGTATTGTACGAATTGTTTGTTGTTTGTTAGTGGAGAGCTGAGCTCAATAGGTGAGACCCTATACATGATGAAATAGATGATAATGACCATGAGCCACCTAACCCATATGCCCAACGGTTTTATGATATGTTATTATCTGCAAATCAGCCAATCTATGATGGAGCAACTGAATTTGTGTTATCAATAACTGTGAGGCTATTAGAAGCTAGAACTAACTGGCATGTTACTGAAAAGTGTTTGGATTATTTTATGCAAATGCTAGTTGACCTAGCTCCAAAACTTAACAGCATTCCAAAAAACTATTATCAAGCGATGAAATTGGTGTCTAAGTTAGGTTTGAAGGTTGAAAAAATTGATTGTTGTAGGAATGGGTGCATGTTGTATTACAAGGATGATAAACATTTAACCGAATGCAAGTTTTGTAATGCTCCAAGGTTTGTTCCTCCTAAGGTTGGAAAGGGAAGATACAAATATGTTCTGATGAAGAGGATGTTCTATTTGCCAATTATTCCAAGGTTGTAGCGATTGTATGCGTCATTAGAGTCTACTACACAAATGCGATGGCATCATGAGAACAAGAATAATTCTGGTTTATTGGGTCATCCATCGAACGGGGAAACATGGAAACACTTTGATAATGTGTATCCTAATTTTGCAAATGAGCCAAGAAATGTAAGATTGGGGTTATGTTGTGATGGGTTTACACCGTACATTCAAGCTTCGACTTCACTGTATTCATGTTGGCCTGTAAATGTTACACCATATAATCTCCCCCCGGAAATGTGCATGACTAAGCCATATATGTTTTTGTCTTGTCTAATACCCGGTCGAACTTACCCAAAATCAAACATAGATGTGTTTCTGCAGCCTTTAATTGACAATTTCCAACAGTTGTGGAGGCATGGTGTTTTGACGTATGATATGTCCACGAAACAAATTTTCTCATGCGTGCATGTTTGATGTGGACTATCAATGATTTTTCGGAACATGGAATGTTATCTGGTTGGAAAATAAAGAGTAAATTATCATGTCCATATTGGTGTAAAAAACTCATGGTTTGATTGTCATCGTAGATTCTTGCAAAGTGATCACCCCTTCAGAAGGAGTAAAAGAGGGTTTATGAGAAACCAGGCTGAGCCTTATGGACCGCCTTGTATGTTGACAGGGCCTCAAATTTGGGAATTTGTGCAAGACTTTCCAAAGGTGAAATATGTTAATTGTTCCAAACTTCCAGGATATGGACAATTTCATAATTGGGTTAAACACAATATATTTTAGGATCTTCCATATTGGAAGGACAACTTGTTTAGGTATAATATTGATGTCATGCATATAGAGAAAAATTTCTTTGATAATATCTTTAACACTGTCATGAATGTTGCGGGTAAAACCAAGGACAATGTAAAGGAAGGGATGAATGTGTTTGTGTTCTGTGCGCGGGGTGACTTGGAGTTGATTGACTTGCGTAATGGAAAGTTGGGAAAACCAAAGGCAAACTACACTTCAGAAGCAAAAGATGTAAAACTAGTTTGTAAATGGATTACAGACTTGAAAATGTCAGAAGATTATGTTTCAAATCTTGCAAAATGTGCATATATCAGTAAGGGTACAATGCATGGGATGCAAAGTCATGATTGCCTCGTATTCATGGAGTGTTTACTCCCAATTGCATTTCAATCATTGCCAGTTTGTGTATGGAAACCAATTGCTGAATTAAGTCGATTCTTCAAATATTTATGTTGTAATACATTAAGAATGGATGATGTGGTTATCTTGGAACAAAATATACCAATCATTCTATGCAAATTGGAAAGGATATTTCCACTGGGATTCTTTGATTCAATGGAGCACCTACCTATTCATCTTCCTATGGAAGCAAGACTTGGGGTTCCAGTTCAATATCGGTGGATGTATCCATTTGAAAGGTTAGTTAATAAGACTTTATTGCTTAATTTGTTTTTAATCTAAGTTGAGTAACAATCTATGTTTTTTTAGAATGATGGGAGATGCGAAACAATCAGTGGGTAATTTGGCTAGGGTGGAAGGCTCAATATGCTCATTCCACTTACCGCGGGAAACCACATATTTTTGTTCGCACTATTTTTAGAACGTCAGTTAGTTGTCAAACACTAGATTGAGGAATGATCCTCAAACTGGAGTTTAATGCGGAAATTCCACATTGTCAGTGTTGAACAAGTCAGGATGCCCTGTAGGAATGTCTAGTGATCACTTGTTAAGTGATGAGGAATGGAAATCAGCTCATGTACATATACTAATCAACTACAATGAAATTAAACTAAACTATATCTTGAGTAAGTGGAAATGATTTTATTATTTTTAGGTTTTATGGTTTAGGACTGAATGAGTTATTAACTATTTGTTCCATTTCAGCTTATTCTTACAATTTTCACTCGATCGATGATCGGGATTCTTCTGCTCGAATACATGAAGACTTTCCAACATGGTTTAGGAACTATGTAAGTTTGATCATCCACTTTTCTTGTATGGGTTACTCAATAATAAGAATTCAATTAATCTTAAATGGTTCTTATGATTAGGTTCGTGATGAGCAAAATGGAGTGACCAACAATGAAGAATAAAAGTGGAAATTTCAATAAGTTATGATTGCAAGAGATTCTCATTATAAAAGGAGCATTCGGATGGATCCTGGAAACATAAAGAATAAATCTAACTTGAATTATTCTAAGTCAAGTAATTCAAATTTACAATAATCATGATCTAAGAAATATTTTCAAATTTCTCAGAAGACCAAATTATTACCCTTATTAAGTAAACATTCGAAATCCTTGTTTTGATTATGGTCAAATATTTCGAATAAAGCTTTAAAGCTACAGAGATTTCAAATTATGTTGATACAGGGATAAAGGTTAAAACTTGTACAAAAGAAGAGATAATTCGAAACTAGATTTCATTCTATATAGCAAATTACAAGAGAAATTTTGAATTACAATAGAACTCTTACAAGAGAAATTTTGAATTATAATGGAACTCTTACAAGTTGCAAGAGAAATTTCGAACTATATAGAAATTACAAGTAAAATGGTAATGAATTACAAGAAGGAAAGTAGTTCGAAACAGAAGCCTTCATCTCTTGATCTTCCGAAAATTCCGGAGTAATCAATTTTTCTTTCTTTTGAACCTCTTGGTCTTTGAAAAAAAGGAAAAACTCTTCGGAGGATAAAGCTTCTGAGTGAGCATTCTTTATCACGAACCTTCTTATACATAATTCTTCTTTTCTATTCCGAATAGGGGAATTAATCAAGTCAAAGGCCAAAAGACAAACATCCCCTACATTTCAAAAAGAATTAAGTGGAGATCTGCCAGGAAAATTCGAAGAAGACACAAACATTTCCACCTAACAATTTACACAAAAGAGGTCATCCTCCATGTATTGATTCTCCATCTCTACTCCCTTCCTCCCAAGATTTGGGCATTATTAAACAAGAAGAAGGAAGATGGAAGTGCCACAAAAGACATAGGCACCTCCTCAGAGAAGGAGAAATCTAAGGCATTATTAGGTAAACATACCAATTAAATGCCCACTTTGGCTACAACGTTCGACCCAAAGGCCATAAAACTTAGAAACATTCCTAACATTGGCCATTTTGTCGACCTAAATCGAATAAAACCACTCGAAACTTAGCTCGAACGTAATAGCCAATATTAGAAACCTCTCTATATTTCGAATGAGAAAACAGAAAGAAGAAGAATTCGAGTAAAAGATACTCGAAGAAGCAAGAGGAAGAATGAAAAAATTTTACTTTCTAAGAAGAAAAAGAAAGAGGTAGTAAGAAAGAAGATTTACTTATGAAATGAGGTGAAAGTGAAAGGAGAAGATAACTCTATTTATAAAGAAAGTTCACAAGCAGTAACATAAATGTGTAAACATAAAAATCAGTGAACTGACAAATTTATTAGGAGTTTTTGACTAATAAATCAGTTTCTGATCAAAAGTGAGAGGCAGGAAAGTCGATCACAAGTTGACACGTGGCATGAAAGAAACACTTAAAACATCATAAATCTTTCTTCGAATCTACTGTATTAACTAAATATCCAAGGAGTTTCCAGACTTAGAATATTTTCTAAGGTTTCATATCATACCTTTAATGCTTCGAATTTGATATGGCCAAAATCTTCTAGAATTTTGAATCCAGGATTAGACATATTGGCTGAAAATTTCGAACCAAAGCTTAACCAAATTCCTTGAAGATTTTGAATCAGAAGGTTTAACCATATTGGCTGAAGTTTTGGAATCAGAGACTTAACCAAATTGCTTAAAGATTTTGAGTTAAAGACTTAACCAAATATTCTGAATATTTTGAGTCAAGGCAAAGCTAAATGTCATGAAGATTTCGAATGAAGAGTGATCAAATATTTTGAAGAAGAATTTTGAACCAAGGTTCAACAAAGAAGAATGGACACATGGAATGCATCTAATGAAATCAAGACACCTGTTCGACCACAGATTAGGTAGTTAGGATTTTGTCTTATATGTCTGTTGTAAATTAGTTGACCGTTAGGGTCAAAAGTCTATAAATAGGGCAAAGTAGCAAGTCCTAGGGACGAATTTTCTCCATTCTACATACTTAAGACTTACTCGAAAAAAGCATATTGTCTATCATTATCACGACTACTTGCTCATCCGAGAATACTCGAAAAGTATGTCAGATTGAGAATTCGTAAAACTTTTCAATACATTTTCTTAAACTTTCTTTTACTTTCTTGCATTTTCTTTACTTTTTTTTTCAATTAACATTGTTTCTAGTTATTTATTTTTTCTACTTTTTACTTCTTAAATGCATCACATTATTTTAGAATCCACCAAGAGGACTTGATTCCAATCCCAGATTGTTCATAGGAATCTTTAACTTGATTTAACTAAAAATCACCACAAACAAATTGGCACGCCCAGTGGGACTTTCTTCCTCACTTTTAGGATTAGTAATTGTGAATATCCCAGTGCATGCAATTAAGAAGTGGTAGAATTTCAATAGAAACAATGGTGAATAACACTAACAACACTAGGAACGCCAGAAATAACAATGAAAATGCAAGTTTTGGAAGTCCCAGAAACACTTCTGTCAACAATGAAGTGATTAATGACCATAATGGTAATGCTAGTACAAATAGAAATCAAGTAAATACTGAAACAATTCCCCAGGTTTCTAACCCAATTGTTAGTAAAGTAGGAGTAATCCCAGTATCCATTCCTGTTACTCAGGATCGAGGGTCAAGTCAACAGAATCCACCCTATGGAATGCCATATGATTTTTTTTACTAATGTGGGTACTTCTCCATCAACATTCTCAAATGGTGTAACAACATTAGCCCCTTTCAGAAAGGGAGTGTTTCTAGGTTAAACACTAGTTCTGTAGGAATGCCATTACAAAACTTTTGGGGGAATCCTGTTGAGTCTCAAAAATTATAAAATCATTTACCTTTAGTCTCAGTCTCTCAATAGGTTTTAATGAATAAAAAATATAAATATTCAGATAAATTTATGACAAAATGCCTTCACAATATTCTGCTTTGTTTCAGATCATAAAAAGTGTGATACATCATTTGAAGACCACACATTGTCTGAAGAGCGTCTACCCTCAGAAGAAGAGACGTTCATCTGAAGCATCTCTTGCATCTGAAATATGAAGTCTTCAGGACAATAGTTTGACCTTGGAAGACGTTGTTGAGTACGAGGAACGTTCAAATCAACATCTTACCTACTTCAGCATAAGAGTCAGTATTGCTTTTCTTCCTCGTTCAAATGTTTAGCACACTTAAGGAAAGTCTGCAACACTGCTGCTCCTGCTCAAAAGTATTGTGTGCGCAGACCTGCTGCACTTAAGACTGCTCAGAACGTGTTAGACAGAGTGTGTCTCAACGTCTCCTGAAGCATTTAATGCTATTTGATAACGACCATTTATTCCTTGGAGACTATAAATACGTCCCATGAAGAATTGGACAAACACAGAGTCATAGAGAAGAAAAGTTATCAAAGAAACCTTACTCTGGCGTAAACGCTGCAAAAATACTCTGATATTTTCTGTACATTTGCTTTTTTGCTTATCCTGAGTAAATCTCAGTTACTAGTACATTTCTGATAAGTTCAATCTATTATCTGAAGATAGTTGATTGAACTTCATATGTTTTTATCTTAAAACAATTTGGGTTACAAGCCTGGAGAGGCTTATTGTCTGAGAGAATACTTGGGTTACACTTGCATAAGTGTCTGAGAGCCTGAAGAGGCTTGATGAAAGAAACAATACTTGTGATAGAGCCTGAAGAGGCTTGGTGAAAGAAACAATACTTGTGGTAGAGCATGAAAAGGCTTGGTGAAAGAAACAATACTTGTGGTAGAGTCTGAAGAGGCTTGGTGAAAGAAACAATACTTGTGGTAGAGCCTGAAGAGGCTTGATAGAAAAGAATACTTGTAATCTTGCAAGATTAGTGGAAATCCAGTGGTGGTTTGCCTTGCGACTGGACGTAGCTCACAGTGGTAGTGAGTGAACCAGGATAAATTCTTGGCTAAGTTTTCTCTATCCCTCAACTTGTTTCAATTGCGTTTTATTCTAACAAGGGGATTGATTAAGTATCTAAGTGAAAACTTTCAATCTGAATCAAATCTATTTCATAACTCTTTTTAATCTGAACGCTCTTCAGAAAGTACCTAAGAACTTCAGACTGATAATTATCATATGAAGGTTTTCAGAAGCAAATCTTTCAAAATATTTGAAACAGAAAAAGTTTCCATTAAAAACACTATTTAACCCCCCTTCTAGTGTTTTCCTGTTTTCCTACAGTTGGTACCAGAGCTTATCCTCGGGGTTAACACCTAATCAGTGCGGAGGACAGAGATCCAATGGAAACTTCTACCAACAACAGACAGTATATCACTGAAGGAACCTCCATCACGAGACCCCTAGCATTCAATGGAGTGGAATACCACTATTGGAGGGATGGTATGAAGTTTTTTATTGAAAGCAACAACATTGATGTATGGGATGTGGTTACTGATGGAGACTATATGCCCATGCATGCTGGAGTGCCTATACCTAAGGCTGAATGGACCTTGGAGCAGAAGGTTCGAGTTCAATTAAATGCCAAGGCCAAAACTCTATCTGATATGTTCCTTGAACAAGTCAGAATATGAGAAGGTTCATGGTTGTTCATCTGCCAAGGAGATCTGGGATACGCTTGCAGCAACCCATGAAGGGACAAAGACTGTGAAGCAATCCAAGATCAGCATGCTTGTAGATCAGTATGAGATGTTCAAGATGGAAGAATCAGAAACTATAGACCAAATGTTTGGGAGGTTTCAGACAATAACCAATGGACTCAGGTCATTGGGAAGAACCTTTGAATATGGAGATAACAATCGAAAGATTCTAAGAAGCTTACCAATGTCTTGGAGACCCAAAGTTACTACCATTCAAGAAGCCAAAGATTTAAATTCTCTTAGAATGGAGGAACTACTGGGCTCTCTCAAAGTCCATGAGCTTGAACTTGGGGAGGATGACACCAAGAAGAAATCACTGGCATTGAACTGCAAGGCCAGATAGTCTAGGCATGGTATCATGAAGGCAATGCAAGCAGAAGACACTTCAGAGGATGATACTGAGTCTGAAGGCTGTTCAGAAGATGATGATCTTGCTCTTCTCAGCAAGAAGATTAAGAAAATGCTACAAAGAAAAGGAAGATACAAAAGATCTCAACCTTCCAATATCAAACAAGGTAAATCAAGTAAAGAATTTATTATCACTGACAAAATTACCTATTTTGAGTGCAAACAGCCAGGTCACATGAAGACGGATTGTTCCAAGTTAAGGAAGCCAACCTTTCAGAAGAAGAAGTTTTTCAAGAAAAAGAAGGATTGATGGCTACATGGGAAGATTTGGATGATTCCACTTCAGAAGAAGAGGATGATACTTCAGAAGAAGCAAATTTGTGTCTGATGGCAAGTCTACCATCTTCAGACAGTTCAGACTCTGAGGTATTCCTCAAACTTTACAAGATCAGTATGATGACCTTGTTGAAAGTAGTAGAGAACTGTTTAATGAATTCAAAGAACTTTCAAGAGCTTTACTCAAGCTGCTTTAGAAAATGAGAATTTGCAAAAAGAAAACCTTGTTCTCAAAGAAAAGCTACTTCAGCAAGATCCAAGTAGTTTTGATAATCTTGTTAAGGAAAAGAAAAAGCTCAAAAATAAGGTTAGAGAATTAACTTTGGATCTAGCCAAATTTGTCAAAGGAACTAATAATCTGAATAGATTATTGGGCTCTCAGAGGCATTCCCTTGACAAGAGTGGCTTAGGTTATTCAGACACATCTTCATCTGAATCTTTTATACTTAATATGCCCGATAAAGGACCTAAGAAAGGTAATGGGTGTTCTAACTGTGGAAAGCCTGGACATGTTGACACTCAGTGCAGACACAGAAGGAAAAATAAGATCCAAAGCTAACAAAAAAGGACCCAAGAAGGTATGGGTACCTAAGAATTTGATTGTTCCTGTTGCAGATGTGTTTAATAAGACAAAAGAAACACCACAAATGGTACCTGGACAGTGGGTGCTCTCGCGACACATGATGGGAGAAAGGTGTTTGTTCCAAAGCCTTAGACCCAAGGTAGGAGGAGTGGTCACCTTAGGTGGAAACCAGCAAGGGAAGATCACTGGCATTGGGACAATAGGTATGACTCCTCTTTCCCTGATAAAAAATGTGCTTCTAGTGGAAGGATTACAACATAATCTTCTGAGCATAAGTTAATTATGTGACAGTGGATATGTGGTGTCTTTCACTAAAGAAGGATGTATAGTCAAAGATGCTTCAAATCATGTTCTATTTTCTGCTAAGAGACACAATAATGTATATAAGATTGATTTAGAGGAACTTGCAAGTCAAAATGTGAAGTGTTTTGTTTCCATTGAAGATGAAAAACAGATTTGGCATCAGAAAGTTGGACATGCCAGCCTGAGATTGATCTCAAAGCTAACCAAACACAACCTGGTTAAAGGCTTACCCAAGCTCTCATTCAAATCTGACATTTTATGTGAAAACTGTCTGAAAGGGAAACAAACCAGAAACTCTTTTAAGAGTAAGAATATTGTTTCAACCAACAGACCTTTAGAACTCCTTCACATGGATTTGTTTGGTCCTACTAGAACAGAAAGTCTTAGCAAGAAGAAATATGGTTTGGTCATTGTTGATGATTATACTAGATTCACATGGGTTATATTCCTAAGAAGCAAAGAGGAAACCTTTGAGAATTTCACAAATTCTGTAAGGTGCAGAATGAAAAAGGAATCTGCATTTTTGTTATCAAGAGTGATCATGGTGGAGAGTTTGAAAACTCAAGCTTCAGACTGTTCTGTGATGAGAATGGGATCTCACACAATTTCTCTGTGGCTAGAACACCTCAGCAAAATGGGGTTGTTGAGAGAAAGAACAGAAGCTTGCAAGAGATGGGAAGAACCATGCTCATTTCAAGCAATTTACCTAGATCCTTTTGGGTAGAAGCTGTTCACACAACATGTCACATTCAAAATAGAATTTTGATAAGACCAATTCTCAAAAGGACTCCATATGAATTGTGGAAAGGAAGGAAACCCAACATATCCTACTTCCATATCTTTGGATGTGAGTGTTTTATACTTAACATTAAAGATGATCTAGGAAAGTTTGATGCTAAGTCTGATAAAGGCTTCTTTATTGGATACTCTGAAACTTCTAAGGCATATAGAGTATATAACTCAAGAACCTTAGCTGTAGAAGAATCTATTCACGTTAGATTCAATGACTTTAAAGAGACTGATAGGGAACTATCAGATCTAGAAGATGATTTTGCAGGCATGGAGATAAATCCATATGAAAAATTTGAAGGATCATCTGAAGGAACTGCTGAGCAAAAGACTGAACTTGTGTCTGAAGCTGGACCTTCTCAGACCAACATTGTTGAGTCTCAAACAGAGTGTGTACCCTCTCACAATTGCGATTGGAGATACCGAACTCATCATCCAAGAGAGCAAATTATAGGTGACACCTCAGAAGGAGTAAGAACAAGATCAAGATTCAGAAGCTTGAATAATCTTGCACTTCTCTCTGAGATTGAACCTAAAAACATTGAAAAGGCTCTGCATCATGAAGGTTGGATCCTAGCCATGCAAGAAGAGCTGAATCAATTTGCTAGGAGTGATGTCTGGACACTTGTACCTAAACCCCATGGGAAAACTATTATAGCAACCAAATGGGTGTTCAGAAACAAGCTGTCAGAAGAAGGAAAAGTGGTCAGAAACAAGGCCAGGCATGTTGCTCAAGGCTACAATCAGCAAGAAGGTATTGATTTTACTGAAACCTTTGCTCCTGTAGCCAGGCTTTAAGCAATTAGAATTTTACTCTCTTATGCAGTAAATAATGGCATCACCTTATATCAGATGGATGTAAAGAGTGCCTTTCTCAATGGATTTATTGAGGAAGAGGTCTATGTTAGACAACCCCCTGGTTTTGAAGACACTACTTTTCCAGAACATGTTTTCAAACTGAAATAGGCTCTTTATGGTCTGAAACAAGCCCCAAGAGCTTGGTATGAAAGATTGAGAAACTTTTTAATCAAAAATGGTTTTCAAAGAGGAAAAGTAGATACAACTATTTTCAGAAAAATGTCCAACAAAGATTTCATTCTTGTTCAGATATATGTGGATGACATTATATTTGGTTCTACTGATTCTTCACTATGCAAGGAATTTTTTGAACTTATGCAATCTGAGTTTGAGATGAGCATGATGGGGGAACTTAAGTTCTTCCTAGGACTTCAGATTAGGCAACAATCTGATTGTATATGGATCCATCAGGAGAAATATACAAAAGAGATGCTTAAGAAGTTCAACATGAGTGATTGCAAGCCCATGTCAACTCCTATGCATCCTTCTATTGCTCTTAGCAAAAATGAAAAGGAAGAACCGGTTAATAAAACTTTGTTTAGAGGAATGATTGGCTCATTATTGTATCTAACAGCAAGCAGACCTGACATTATGTTCAGTGTGTGTCTTTGTGCTAGATTTCAATCTGATCCAAGAATTACTCATTACAAAGCTGTAAAGAGAATTTTCAGATATTTGAATGGTACTACTAATCTTGGTCTTTGCTATAAGAAAAGTAAGGATTGTAGGTTAGTGGGATTCTGTGATGCTGATTTTGCTGGAGATAGAATTGAAAGAAAATCAACCAGTGGAGGATGTCACTTCATTGGAGATAACATGATCAGCTGGTCCAGCAAAAGGCAAAGCACAATTGCCCTATCAATAGCTGAAGCTGAATATATATCAGCAGCAAGTTGTTGTTCACAATTGTTATGGGTAAAAGATCAGTTAGAAGATTTTAATATTGATGTGTCTTCTATACCTGTTATGTGTGATAACACAAGTGCCATTAATTTGTCTAAAAATCCCATTCAACACTCTAGGGCAAAGCATATAGAAATCAAGCATAATTTCATTAGAGATTATGTTCAGAAAGGAGTTTTTGATATAAAGTTCATTGATACTGAGCATCAATGGGCAGATATATTTACAAAGCCTCTATCTGAAGATAGATTTAAATTCATTAGAGATAATATGAAAATCTTGGCTTTGTCTGAAAAATAATTGGTTGCATCTGAACATGCATCATCTGAATGTATAGTTGCATCTGAACATGCATTGTCTGAAATATCATGTGCATCTGAAGTAACTATGTCTGATGACGCGACAAGCTGAAACGTTTGGTCTCCTTCACTGAGTAACTTCTCTCAGAACGTCTGCACATTCTCCAAGACTACAACTACCATCATTACTGCTGTGACGACTATTTAAGGACGTGTTGTCAACGATTACAGGCTACTCACACTCTCTCTTCTACTACACTGTGTATTCCTTGTGCCCTAAGTTTTTCATCTCCTCCAAGCTCTCGTCTTCTTCTCTAGCTTTCTTCAATGGCGTTCAAGAAATCTGCAGGTTGTCAGATTGTTCCTTCAAGGACTGTTAACCTAGACGAACTTCAAGCTGGTGGTATCTACCTCTCTAAGATTTTCGAAACTTGTGGATAGACCAACTTTTTCACTGCCATTGACTGTGCATAGCATGAACAAAGTGTGATTGACTTCTGGAAGAATGCTGAAGACATCTCTACTCAGGACGGCAAGTTTCAAGGGTTCAAGACTACTGTGATGGGTGTGAAGATTCTGGTGGATGCTAACACCATTGCTCAGGTTACTGATGTGCCAAACTCCGGGGAGATGTTCTCTCCAGAATGGGAGCTGAGAAATGGTGGAACTAAGAAGTTCACAAAGAAGCTCTACGGGATTGAAGACCCCAGTGAGCTGAAGAGTTCTCTTATGCATCCAAAGGAAAGGATTCTCCATGCGATCCTAGGTTGCTGCATTTTGCCCAAGCATGGAAGCAAGAATCACGTGTCAGAACTTGAAAGGTATTGTGTGATCAATCTCCTGGACAAGAAGCCTCTGAACCTTCCCAGGATCATCCTCTACAACATGCTGAAGAGGGTGAATGATTCAGCTGCTAGCTACACCCACAATACTTTAATCACCAAGATTCTGTTGAAGTTTAGATTGCCCATTGAGAAGCTGTATGATCACAGAGGCCCAACCTTATTCTCTCTGGCGAACATCAAGAGAATGGGTATTACAGTAAAGAAGCCCTCACCTGAGAAGACTCTGCTACAAGAAGCTGTTAATCTTAAGACAAAAAGGAGTGGGAAAAGTCCTTAGAAGGTTTTAGAGATGCTGGAGCGTGAGCTGACTGGTGATCCTCACAAAGATAAGTTTGTTTCTGCTAAACTCCAACAAAGATTGTAAAGAAAAAGAGAACCAAAGTGCTTCAGAAAGAATTTTTCTGTTGAAAAAGAAGCTCAATTCAGACTGTCTGAACCTGCTCAGACTGTGCTTGCACAACCATCTGAGATTGTGGATCAGGCTACTGAACTCTCTACTGTTGCTACTCAGCCTACTCTCACTTTGGGAGGACAGGTAGAGGACAATAACATGTTAGAAGCTGAACACCTTGGTGTTGATGCTATTGATGTGTTTCAGCCTATCCAGGCCATTCCTCTTGCTGAAAGCCTACCTGAGACTGATATCAGGAAGGTAGTTGAGGAAATATAAGAAGAAGAAAGAAAGAAGAAGGAAGATCAAGAGAAACAAGATTTTGCCATTGCTGTTTCTACACAACAAGCCCTTTTGGAAGATGAAAGACTTGAGCAAGCAGATAGGCTCAAGCGAAGAAGGGCTAGTGCTAAAGACAGAAGGATAAAGAAGAGAAGATTGATTGATCCTGTTGTTGAGGTTCCTCAGAGAGTCACTAGAAGTCAAAGTATTCAACAAGAGGATGCAGTTGAATTTCAAAAGGAAGCTGAGGAACAGAGGAAAAGGAAGCTGGAGGAACTAAAGTTGAAGAAACAAGCTGATGAAGGTTCTATGGCCCCTGATAAAAAGCGTAGAGTCATTTTTGGGAATGCAACCTCTTCAGAGGATGAAGCTCCTCCACCACCCAAGGTGATAAGCATAACAGAAGAGGTGTCCCCACCTTCACCACCTCATTCATCATCATCTTCATCCCTCTCAGACTATTCAGAACTTAACTCAGATAATGAAGAGTCAAGTTGTGTGTGGTTTGGTGGAAACATACCTTTGACTAGGGCTCAGCTGCTGAAAGCGAAACCCAGAGATCTCAGTAGGAAACCCACTTATGATTTGGATCTCATTGCTCAGAACAACAAGCAACTATTGTGGGCTTGTGAAGTGCCTCACAAGTTCTACAATGTGCCTCTAAAGGAAAGACCTAGAGTTCCAAGTTTTCCTAACTTGTATGAAGAATTGCTATTTTTCAGAGAAGCTTCTCCTATTCTCAAACCTTCAAATCTTATTTTGGAGACTGCTGCTGAAGCAAGGAGGACAAGACTCTCAGGGGGAGGATGTGTCTCAAATGCTTTGGAAATGATAAGACATGGAGTATTCATCCCTCATCACAAATGGAGAGTACTTGATCCTTTCTCTTAAGAACGAACACTCCTTATCTTATGAGGACTGGATTGCTATAAGGATGTTGTGCTTAGATGCTGAGCTGGTTGCCAAGTATACAAGTTCTCTTGGGAAACCATATTTCAAGCCTCCCAGAAATGTTCACACCAAGCTTTCCACATTTATTTTAGTTCAGCCTGGTAGGATTATTCCCAAGGTATCCTTTTGCTGAAACCTCTTCTCAGAAAGGTAAAGGTGTGGTCATTAAAGAAGCATATGAACCAAGGGTTCTATCTAAAGAAGATTGGGAAGGGCTGTATGACTATATTGTTGAGCAACAAGGGATAGATCATTCTTTGTCTGAAGCCATATGGAATTATCACTGGAACCTAGTTGAGAAGAATGGTAGCTCATCTGGAGCTAAGTGGGATGATGCTGACTCCTTGGTAAAGGTTGGAAAGAATACTACCTTGGAGACTCCTACCTTCTCAATAGGTTTTAATGAATAATAGATATAAATATTCAGATAAATTTATGACAAAATGCCTTCACAATATTATGCTTTATTTCAGATCATAAAAAGTGTGATACATCATTTGAAGCTTCAGATCATCTGAAGACCACACATCATCTGAAGAGCGTCTACCCTCAGAAGAAGAGAAGTTCATCTGAAGCATCTCTTGCATCTGAAATATGAAGTCTTCAAGACAATAGTTTGACCTTGGAAGACGTTTCTGAGTACGAGGAACGTTCAAATCAAGCTCTTACCTACTTCAGCATAAGAGTCAGTATTGCTTTTCTTCCTCGTTCAAATGTTTAGCGCACTTAAGGAAAGTCTGCAACACTGCTGCTCCTGCTCAAAAGTACTGTGTGCGCAGACCTGCTGCACCTAAGACTGCTCAGAACGTGTTGGACAGAGTGTGTCTCAACGTCTCCTGAAGCATTTAATGCTATTTGATAACGGCCATTTATTCCTTGGAGACTATAAATACGTCCCATGAAGAATTGGACAAGCACAGAGTCATAGAGAAGAAAATTTATCGAAGAAACCTTGCTCTGCGTAAACGCTACAAAAATACTCTGATATTTTCTGTACATTTGCTTATTTGCTTATCCTGAGTAAATCTCAGTTACTTGTACATTTCTGATAAGTTCAATCTATCATCTGAAGATAGTTGATTGAACTTCATCTGTTTTTATCTTAAAATAATTTGGGTTACAAGCCTGGAGAGGCTTATTGTCTGAAAGAATATTTGGGTTACACTTGCATAAGTGTCTGAGAGCCTGAAGAGGCTTGGTGAAAGAAACAATACTTGTGATAGAGCCTGAAGAGGCTTGGTGAAAGAAACAATACTTGTGATAGAGCCTGAAGAGGCTTGGTGGAAGAAATAATACTTGTAGTAGAGCCTGAAGAGGCTTGGTGAAAGAAACAATACTTGTGGTAGAGCCTGAAGAGGCTTGATAGAAAAGAATATTTGTAATCTTGCATGATTAGTGGAAATCCAGTGGTGGTTTGCCCTGGGACTGGACCTAGCTCACAGTGGTAGTGAGTGAACCAGGATAAATTCTTGGCTAAGTTTTCTCTATCCCTCAACTTTTTTCAATTGCGTTTTATTCTAACAAGGGGATTGATTAAGTATCTAAGTGAAAACTTTCAATCTGAATCAAATCTATTTCATAACTCTTTTTAATCTGAACGCTCTTCAGAAAGTACCTAAGAACTTCAGACTGATAATTATCATATGAAGGTTTTCTGAAGCAAATCTTTCAAAATATTTGAAACAGAAAAAGTTTCCATTAAAAACATTATTCAACCCTCCTTCTAGTGTTTTCCTGTTTTCCTACAAATCCTTCAACATCCATTACCAATACAGCCTTAAATTCAATTAGGCAACAAATGGATGAAAGTAATCATGAAATGGTCAATATGCTTGCCTAGCAAATGACCATTATCGTGAATCCACTTGTTGAATCCACAAACTTTAATTATAATGTTATTGCAAGACAAATTGTAACGTCCTAATTTCTTGATTTAAGAATAATGTATGTTGGAAACACTATTCTCGAATTTCTAAAATTATTTCGCGCCATTATCAATATCGTCATGCAAATCACACAATTGCTTAGGCAGTCCAACGTTTGCTTAAGCGTCCTCAAAATTCATACATCATTGCTTTCAATACAAATCTTCATTCGAAGTTTATTGAACTAGCCTACACTTTAGGGAGCTATGATTTATAAAATCCCTACCGGAAATCCTGCGGAGTTTCCCCAAAATATTAGGTATTTCCCAATTTTCCATCTTAACCTGAAATCCAGAAAAAATCTACCAATACAATTGATAATAGCACAATATAGTTCTTAACTTCATTTAAGCCTCCATGGCTAAATCTAAAATTTCTACTTTAATACAACATCAATCTTTTAATTACATTTAGTTCTCCCTAAAGAATCTCTCTCCAACTACTAGGAATGGATGGATCCACTTCATGAGCTCCACTTCCATTTGAACATATAGCTGGAACGTCCAACATAATTAAAATATATCTCCGCAACGTGGGGTGAGACTACGATCTCAGTGAGCAAAGCTAGCATGCAGTAGGCAGTGTAGGGAATACAAGCAGATGAAATGCACAAACAATTCCCATAAATCATTAATCATGAACTCTAAAATACATATTTGCTCTGAAATACATAGTGACTCTGATAATATGCATGAACTGCATTTCCCAGCAGTACCGGGTCTTATCACTATCTCTGGGGCTAGACCTGAGATTAGACTACAAGAAACGTCTTCCTTGGGGACATATCCCGCCATTACTCTGGGGACCCTAAAAGGCGTCATTGTGGCTAATACTCAAATCCCGACTACGACCACTACTTCTTGGCCCATGCCTGGATTGGATTATTAACAACTTGAGCTTTTCCATCCCCCTAAGGTGAATTATTCTCCAAAGAGAACCTTCCGTGTCCTGACCCAAAGACCTAGGGACTCGGCCTCTAGACCCTCTATTGATCTGTTGGTCTTATAAGGCATCAACGTGGTTAATACTCAAATCCCGACTACAACCACTACTTCTTGGCCCATGCCTAGACTGGAGTATTAACAACTTGAGCTTTTCCACCGCCCTAATGTGAATTATTCTCCAAAGAGAACCTCCTTTGACCGAATCCAAGACCTGGGGATTCGACCCTAGACTCACATGAAATTAATCTTGTCTTTTGATAACCTTATTTAACTGCCTATAGTCTACACACAATCTCATACTCTCATTCTTCTTCTTCACCAAGAGCAATGGTGCTACCTAGGGTGACAAACTAGGCCTAATGAACCTCTTAGCTATAAAGTCTTCTAATTAAGTCTTAAGCTCACTAATCTCTAGCGGGGACATCCTATAAGGTGCCTTGGAAATGGGCCCTGTGCCCGGTACCAAGTCAATGGTAAACTCTATCTCTCGATCCGAAGGTAAGGTAGTCACTTCACTATGGAATACATCCTGATACTCTAATCGTGGCTATATTGCTCAAGTCAATACTAGAGTCTAGAGTTGAGGAAAGTAACAGAATAAAACAACTACTCCTGTCACTAAGGCATTTGGACACTTGGGTAGTACTGGACAAGAGTATAAGTGGCTTCTCCCCCGGAAGAGGAGGGAGAACCGCGAAGACAACTTCCTTATTGAAACAATCAAGCATGTGTTAAGTCTCAAAAATATCATAAGGAAGATTATAATGATTTAAGACAGCTCAATCCCTAAGTTTTAATGTTTAACAAATTTGGTTAAAAGATTTATCATAGATACATATATGTTTTAATGATCTATCTATGATTTCAGCAAGCCACTATAAGCTTATATAAAGACTATGTGAAGTGCTTTCAACCTGTCTGAAGAGTTAAGCCTTCTGAAGGTTCAACCCGTCTGAAGTGTTGAAGCCGTCTGAAGTGCACAACCCGTCTGAAGTGTTGAAGTCGTCTGAAGTCTCATTTATGACGTGGCACCCTTTTGCTGAAGTTTGTGAAGACTTTTCTGAACCTCTGCTGCACGTACCTTTTCAAACACGTTTATAGCAAGGAACACAGAGACCTTTCCTGGTGTTTTTAAATTTCATACACCACTGAGGAAATCTCTGCAATGCAGTCTCTGCAGCAACATTTGTAGCAGCTTTATGGCAGGAGCAACCTTGTACCGTGTCAGAAATATCAGAGCTCTCAGAAGCATGTCTCACAACGGATTAAATAGCATTTAATGCTATCTCTAAACGGTGGTATTTCAACGGATTGAAGATTGGGTATAAATACCCCTCCATGAAGACCATCAAGTGTGAGAAAAATCAATATACAAGAAAGCTAAGAGAAACATCACGCTGCAAGTTTTTACTCTGTCAAAACTCTCTGATAAAATTCGTTGTACACATTTGTATATCCTGAGCATACCTCAGATTTTATTGTACATTGTATTTGTTTGAGCTTCAAACTGGTATAGTTTAAAAGCTTAAACTTTTTTCTCTGTAAACTTTGTTTAGAGCCTGGAGAGCTTGGTTGACAAAAGAATACTTGGTTGTAGAGCCTGGAGAGGCTTGGTTGACAAAAGAATACTTGGTTGTAGAGCCTGAAGAGGCTTGACTGTAAAAGAATACTTGTAATCTTGGTGAAGATTAAGAGAAAATCCAAGTGCTAGTTGGCATTGGGACTGGACGTAGCTCACAGTGGTAGTGAGTGAACCAGGATAATTCCTTGGCTAAGTTTTCTTACCCTTATCTCTTGTCAATTTATTTATACTAATCAAAGGGTGTTGAAAAGCAATTCTGATATTTTAAAAGCAAGAAAACCTTTTAAAATACATTTTAGAAGCCGTCTTAAGGAACTTCAGACAGTCTCTCAAAAACCTGTCTGAAATCGTTTTAAAACTTGTTGTTTACAAAAAGCTTTCATAAAATATTAAGAAACACTATTCAACCCCCCTTCTAGTGTTTCCCTGTGTTTCTACAGTTGGTATTAGAGCTCAACTCAGGGTTGAGCACCTAACAAGTGTTGAGGACTAAAGATCCAGATGGAAGCTTCCAACAACAACAGGCAATACATCTTTGAAGGAGCCTCTATCACAAGGCCCCCAACATTCAATGGAGTGGATTACCACTACTGGAGGGATCGTATGAAGTTGTTCATTGAGAGCAACAACATTGATGTCTGGGATGTGGTCACTGATGGAGACTATATGCCTATGCATAATGGAGTGCCCATTCCTAAGGCTGAATGGACCTTGGAGCAGAAGGCTAGAGTACAAATGAATGCCAAAGCCAAACTCTATCTGATATGTTCTTTGAATAAATCAGAGTATGAGAAGGTTCATGGATGTACTTCTGCCAAAGAGATCTGGGATACTCTTGCAGCAACCCATGAAGGGACATAAACTGTCAAGCAATCCAAGATCAGCATGCTCATACACCAATATGAGATGTTCAAGATGGAGGAATCTGAAACCATTGACCAGATGTTTGGAAGGTTTCAGACTATAACTAATGGACTCAGGTCCTTAGGTAGAACTTATGAATCTGGAGACAACAATAGAAAGATTCTAAGAAGTTTGCCTAAGTCCTGGAGACCCAAAGTTACTGCCATTCAAGAGGTAAGAGACTTAAACTCTCTTAGAATGGAAGAACTGTTGGGATCTCTCAAGGTCCATGAGCTTGAGCTTGGAGAAGATGACAACAAGAAGAAGTCTTTAGCACTAAACTCCAAGGCCTAACAGCCTAGGCATGGCAGCATGAAGGCTATGCAAGCTAAGGAAACTTCAGAAGCAGATGAAGATTCTGGAGATAGCTCAGAAGATGATGATCTTGCTCTTCTAAGTAGGAAGATCAATAGAATGCTGCAAAATAGAGGAAAGTTCAGAAAGAACCAACCTTCAACCTCTAAAGCAGGTAAATCAGGTAAAGACTCTCAAAATGACAAAATTACTTGTTTTGAGTGCAAACAACCAGGTCACATGAAGGCAGAATGCCCAAGACCGAAGAAGAACACCTTCAATAAGAAGAAGTTCTTCAAGAAGAAGAAGGGTCTGATGGAAACATGGGAGGATCTTGATGAGTCTACCTCAGAAGAAGAGGAGGACACTTCAGAAGAGGCCAACCTGTGTCTCATGGCCAGCCTGCCCTCATCAGACAGCTCTGAAGCTGAGGTATTTCCCTTAACTCTTCAAGAGATGTATGATGACCTGATGGAAAGTTCCAAGGAACTCTTTCAAGAGTATAAGAATCTGTCCAAAGCCCACACAGAAATGTGTAGTAAATATGAGGCTCTTGAGATAGAAAATATTACGCTCAAGGAGAAGATCCTTGTATCTGAAAACAGTAGTTCACAAACTGTGTCTGAAGAAAATCAAAAACTTCAGAAACAGGTTGAGGAACTAACAAGAGACTTAGCCAAATTTGTCAAAGGAACAAAAAATCTTAATATAATACTTGGAAATCAAAGGCATTCCCTTGACAAAAGTGGTTTAGGCTTTTGTGATCACAACATCTCTGAACCTCCTACTGTCTTAAATTTTACTAAAGGCAAAAAGAAGGTTATTGGGTGTTCTCACTGTGGCAAGCCTGGACACAATGTGGCTCAGTGCAAACACAAGAGAAAAGCAAGGCCCAAAGCTAACAAGAAAGGACCCAAAAGAATATGGGTACCTAAAAACTTGATCATTCCTGTTACAGATGTGTTTAACAGGACAAAGGAAACCCCACAAATGGTACCTGGACAGTGGGTGCTCGTGACACATGACAGGAGAAAGGTCTTTGTTCCAAAACCTTAGACCCAGAGCAGGAGGTGTGGTCACCTTTGGTGGAAACCAGCAAGGGAAGATAACAGGAATAGGGACTGTAGGTATGTCTCCTCTCTCCCTCATTAAAAATGTTCTTCTGGTAGAGGGACTGCAACACAATTTACTGAGCATAAGTCAATTATGTGACAGTGGATATGTGGTCTCCTTTACTAAAGAAGGATGCATAGTCAAAGACTCTCTTGATCAAATCATTTTTACTGCTAAGAGACACGGTAATGTGTACAAAATTGATCTAGAGGAGCTAGCAAGTCAAGATGTAAAATGTTTTATCTCTGTTGAAGATGAAAAACAGATTTGGCATCAAAGACTTGGGCATGCCAGCTTGAGATTAATCTCAAAGTTAGCAAAATACAACCTTGTTAAAGGACTGCCCAAGCTTTCTTACAAATCTGACATTTTATGTGAAAGTTGTCTGAAAGGGAAACAAAAAAGACACTCTTTTAAGAGTAAGGATGTTGTTTCTACTAGCAGACCTTTAGAACTGTTACATATTGACTTGTTTGGTCCTATTAGAACAGAAAGCATTAGTGGTAAAAAATATGGTTTGGTCATTGTTGATGACTATTCTAGATACACATGGGTATTATTCCTAAGAAGCAAGGATGAGACTTTCAAGAATTTCACAATATTCTGCAATAAGGTACAAAATGAAAAAGGATTTGTATATCTATCATCAGAAGTGATCATGGTGGAGAGTTTGAGAATGCAAACTTTCAACTGTTCTGTGATGAGAATGGGATCTCACACAATTTCTCTGTGGCAAGAACACCTCAGCAAAATGGGGTTGTTGAGAGAAAGAACAGAAGCTTGCAAGAAATGGGTAGAACCATGCTCAACTCATGCAACCTACCATGATCTTTCTGGGCAGAAGCTATGAACACATCTCGCTACCTTCAAAACAGAATATTGGTAAGACCAATTCTGAAAAAGACTCCTTATGAATTGTGGAAAGGAAGGAAACCCAATATATCATATTTCCATCCCATTGGATGTGAGTGTTTCATACTCAACACCAAGGATGATCTTGGAAAATTTGATGCAAATTCTGACAAAGGATTTTTCATAGGTTATTCTGAAACATCTAAAGCCTATAGAGTTTATAACTCTAGAACTTTAATTGTAGAGGAATCAATCCATGTTAAATTCAATGACATGAAAGAGACTGATGGGGAACTATCAGATCTAGAAGATGATTTTGCAGGAATGGAGCTGAATACTCATGACAGCAGGTAGGATGAACAGGTGTCTGAAGCACCATCTGAACCTCTTCAGACAAATGTTGAGTCTCAGACTGATTTGATATCACCTCAGAAACCTGACTGGAGATACAAATCACATCATCCAAAAGAGCAAATCATTGGTAGCACTTCAGAAGGAGTTAAGACAAGATCAAAATTCAAGAATCTGAATTCTCTTGCTTTCCTGTCTGAAATTGAGCCAAAGAACATTGATGAAGCTCTGCATGATGAAGGGTGGATCCTAGCCATGCAAGAGGAGCTAAATCAATTTGCTAGGAGTGATGTCTGGACCCTTGTTCCTAAACCCCTTGGGAAAACTATTATTGGAACCAAATGGGTGTCCAGAAAGAAGCTGTCTGAAGAAGGTAAAGTGGTCAGAAACAAGGAAAGATTGGTGGCTCATGGATACAATCAACAAGAAGGTATTGACTTCACTGAAACCTTTGCTCCAGTTGTCAGGTTAGAAGCAATTAGAATTCTTCTATCTTATGCTGTAAATAATGGCATCAAACTATATCAAATGGATGTCAAAAGTGCCTTTCTCAATGGGTTCATTGAAGAAGAAGTTTTTGTTAGACAACCCCCTGGTTTTGAAGATATAGCTTTTCCTGATCATGTTTTCAAACTGAAAAAGGCTCTTTATGGTCTGAAACAAGCCCCAAGAGCTTGGTATGACAGATTGAGCAGTTTTCTTATCAAAAATCGTTTTGAAAGAGGAAAAGTAGATACAACTCTTTTTAGAAAACAGTCTAACAAAGATCTTATACTTGTCCAGATATATGTTGATGACATTATTTTTGGTTCAACTAATTCTTCTCTGTGCAAGGAGTTTTCTGAGTTGATGCAATCAGAGTTTGAAATGAGTTTAATGGGAGAACTAAAATTTTTCTTAGGACTTCAGATTAAGCAAGACTCTGATTGTATATGGATCCATCAAGAAAAATATACAAAAGAAATGCTCAAGAAGTTTAACTTAAATGATTGCGAACCCATGTCAACTCCTATGCATCCCTCTTCATCTTTAAGCAAGGATGAAAATGAAGAACCAGTGAATCAAACTTTGTATAGAGGAATGATTGGCTCTTTATTGTATCTAACAGCAAGCAGACCTGACATAATGTTCAGTGTGTGTCTTTGTGCTAGATTTCAATCAGATCCAAGAACTACTCATTACAAAGTTGTTAAGAGAATTTTTAGATATCTTAAAGGCACTACTAATCTTGGTCTATGCTATAAGAAAGACAAGGATTGTAGATTAATAGGATACTGTGATGCTGACTTTGCTGGAGATAGAATAGAAAGAAAGAGCATCAGTGGAGGATGTCATTTCTTTGGAAAGTAACATGATCAGCTGGTCAGGCAAAAGGCAAAGCACCAGGTTCTGAGACAACCAGTTCATGCCAAAGATGATATCTATACCCCTCAATGGCAAACAAAACAAGTCAACCTCGAAGACCCTCCCCTGGATAACAATGGGGCATTTGGAACACACAAGGGAAGTGAGTATTGCCTCCTTGGCTGGGGTTATTACATTTAGGCTGTAAGGTAAAGGAACAACATGCAAATCTAATCGCTTCACACAATTATAAGAAATAAAAGAATGGGTTGCCCCCGAATCATAGAATACAATTAAGGCCTTATCTCCTAAGGTGCACATACCTCGCATCAGATTATCCACGGAAGTTACCACTTCACCACTGAGGGTGAAGACTCTCCCAATGGCTTGGGGTTTAGGAAGGTCATTCCTCTTGGTCATTCATTCCTTATGTAGCCAGGCTCATTGCAAAGGTAGCAGACCCTTTGTCCAAGCAAACACTCCCCAAAATGATCCTTACCACACTTGGGGCACTTGGGTACCCCTTGGCATTGGGCAGGCCGAGTGACCAAAGTAGTATTGCCTTGCCACTTGGGCCTTGAGCCCTTGCCCTGGTTGGGCTCCTCCAGCTTCCTCTTCCCCTTGTTGTCAGACTGTGGGGGCGATGCAACATTCTTTTGATTCTTCTCGGTGATGTAACACTTGCTGACCAGGGTAGGGAAATCCCTAATTTCAAGTGTCCCAACCCGATCCTGCAGCTCGTGCCACAGGTCTCCCTCAAACTGGGTACACCTACACTCCTCATCTGGGACTGTCTGCAGATACTTGGAGTACTTGGACATCTCGTCTAATTTGGCCACATACTGGCTAATAGTTATACTCCCTTACTTGAGTTGAAGGAATTCAGCTTCCTTCTGCTGTTGTACCATCGCCGGAAAGTACTTCTCTAGAAACAGGGTTTGAAATGCTCCCCATGTGATCGGGGTATCTGCAATGGTAGCCCTCACACTGGCCGTCTATCTCCCACCAATCCTCAGCCTCCCCTTGAAGCATGTAAACTGCGTACCCACCTTGGACTCATCAGTGCACTTCATTACCTCGAAAATTCAGTTGAGGCCGTGAAGCCAATTCACCGCCACGTCTGGATTATACACCTCGTTGAACTGAGGAGGGGTATGTTTCCGGAACTCTGCTAACCCTTGGACAAACGAGTCCACCACGGCGGGAGTAGGTGTTCCCGATGGTCTTCGAATTAGTTCTTGCAAGATGACCGCGTTAGAAGTAGCCTGCTCCCGAGCCGCCTCGGCCTGCTGGCGGTTGGCCTCCACTTGCGCCTGGTTAGACGCCACTTGCTCTCCCATCATTTGAGTGAGCATCTCCAGGGCTGCAGCCACATGTTCGGAGTAGTGTTAAGCATTTGCTGAGATCCGTTCTAACTGATATTTAGCTAAATTTTCAACTATCTGTGCTATCAGAGGGTCAATAGTCATTCCTGCTTCTTCGCTATCTTTTTGACATGTCACAAAGGATTGCAAGTGTTCTTCAAGAAGCGCATCCAATCTTGACCCTTCTTGTTGAACTGAAGGGTAACTTTGCTGCTGTTGAAAAGAAGGTTGCATGTTAGAGGGCCATGCATCTTGGCTCCAACCAGAATTATCGCTCTGGTTATTTCTCCAAACTTGTGAATAATTATTTGTGAAGTTGCTGCTATTGGAGAAATTTCCTGGTCTTCCTTGATTTCCCATGTAATTAACTTGCTCTTCTTGAGTGTATGGATAAGAGCAGTAACCATTGGGATGGTCACCTCCAATAAAATCACAAATTTCTTGAGTGCTTGGATAAAAGCAGTAACTATTGGGATGGTCACCTCCACAATAGTCACAAGTTAATTGTGGTGACTGGCCAGGATAGGACTGCATTGCCTGCAATTGCTGAGGAAGGTTAGCTAGCTTCTTGTCAAGTGCTGCTAATCGCTGGATGAGAATCTCGTTCTGAGCCAGGATTTCATCTACAGAAGTTTGCATATGGGGCGAGACAGCATCTTGTTGCCACCCAAAATTCTGATCCTGGTAACTTCCCCAATCCTGCGAAAAATTGTCAGAATAATTATTGTATTCTGGTTCTCGCTGTGGAACATAATCTCCAAGTGTCTTCCTTGGTGGACATTTCCATCCAAGCGTTCTTCTTGGTTGATTTTTCCATTCACTAGCCATGATTGGTGCAATTTTTACTTTGTTTGGGGTCGTTGAACAGAGAGTGTTGAGATTATATCTTTGAACTCGTCCTTTTGATGTCTTTTCAATTTCAGGGTCAAATTCCAATAGCGCTCTTGGTACTTAACCTTTCAAAAGTATAAATCATAAGGACTAGAACAAGGGTTAGTTAGAAAGAAAAAAAATAAAAATAGAAAAATAAATTAATTACAGAAAAATAAAAATAAAATAAAAATATAAATAAAAATAAAAATAAGAAAAAATAATTATAAAAGATTAAAAAGAAGAATAAAAATATACAAATATTCACAACTTGATAAGATAGACCTCCCGAGAATTTAAATCTAAAACACCGTTCCCCGGCAACGGTGCCAAAAATACTTGTTGAGATATTGGCAAGCGTACCAATATCGCAGCAGTATAATAGTAAGTAAAGACAGTTGTCGTATCCACAGGGAACGATACAAAGATAAATTCTGGTGATTACACTTATCAAGTAATGGAACCAGGATTGAACTTCATCGATCGCACCCCTCTTGTATTTGGAACTCAATGATATTAATGAATTTATAATCATAATATTGAAGCACAAATAAATATTATTTCACAAAGGTCTCCACAAATATGAAATACTCAGAAACAATTTACCCTGGTCTCCACAATCGTAAATTGTCCCGGATTAAAGATCAATTTGTTAAAGCTATCGATTCACCCTGGTCTCCACGGTCGTGAATTGAGTGTTTTCACCAATCAGATTTGGAAAACCGTTTCTCAACGCGTTTAAGAAATCGCATCATAACTCCGACACAAAGGCGGAAGCTAAGCATTAAGAACATAATAAAAACACCAATATTATAAAAACAGGGATTCATAAATAATCAAAGAGGATCCAAAATACAATTGGGAATCGCATCGACTACATTCAATCCTAAAGGAGAGTTTAGCTACTCATGGTAGCCATTACAAACCAATAGAGATACTGTCACACTTCTCTCTGGCTCCAGATCTGCTCACCGTCTCCCTATCTCTTTGATGCCTAAAACTGATTGCTAACAGTCCTATAAATAGTGTTCTGACGGGCTTTTGAGATTTTGTTTGAGGTCCATTAAAGATAAGATTTCGTGTTCCTGCGCTCAACGCAGGTGGAGCGCAGATCTCCAAATCTGCTTTTCCTGATTTTCCTTTTTTTGAGCTTATCTTGTGTTGTTCCTATCCTTATCCGCTGCTATCTCGATGCTGTATTTGAATTTTAGCCTTTTATCTGTAAAAATCATTAGAATCTTTATCAAAATAACAACAAATTCAACTATGATTTAAATAATTACAAGAATCGCACTTTAAGCCAAAAAGGGATAAATTGGGGTATAAATTCACCATTTTTCCTAATAAGTGTTGTAATTAAATATGATTTTTACAGTAATTTAACACTTATCATGCACCGAAGGTAGCCGATAAGGCATCAAAATAAGTCATATGGCCAGGACTACATCGAGAATTAATGATCAGGTGCAGATGAATTTGAAATCTCAGTCAATTTTTAGCATATGAACTACAAATTGGCTGACTAGTGATGACAAGTGGCTTAAGGACTTCATTTTCAAGAGAATGAAAATTAAAGGAAAGTCGAAAATCATTGTAAACAAAGAGCAAGTCAAATTTAACAAAGTTCTCAAGTAAAATTTGAGGATAAATTGAAGAGAAATAAATAGTTTAAATTGTATTAGAATTTTAATTATAAATTTCTTTACTTTCCTATAAGAGGTTCTCGCCTCAAAACTCTAGTTTGATTGTTTTTCTTTTATTTTCCTTTCATGAGCATGAGGCGCTACTTTTAGCTCTAGGTTGTGGCCTCAAGTCACTCATAGGATATTATTTAATTCCTTTTATTTTTCCCTCCATATGGGTCACCCCCTACTTTAATAATTAGGGAGCCTCCCACACTTGTAACTCCTCGGCTCATATTTTGAATAAAAGCTTATGCTTTGTTTCTCCTCTTTGTGAGTTGAGAGAATTCCTCCTCTTGTGAGTTGAGAAGAGTTGGTGGTGCTTTCTTAAACCATAGTGGAACTTATCAAGCTCCAAGAACTTGTGGTGTTTCTTCATCAAGACTTATAAGCAGGGACGGAACCAGAAAAATTATGTAGGGGGGGGGGGTAAAAATTTAGCACATATTAAATACAATTTACTGGACATTGTAAAATATAAGAAGGAAAAATATTATTCCACACTAAAAATTAAGTGTGCGAACTAAGAAGTGTAGGAAAGAGAGAGATGGAAAGAAAAATAAAATAAAGTGAGAAATGTAATAATTGGTATGATCGAAAAGAAAGAAAGAGATAGAAAAAAATGAAGTGACTAAAAAAAATCAAAATTGATATAAAAATATCATGTACACTTGCTTATAATGTTGCTACTTATTACAATACAAAATGGGAGTAAAGTAGGAATATAAAAGGTGAGGGGGCGGATTCTCATATGTACATTGGAAATACTAAGTGACTTTATGATTTGGGAGGGGGGCGACTTCTCCTTTTTTGTTTAACCTGGTTCCGTCCCTGCTTATAAGTCTTAGGGTTTGCCTCAACTATGGTGTCTTCTTCATCTTCTTCCTATTTCCATTTGTCATTGTCCTTCTTCTTCATTTTGTGATAATTTACGTGTCTTACTCTTATGATTATGCACTAATTTAATTGCTTCCAATTCTAGATCCCATGTTAACTGTTATTAACTAGGGTAGTCATTTACACTATGGTTGTTTTCCAATGTCTCCTATCATTTAGAACGTGGGAATTATTGGGTTTATAAAGTGGTGGATAGGTTTAATGGAGATATCTCTCGTGTTTGCATATAAAAGACAACTGTATATATATCATATGAAAATGACACATCCGAACACATCAACAACCAGACATATTAATTCAATCTATTCTTTTACATTTCCTTTACTTTGTCATTTATATCTTTTAACTTTTACAACCTTTCCTTTATAGCATTTTATCCTTTACTGCATTTCTTTACAATTTCAGCCTTTACATTCATTTACTTTCACGCTAACTTAGCAATAACTGACCTTCAACAACTAGACGCCTTTTGTAGTGAGCCTAGGAACCCACAACTAAGGACAAGTTTGGAAACACTTCTGCAAAAGAACTTCTAGAAGAAAAAAAATAGAATGAATCAAAGAGGTCAAATGAATTTAACTTCTCCATAAGTTGAAATTAGTTACTTATGGAGAAGTTACATGGGTGAGCTTTCGGAGAAGGTGGGCTACAAAGACTAATTTCAACTTTTGGGGAAGTTAAATTCATTTAATCTCTTTTATTCCTTCTATATTTTTTACCTAGAAGTTCTTCTGCAAAAGTGCATCCAAACTGGCCCTAAGTGAAAGTCCATTTCTTAGCATAATCATCTAATTAATTTGGGATTATTGTGTTCGCAATCAACTATTAGTTGATCCAATCGATCGATTATACAAAACTATCTCTAGCACGCCTGCACGTCAATAATCCAAAATGGCTGCAAGAAAAGTTCAAAGAATAATTTTAACTAAAATAAAAAATCGCTAAGCCTAATATATCATATGTGCATGGGGAGGGGGAATTGGCCATATATGGATCCCTTGTCCAGACTTATGCAACAAATCCACTCATTTTTTACCGATATAATGGTTCTTTACTTATAATGTTTGGTAGATGCATAGAACAAAACAAAATAGAACAGAACATAATAAAGTAGTATGTAACAGGATAAATAATGTCTTGTGTGCTACATTCGATAACTATAGAACAAAATAATATTACGTGTTAAATTACATATATATAATATTTAGTATTGAAAAATTGAACAAGGATGTTTGGCAATGGAAAGGGGTGTAGGGTGGTTGGGGGTGTTGAACGGTAGTGGGAATAATGGAGGATGTCCAATAGCAATGAGAGGATTGAGAGTGGTGGTTAGTGATGGTGGTAGGGATGGTGGGGTTTGGTTTTGTGATAGAGGGTGTCGAGCGACAGTAGAGGCAATGGATGATTCAGGTTACGACGATAGCTATTATGGGTGTGACTGACGACGAAGATTAAAGGTTTTAAGTGACGTTGGTGGTGGTGGTAGTGAAATAGGCTGCAGTGGTGACAGTGGCAGGGTAGGGTGCATGATTCAATGGTGGTGGTAGAAGGTGTCAAATGTCAATGGAGGGAATTTCAATTTTAGGAGGAAAACTAGGAGAAAGAGTGATAATTTTGTCAATAAAAGATTAATAATAAGATTTTTTTTATGTTCTTTTTGGTTCCATCCATTTCTAAAGAACTAAAATAGTCAATTATTTTAAGGATATGTTACATTATATTTTGTAACATCTCGAAAATTAGAGCCTAGAAACTGTAGTGGGAACTTTAGGTTGTGGATCCGGCCAAGAAACAGAAGGTTGGAAATAGCATGAAAACTTGGTGTTAGAATATGAATTTAGGCAAGAATTAGGTAAGTAAACTAAGAGTCTTGAGTTTTGAGAGATTTTTTAGAGAATTACCAGGTATGATAATGAGAATAGGAGGTTAGATTTGGATGGACTAAGTTGGAACGTTATGTTGTTAAGAAGGGTTAGGGAGAAGTGTGTCATCCCATGTCTTAACCATTAGGTACGTTAAAAATAGTAATGGAATAGATTTTAGGAACTAAGGAATCAATGTGGCGAAATTAAAGTGAGGAGAGTTATTGGATGAGAATAACTAAGTTAGGAAAAGGTTTTAGGGAAAGAAAATAGGAATGAGTGGGAGACGTTTGAGTGAGAATCAAAGAGGAGTTAAAATTAGGAGTTTAAGTATTAGGATCCTCGCTCCAATGAGAATGGACTCGGTTGAGCGAGTTTATCAGCAAAACTTAAGAAATTAGTTTCTGATATTCTCGCTTGAGCAAGAATGGTTTCGCCCAAGTGAGAAACAGAGGAATTTTGAGTGCTCTCTGGACATTTTTCGCCCAGGCGAGAAGAGTCTCACTCGCCCAAGCGAGAATCTTCTAGGGAGGGGAATACTCTGTAGAGTATTCTCGCTCAAGCGAGAATGCGAATTCATGATTTTTCCCTACGCTCTCGCTCAAGCGAGAAGGGCTCGCTTCAGCGAGACCACGCGTCACATACTTTAAAACAAAAAAATTAGGGTTTGTTTCCCCATTTTTCTCCGTTCCTTTAGTTTTAGAGAGAGAGAGAGAGTTCTAGAGAGAGAATGAACTTCTAGAGCCAAGTAGAAGGAGGAGAAGCCAGGATCTCCGCCCGCAGTCTTCCCCAACGTTTTTTCCCCTTTTCCATGAGCTTCCTTGAAGTGAGTGTAGCTCACACACCCACTCTCATTCTTGCTTGAATCTTCTGAATGAATCCTAATCCTTCCTTTCCCCTTCTTTAGTTATGTATGTCCTTGAATAATTGCTGATATTTTGTGCTTGGATGTTGATTTGATGTTCAGATTGAAGAATGTGAATTTGGGTAATGTACGTTAGGGTTCTCATACTCCCTATTACTGTTGTTTATATAGATTATGGTTTGTACTCTTGCTCCTTGTGAAGAAAACCACTCAAGTAATCAATATTAAGTTCATATGGATCCAAGGCCGAGTCCCAATAGGTCTTTGGTTCGGTCAAGGAAAGTTCTCTTTGGAGAATAATTCACCTTAGGGGGGTGGAAAAGCTCAAGTGGGTAATACTCCAATCTGGGCATGGGCCAAGAGGTAGCGGTCGTAGTCGGGTTTTGAGTATTAACCACAGTGACGCCTTTTAGGACCAACAGATTAAATATTTAAAACATGGACTTCGGTCCCCAGAATAATTGGTGGGATACGTCCCCAAGGAAGACGTTCCTTGTAGTCTGAGCTTAGGTCTAGCCCTAGAATCAGTGAAAAGACCCCGTCTACCGTGTAATGCAGGTCATGCGTATCATGTTCAACTTGAGTTGTATTTATCTGATATTTCAATTAAGTTGAGGTGTGATATTAAGACGTATTATGACTAGAATAGTGATGTATATATATATGACGTGATGTTTTGTGCTGTATGTTGCATTTCATATGCCAGCTTCCCCACAATGCTTGCATGCATAGTTATGCTAACTGAGACTCTAGTCTCACCCCACGTTGCGGGATACATTTAGTTGTGCAGGACGCTCTAGCTAACGTTTGGATGGAGATTTGGAGCTCCTAGAGTGGGACCTCCTACCCCAGTGGTCTGATAGATTCTATGGGGAATTAAGATATAATTGAATTAGTTAATGTTGTTTTCAGTTAGGAATTTTGTAATTATGATTGAATGTTCATGTGAGCCCTGAGTGGCATCTGGATTATGTGATGTAAGTTGTGTAATTGATATATGTACTTTATGTAAACGTTGGACTTACATTAAGCCTTATGAGTGTTTTTGTAACAATATCTGTAATGAAGCGAAATAATTTCAGGAAATTCAAGAATAGTGTCTTCAATAGACATTAATCTTGAATCAAGAAATTAGGACTTTACATTATGGTATTAGAGCAGTTCAATCCAATTGGACTATGATTAGTTTAGTTGCCCATGACTTATTATGATCCTACAGTAACCCGTGCTCAGTATAGGGACTGATCACCCCTCTATTGGGCGCGCTATACACGGGATCGTGGTTAGTGACGTGTGTAGGATGCCTTGGTCGGAAAGATGGGACACTTCCCTAACAAGGTTAGAGCCACCCATTAGTTTGATAGAAGGAGAACAACATAGATTCACCTCCAAGAGTCACACCCTCACCCTAGAGACCTTATAGAATGTCACCCTTTAGTCCTAGTGAACACGAGACACACGCAGAAATAACTAATTAAGATGAGTAGACTCCCTGGTGAGTGGAGTGTGGTTGATTGAATTTGAACCTTGGTGATATGATTTATGATGATTGATTGTAATGCTTGTACTGTTTGAATGATTGTGTAGCATAATGTGCTTATTTGTGTTGGTTGGGCTATTGATTTGTAGAGTCGAGGCTTGATTTACCAGAAACCTTGTTAGGGTTTGATTGGAGTGAGAATAGGACGGTTAGCCTGGATTGAAATAGAAACCTTGCCTAGGGCAAACAAAATTTCACATAGGTACGAGGGGAGGAATAAAACTAATAGGAATCACTAGGGAGGGGTTATGGAACACATAGATTAAGTAAACCAAAGCAAAGTAGTGGGGGTTAACTTAGGCACTTCAGCATCATTTAGGAGGGGCTAGGAATTGGAAATCCCATTGAGTAAAGAATAGGACGAGTATATTCCCCGGATAACCCTAGGGTCAGTCTAGAGACTTATTGAGCAATTAGGAATGCCTTTTTACACCCAACACTTTAGCTTTACCCATGAACTACAAAGATGAACTCCGTAGACCCTAAGGATAGTTGATAGTTCGGTGGAGTTTTATGGGTGGCGACTTCCCAGCACATCGTGCGGACTCATTCACACTATTTTCCTCCTTCCCAAGCAAACCATTGAAGAAGATTCGCCCTAGGATTTGATAAAATTACTCGCATTATGGCCCACTCTTGTCACAGCCTCCACCGATCACTTATTTCTTACCCTTTGTGTTGGGTGCGTACCCTAGACAACCTAGAAATTCATAAGTAAAGAACACCCTACCCATACCTTAGAACTAACCACATCAGTATTGACCCAAAAAGGACTCGGAGACACGTACAGGAATAGGTATGATTGAGATCCCCAGTGAGGGTAGTGACAGAGACCAGAATTTCCTTCGGACAAACAATTGAGTTGGAACACCACCCCAATACCCATTAAGAACCTACCAATACCAATAAGGGAAAGGCATTAGTTACAACTCCCTTAAAGGATATGAATTATAGTCGAAAGAGCTAGGAATTCAAGTTCAAATTATGGAAGATGGCGGTGAGGTGCCAACATACCCAGTAGAAATAGAGAGTCCTAATTAAACCACCCTCAGAATTAGCCTGGGAGCTTAAACTGGGAGATCACAATAGGGTTGTTGAACTAAGGGTGTAGGCATAGAGCCTCTAGCGGGGGAAATGAGGAACTGGAGATGTGAGGACGGTTAGGAAGGGTATGAGTTCTTAAGGGGGGTAGCCTTCTAGAACAAGGCATAGGAAACCAACTGGGAAACCCTGGTATACTAGCACGTTCAAGATGTGCCCAGCCTAAGAGTTGGATTCAAGGATACGTAGTTAGACCTGACTCGAGGATCAGGTTGGATTACGGAGCCATTAGACTCGCAAGCCAGGTTAGAATACTGAAGCCGTTAGAAGTCCGTACTCCTAGGAGGACTAGAGTGTGGATAATCATAGATCACCCCAAATTCCAGTAAAGACTTTGGGCCAAGCTAGGTGGAAGCCTTATTCCTGAAGGGGGTAGTTGCAGTATGTACCTGCAAAAGAAGAGTTTACTAATGGGACTAGTCGAGGTTTCCCGGAACCATACCATGATCCGTAGAAATTTCACTTGCGGTCGTGGTATGGGCGTTTATTGCTAGAATCATAAGTGTCTCCTTAGTTCGGCATGGGCATTTTGTTGCGGGTCAAGTCTTGATTGTTACAGGTGTTTCCTGTATAGATTTATACTCCTTAGGCACGACTCAAGTGCCAGACTATTTCGTCAGTACAAGTTTCGTGATTCAAGAGGTTAAGTAAATGCATGTGATTGATTTGATGACACTAGTTTCAAGGGAACCATAGAATGAACAGAAATTCAATCAGAAAACACCTAGAGTAAGGTCAGGTTGTTAACGACACCAAGTTTAGATCAAGTGTAACCATTGAGAGTTAGGGTCCCCCAACAATTTATGTAACTTCCAGTTTCTTCCAAGGTTTGGTATGCACGTTAAGGATTGAGTTAGAAACCTCGACCCGGGGTTTTATTAAACCCCTTTAGGTTGAAACCCTTTGGGTAGTATGCGAAATAGGCATATGACATAGGATAATGGAGAAAGCCAACATAAAGTTACCTAGAAAACCTCATTAGGATTGTGGTTGAAAGATACTTAGTAAAAGTTAGGCATTTAACAATTATGGGAATAACGACATTCAAAACCTAGCCTACGAGGATAGAACTAAGAAGGCAGATTAGGAAGTACAACTCACTATTGATTTTCCCTTTTGGCCACCTGAGGAATAGAGGTATTGTTTATCAAGTGACAATTTGGTAGGATTCCAAGTACACAAATATAGTTAAGAATAGGAGGGTGACCTTGCATTGGGGTATTCGGAGCAAATTTTGATGGCAAAATTTATTTAAGAGGGTAGAATTGTAACATCCCAAAAATTAGAGCCTATAAACAGTAGTGCGAACTTTAGGCTGTGGATCCAGCCAAAAAATGAAAGGTTGGAAGTGGCATGAAAACTTGGGGTTAGAATATGAATTTAGGCAAGAATTAGGTAAGTAAACTAAGAGTCTCAAGTTTTGAGAGATTTTTGAGAGAATTACCAGGTACGATAATGAGAATAGGAGGTTAGATTTGGATGGACTAAGTTGGAACGTTATGTTGTCAAGAAGGGTTAGGGAGAAGTGTGTCATCCCATGTCTTAACCATTAGGTACGTTAAAAATAGAAATAGAATAGATTTTAGGAACTAAGGAATCGATGTGGCGAAATTAAAGTGAGGAGAGTTTTTGGATGAGATGAACTAAGTTAGGAAAAGGTTTTAGGGAAAGGAACTAGGAATGAGTGGGAGAGGTTTAAGTTAGAATCAAAGATGAGTTAAAATTAGGAGTTTAAGTATTAGCATCCTCGCTCAAGCGAGAATGGACTCGCTTGAGAGAGTTTAGTAGCAAAACAAAAGAAATTGATTTCTGCTATTCTCGCTTGAGCGAGAATGGCCTCGCCCAAGCGAGAAATAGAGGAATTTTGAGTGCTCTCTGGACATTTTTCGCTCGGGCAAGAAGAGTCTCGCCCAAGTGAGAATCTTCTAGAGAGGGGATTACTCTTTGGAGTATTCTCGCTTAAGAGAGAACGCGAATTCAGGATTTTTCCCTACGCTCTCGCTCAAGAGAGAAGGACTCGCTTGAGCGAGACCACGCGTACTAGACTTTAAAACATAAAAATTATGGTTTGTTTCCCCATTTTTCTCTGTTCCTTTAGTTTTAGAGAGAGAGAGAGTTCTAAAGCGAGAAGGAACTTCTGGAGCCAAGTAGAAGGAGGAGAAGCCAGGATCTCCGCCACCAGTCTTCCCCAACGTTTTCCCCCTTCTCCATGAGCTTCCTTGAAGTGAATGTAGGTCACACACCCACTCTCATTCTTGCTTGAATCTTCTGAATGAACCCTAATCCTTCCTTTCCCCTTCTTTAGTTATATATGTCCTTGAATGATTGTTTATATTTTGTGCTTGGATGTTGATTTGATGTTAAGATTGAAGAATATGAATTTGGGTAATGTATGTTAGGGTTCTATTGGGATTCGAATTTCAAATATTTCGAATTTTACAAGGTTTTGGTATAGCAAGTAAAAATTTCACTAAGTGTTGGAGATGCCAAAATGTTCAAGAAATCGAAAGAGAGAAAAAGGAACTTCGAGAAATCAAAGTCAAAAGAGACTCTGGAAAACCGAAGTCATAAGGATTCTGGAAAATCGAAGTCATAAGGCTTCTGGACAATCGAAGTCCGAAAGGACTCTGAAAATCGAAAGCAGAAGGAAGACTTCAAGAAACCAACAGAAAATCTAAGTGTCAAAGATGGAAGATGCATTCGATTACAACAACTAAATAAATCAAGAAGCAGGTTTCGAGAAATTGAAGAGCAACTTTTGAATTTACAGAAAGAGGAAAATCGAAAACAAGGTAGATGAAGACTTAGAAGATTTCTGAGTCAAGAAGGAATTTGTTCGAGCAAACAGAAAAGAGAAGAAAAGCAGTTAATGGAAGTTATGGAAGTTTGCTGATCAAAAACAGGTGTCAACATCCTAGAGGAGTATTTTGAAAAGTGCAAGGAAGAAAGAGCAGTTTTCTGGTTAGCAGAAAACGTGGCATGCATGCAGGCTGCCATCACATAGAGGTTGATGATGTGTCAATTGTACAATAGTTAGCCGTTAGGATGAAAAACTACAAATAGGTGAACTTTCTATGTAATAAGGGTTGGGAAATCATTTGTACAAACACTCTAAAACACCTATATGTCCATCCATTCAGTGACTACAAAGGTTACACCGAGTGCTAGTATGAGAATTCCTTCCACTTTTATTTCAATGCAATTGTTTTTACTTGATCTTTATCTTTTTCTTGTTCTTACTTTGATCTTTATTTCTCATTTCCAGTACTTTTTCTTGTTTCTTTTTCTTCATTCTGCAATTTACATTCAATGCAATTCTTTTTCTTTCTTTCTTCTGAAATTCTGTTTCTTACTTCTTTGAATTCTTATCATTTCCAATTTCCATAAACTTCAATTAAGATTTCTATTTGATGAAATTCTGAATCATTCACAAATTGTCTCAAATCTGAGTTTTACTTGATGAAATTCTGAATCACGTATCAAACCTTTTGAGAAACGAAATCTTTTTGCAAAATTTTTCAAAGTGAAAATACCGTAAACCTACTTTTTACGCCCAGTGGGACAAAATTGCCTAAAGTAGTGCGTGTTATTATTTTCTGAACATTGATCTTGCATGCATTTGAGAAGTGGTAGAACAATATCTGTTCAAATGGCTAATAATGTGTAACGTCCTAATTTCTCAACTCAGAAATAATGCCAATTGGAGACACTATTCCTGAATTTCTGAAATTATTTCGCTCAATTTTGATATTGTCAAACAATAGCTTAGGCTTTCCAACGATTTGCTTAAGTTGTTACTAATACATACATCATAATCTCATACAAACTGAAAATCTTGATTAAACTTAGGGAAAGAACCTACACTTGGAGTGCTATGGTTCACGAGACTCATACCGAAAACCTAGCAGAGTCTCCCCTAAAACTAGATGTTTAAAAATTTCAAACTTAACCTAAAAATCAGTAAAACCACCCGTACAGTTTAATATCACGAATTCACTAACATCAATAACCAAGCCTCCGTGGCCAAAAAAATAAATATATACAACAATAACTAATTAACTATCAAATACATAAGAAACTAATTCCACTATATATGTCTTCCAATGAAGTAAAACTCAGCTCCACAGTTCCTTTCCACTGCTTCACCATAACCTGGAATTTTTTGCATAAACTAGAGTATTTCCCCGAAATGTGGGGTAAGACTACAGTCTCAGCGAGTACAACTATGCAAATGCAGTGTGGGGATCAATTATGCAAAAATTTAACACATAATACAAATTAACACAAAGCTCATGACTAAATTTTGATCCTTTACATAATGGAAACATATTTTAAATCGAGGTAAGGATACGTGTACACTTCTAATACACAGCAGTTATGGCATAAACTCATACATCACAATCAACTCAATATAAATGCAATTATGATATAACTCACTGTTCTGCCCAGCAGGCATGATCTTATCACTTTAACTGGAGTTAGAACTGAGCTCAAACTATGGGGAACGTCTTCCCCGGGGACGAATCCCACCCATTACTGGACCAAAGTCAAGTTTTCACATAATAACTCATTTTTAACTCACGGTCGAAGCCGGCTTATATTAACTCACGGTCGAAACCGACTTATATTATCTCAATGCTCATAATCTCAATGAATTATCAATTAATAAGAATCATGTTGACAAAATAATGATTCAATAGATTACATACATTTCATGTTATTTCAACTTGCTAATTTCTTACATATAACCCTTAATAGCATTTTTAAACAATTACATCAACATAATTCCTATTTTCATGCTCTAAATCTCAATAATTATAAACTTATCAATCAATATAAGAACAAAACCCTAACTTCCCTAAGTTTCAAAACCTAGGTTCTATAAAAATCAATGCATGTACCATTCACAATCTACAAAACATACATAACCTCCAATAACCAATATTTACAAACATAGAGAAAGGGATTAGAGAGTAAAGATCATGCCAAAGCACACAATCAAAGAAGGTGAAAGTGGGTGAGGTTACTCACTTCAAAGATGCTCAAAGAGAAGAGAATGAAGTTGGATAAGGCTTAGGATGCAAATCTGAGGCTCCCTTTTCTTCCTCCAAGCTCCAAAGCCACTCGTTTCTACAGGAAGTCTCTCCCTCTCTCTAAAACCTCTCCGCCTTCTCTCTAAAAGAACGGAAGAAGAAGAAGAAGAAAAGTGAAGAAATCCAACCCTAAAACACATTTAAAGGCCTTTAAGTGAATTCTCCCTCAAGCGAGATATTCTCGCTTGGGCGAGTATGTCGGTTGCATGTCTTTTCTTCACATTCTCGCTTAAGCGAACTATCTCGCTTAAGCGAGAATGATCCAGAAAAGCCCCCTCTCTGGACGATTCTCAATTAAGCAAAAAATGTCCAGAGAGCCTTCCAAAACTCCCTTGTATCTCGCTTAAGCGAGATCTCTCTCTCAAGCGAGATATGCAGAAACTCATTTTTACACTTTTGCTACATAATTCGCTCAAGCTAGACTTGCTCGCTTAAGCGAGAATGTTGATACTTCTAAAAAACATGGTTTTTAGCCTAAGTCTTGTATCCTATTTTCCCAATTACTCTTTTCTTGATCATTAGACTTAAAAACCATTATCCTAATTCCTTTTAACTCATCATAAATCTTAATTACCAGAATGTTACTAGAACAAGGATCCTAACACTTACATTCTTAAATTTAACTCCTCTTAACTCTTACCTACTCCGTCATTCCTAGTTCCCTTTTCCAAAACTCATTCCTAACTTAATTATTCTCCTAAATTCTACTTTAATACCCATAAACTCTTACTAATCCTCATATCCTTTCTTGAAATCCTTCCTCTCCTCCTCAGCTTCTCAACCCACTCCTAACTTTCCTCTAGTTTGGTTTAAGTACAATTTTTGGGATGTTACATAATACAAGGCAAGTAGGAAATGGAAACAATAATAGGGATACAACTACAAATTCTGGAAGTCCACCACCCCAGGAAAATGAGTCTGTGAATAATAATGATAATAATAGGGGTAATGGAAATAGTAGTGTTAATAGAGACCAAGTTTCCTCTACGACTTTGCCAGAAAATTTGGTTGTAAGTCAAGTTATGCCTACTTTCCCTGTTTCTAATAATGTTTCTATGTCTCAGAATGGCAATCCAATGTATGGATTACCTTTTGATTTTGTCCCAAGTACTGGGATGGCCCAACCAACAATATCAACAATTGGTCCAACAATGGTTCCTCTCGCAAACCGTGGACCCATTTTTAATCCTTTTGTAGGAAGTTCATCTTCATCCATTACAAATTCTACTTTGAAAACATTAAGACAACAAATGGATGAAAGCAATCATGAAATGATGAATATGTTGACACAACAAATGGCCTCAGTGTTTAATCCATTAGTACAAACAACAAACACTAATTACAATTTGTTGGCTAGGCAAATGGAAAGGATTGCAGATGTGTTTGGGGCACCTGCAGACCTTATTGTAAGACAAGTGGCTAATATTAATCCTCCAATAAATCAAGGGGATTAAAACAATCAGGTGCCAAATCCTATTGCTCCGGTCGAAAATAGGGAAGAAAATGCTTCTAGAGTTGTTTAAAATAGAAACCAGAATGCTGATGAAATCATAGAAAGGATAAGAGCAAATAACTTAGGGGGCAACAAAATGTTGTTGGAATTGTAGAACAAGTCCTAAACAGACATGGATTTAATGTAGGATTTGCCAATCATCCCTATGCAGTATCTCCTTTTATCCAAATGGTTTTACAAACTGAGTTATCATGGGTTTCTGGCAAGCGAACCAAAAATCCAGTAGTATAATAGTAAGAAAGATATCGTATCCATAGGGAACGATCAATTCATGTATACTCGTGATCTAATTATCAAGGGAAATAACGGTTTTGAGAGTATTGTTGCGGAAATTGTAAATAACAAATTAATAATCAATTGAATTAGAAAGGAAGAGTTAGAGACACTTTACTTGGATTAGGATTGGACTTCATATCATCACACCCTTTGTGCATGTAAAAACTATCTATTATTTTAGGTTTACTCTATAATACTATAGACAAACTATATTGCTAATGTTAGAACCACAGAAAACACTAGAAGGGGGGTTGAATAGTGTTTTAAGCTTTTCGTGTCAATCTTGAAAATCTTTTGTTTAAATCATGAAGATGAATAATGTTTAAAATGAATCTTAAGATCAGATATAATTAAAACGTGCGGAAGATAAGAAAAAAATAAAGTTTCTTTTAAGTCTTAAGATTATTTTAAACAGATACTTCTCAAGATATCTTCTGAAGATTATTACATTGAATGTTTTTCAAAACTGTTTCTGAAATACTTCAGATGACTATAGGTTGTCTGAAGTCTGTTCCAGATTTCTGAACTGAGGTCTTTCCAGACTCACTTCAGATAGTTGTTTCAGAAGTAATTCAAAAGACATTATTTGTAATGCTTCAAGTGATGTGAAAAACATCTCATGTTTTGTTCTTATGAAAGATCATTTTATTGAAATCGTTGTATTAAGTTTGTTATAAAAATAACTTTTCAATCCCCAACATAAATAAGAAAACTGTAAATAGAGAAGTTAAGGGAAAGAAGACTTAGGCACATAATTTATCCTGGTTCACCCACAAACCCGTGAGCTACATCCAGTCCCAGAGATAAACCACCACAGGATTTTCCACTATCTGAACTCAGATACAAACTTGAATATGAGTACAGTCTCTCCAGACACAACGAGTACAGTCTCTCCAGACACCACGAGTACAGTCTCTCCAGACATCACGAGTACAGTCTCTCCAGACATCACGAGTACAGTCTCTCTAGACATCACGAGTACAGTCTCTCCAGACTCAAGTATTCTTTTACAGTCAAGCCTCTTCAGGCTCAAGTATTCTTTCTTCCACCAAGCCTCTCCAGGCTCTCAGACACATAAAGTGTTGAGTAGTTTCACTACTCAATCCAAGTTAGATATTCGCCAGAACCTCTAAACTTAGATTCTACTTGTACATAGAGATTACTGATTACACACTCAGGATACAGACATTACAAACTAAGTACAAGGATAGACAGTGATACAAGTGTTTGAATTAAGTACAATCCCTGTCTTTCTATGAGGAATACATCCTCTGAGAGTAGGCTAACTAAGATGTGAAATGATGCTCCAGCCTTGTTCTCAAACCATTAGTTTCCATGGGCTACATTCTCACCCATATCATAGGAACACCAAGGTATATCAAAGCTTCAAACTGTACCCAGTTTGATAGTCATTTGTTCAGCATGATTGCCTTTCAAACAATCAACTCACTTGATCAAATAGACCAACTGAACAACCTAACTAACTGACCAGCTAGTCAGTAGCCTGATTGAGAACCAACTCTCTGATCAAACTTCGTTGACATCTTCATGATCCACTTAAGCTCAAGTCAACTCTTGTTAACCATAAGGCATTCAGCCTGATTAACTAGTTTGATTCTGTTGATCAACAATTTTGTCTGACTGACCAATAGGTCGGCAGCATCTTCAAATTCAATCTTGAGGCTATTTATATGTTCTGATGAAATATAGCTGTTTGAAGATGATTCATAATACCGTTGAGATGTTGATGATGTGGCTCATATAGTCGTTGTGTAATAGCTTCTCAAACGGTTGCTTCTCCTTAAGCGAATGAGTGTTCAGACGATCCCATTCTGACACTTGATATTTTCTTCTTGATGAGAGATGTTTCTTGATATAATTCTGCGAATACTCTCTCTTGAATCTGCTTCTTTCTGCTTTCATCTGTTTTCTTCTACTTTCCTCTGTTTTCTTTTAGGAGTGTCTCTTTAGGAGATATCCGTCGAATTTGTCCTTTTGCCGATTCTGTATATACTCCTTTTTCATTTGCTCCTGACATCATATCTTATTTGGGTGTGATGTCTTGTTCAATGACTGTTGCTTGCAGATGATAAAATATGTTTGAATTAAAATATTTCATTCAAACATTTTTCTTTGTTGCTTCTGCTTAGTCTCCTGAGCTTTTCTTCTGCTTTCTTTCGGATTGGTGATGATGATATTTTCGTTGTGATACCACCGTTTAGAGATAGCATTGAATGCTATTCAATCCGTTGTGAGATACGCTTCTGGGTGTTCTGACAATACTGACAAAGTACAACGTTGGTGCTGCTATAAAGCTGCCACCGTTGTTGCTGCAATTTCTGCGTTGCAGAGATTTCCTCAGTGGTGTATGAACTTCAAAGGTACCAAGAAAGGTCTCTGTGACTTTTCCAATTTAAGCTTTGAAAGTGTTGCGTGTTTGTAGAGAACGACTTTTCTTCAGCATACTTCAGAGAGCAAAAGTCTTCGTTGTCTTCAGTGAGTGTGCCACGTCGGATCTCAGACGGCTTCAATATTTCAGACGAATATTGACACTTCAGATAGCTTCTAGTCTTTCAGACAGCTTCTTTACTTCAGACAGCTTCTTTGCTTCAGACAGCTTCTTTGCTTCAGACATCTTCTTTGCTTCAGACAGCTTCTTTGCTTTAGACAGCTTCTTTTGCTTTCGCCAAGATGAAACTTCAGAGTACTTCTTTCTTCTGATAAGAAGATTGTAGTTTCTTTCTTCTTAGTATTTCTTCTTCTTCTTTCTTCTTCATCTTCTTCTTCTTCTTGTAGATAAAGATGTTGAATTGTATGTACTTTATTCAACCATCTTTCTTGCTTGCTTCTGTTCGGTCTTCTATCATTTTCTGATTGGCAGCAGGTATGGATGCAGTAGGTCTGCTTATACAAATCCTTTTGTTGCAGGCATTGTGGAAAGTCTTTGCAATATTTCCTTATTTATGCAAGACTTTAATCGAGGTAGAAAAACATGTCTAGTTTTATCTACTGAGTGAGTGATCTTCATGTGCTTTACACTTTGCAATGTCTTCAAGAAGTCATTTCTTGATTCTGATATGTTCAATCTTCAGACTGCTTCATGTTGTCTTCATTTCTTCAGATGATGGCTGCACTTCAGATAGGTGTATCTTTGAGTCTTCACTTCTTCGAGTCTTTAAGTAGTCTTCTATTCTTCAGCTCTTTTCAGATAGCCTTCGAGTCTTCAACTTGGTTGTGGATTACTCTTCTTCGTATTCTGCACTTTGTTCTTTTGATTCTGATCCCCTGATTCTGATTCTTCTTTTGATGTGTTCTTCTACTCTTCTTCTTCAGATAGTGAATATTCCATCCTGAAACATAATCAACAAACCAATACCTTTCTCAGTAGAACCTGTTAATATAATATAATCTTATTTGTTAATCATTAATATAATCTTATAATCTTATTTCTTAATCATTAAAAATTAAGGATGCTAAGTCTTATAATCATGTTTAAATACTTAAAACCGATTTATAGACTTCACAGCTAAGACCCCGAGTTACCAGCGGCCTCATACACTCAAAGGTAATCCATGCGGGCTCTCCCAGGTGACAGACTTACCCTCCGCTTATTTTGCTTTCTTTTATTCCATTTGTAAAAGAACTAATTGATAAACGAGGCCTACTCCTCTGGACGCACCTTCGCTAGAGTACTGTCACTACCCATCACTCATTAGAATACATCCACGCTTCGCTTCCTGGATTGACAATCAACTAATCCTTTGCTATCGGTAATTTAATAACCATGTCTATCCTGTAGACGCCCTTCATTAGAGTACTCACACTACCCATCAATCACTAGCAACGCCTATGTTTTGGTTCGCTGGCTACCGAGTCCTCTTATTAACTCAGAGAATGGTAATCATTATTGCTTGCAGGAAGGTGAGGGACTGTTGACAAGAGAGGTGCTCCACGGATTGCAACCATTGGAAAGGAACAAATTTGAATTTATTCAAGTTGTATTTGATCCAGGAGGAAGCTTTTGAGTTTCTGTAGTAGTTACTGAATTAAATTAAGCAAATAAATAAAGCTTTAAGATTCGGGACAAATCTTCTCGAAGAAGGAGGGTATGATGTGAATCCAACCAGGCATAAGAAGGCTATACAAGAAGCTACATGTGGGCGACCAATTTGGAGTTATTTGGCTGACTTATTTTGTCTGGATAGTTACAAAAATTGTTGCGGCTGAATCAATGCAAGGGGACAGAGAAATTACAACCATCAAGAAGAGAGTTGTTACAAATTGAAGGGGGAGACAAGCATTGCAATGTAGCGGTTATACATTGAATGGAGCAGCCACAATTCAATATTGGAGCTGTTATGTTTCTCCTAAGGGGCGGCCAATTGATGGCTGAATTATGTAACTTTAATCCTTTGTTGGTTGTTACTAAAAGACTTGTAAATGTTGCGGCCACATGCAGAATTTTGTAGGCTAATTTTTGTTAGTTTTTCATTTCCCAAATTAATAGATATTAGTAGGAATTAAAGAGGCTACATGGAAAATGAATGGGAGAGGCATTTATGTAAGCTTTGTGGGCGGCTACATAGCTGATTGTAAGGGTCCTTGCATAGTTTGCATGGGCTATAAATATTCATGTACATGCATGCAAGAAAAAAAGATTGAATCAGAATTTTTATTTCATATTGGAGAGTGTTTCTCTAATTTTCTTGTTAATTCAAGAATTGAGTTTTATCAAAGGTCCTTCATCGCTTTGTGCGTATAACTCTTAGGCTTATCTTCCATCCTTGGAAGTGTGACGTTTATCATTTTCCATTCCATCTTCTACCTTCTCCATTCACGCATTTTTCTTGTTTTAACAATTTCTCCAATTTTCTTACTTATGAGCATTCCAACCTAGATAGATCCGTAAAACAAATCCACCCCCCCCCCCTCGGATTCACGTCATGAAAGCAAGATGTTTTACTCAAATTCCCGAATATGAATTAGTTCAAGTGGCCGCAGGTGGTTTGGATTATTCAATTCGTAAAAAGTTAATCAATCAACAACTTAGGGATATAGCCCAATTAGATGACAAAGTAAGGCAAATAGAACATCTTAAAAAGGAAAAGGAAAGATTTAAGAAACCTGAGAAATTTCTAAGGAAAGATAAAATAGCATATTTAGAAGTTTCTGATGGTAGTGATAATGAGTTCGATTTAGAAGATAATGATGTTCATGTGACAGAACTTAAGCCAGGGCCTCCTTATGTTTGTCAATCCTTAAAACCATATGGTAATACTAATAATGATTCAAAGGATAAGTTTTCTAAAAAGACTTATTGCTTCGATATTTCGAAAGCTGATCAAATCTTTGACATATTGGTAAAGGATAAGCAAATAATTCTAAGTGATGATCATAAAATTCCTTCTCAAGAACAAAGAAGAGGTCGAAAATACTGTAAGTATCATCATACATTTGGACATTGGACTAATAGTTGTGTCCGTTTCAAGGATATTATTCAAGAAGCTATTAAGCAAAAAAGATTGAAGTTTGAGGAGAAAACTACAATGGCAATGAAAATCGACTCTGACCCACTTCAGGTGAATGCTAACTATGCAGAACCTGCAAGCATTAATATGGTTGAAGTGGAAGACTCGAATTCTGTCAAGGAATCCACTGAAATGGCTGTTGATGAAGTTTAGGAACTTCGAGATGTTTTTCCAAAAGGTGGAGAGTCACTTATCGAATTTCTGAATAGGAAGAAGTTTGAAGATGCTTCAATCGAATTGTGTCCAAGATGCCATGCAGTGTTTGACAAATCAGCTGCTAAGGCCTTTCAAGATTCTGAAATGAAAAGGCATTATCAAGCAGTGGCTACGAAAAGCCAAAATAATGAAAATAAACAAGTTAAGACTAGTCCTGCTTTTGGAGGTTGGATTTCAAAATCCAGTTCGATTTCAGAAGAGAAAGTGCCTCAGAAAATGAATGTGATGAATAAAGGGAAACAACCTTTGTACCAAAATTCCCATGTTACAGGGAAACCTTGAACCTTTATGCCACCTTTTACTGTTCCTCCAAATAAATGGATTCGTCCTGGATATCCCAAACCTCAATATAATTATCAAGGATTCCAACAAAGGCCTTATTATGGTTATAGGCCACCAATGACGAAGACCCAATGGAGAAGGGCACAGAGAATGAGGAAGACTGCTTTCGAGGAGCAGGAAAAACAAGACATGATGACTGAAAAGAATAATACACAACCAAAGCCAATTCAAGAAAAAAATGCACAAGTGATTCAAGTTCAGGCAAACTCGAATCACCCTTCGTATGCACAAGTGGTGAAGAAAAAACCGTCGTTCCAAGTGACTGGAGGTTTTGAAGAGAACGAAGATGATTTGTTAACAAAAAACTTTGAATCAGGTTTAGCAGATGGTCTAGATGACATTTGCGCAATAGTTTCTGTTCTTCCTGCTGAGTATGCAGAATAACTTGAAAATGACTTGGAGGATGAAGATTATGAAGAAGATAACATAGGTGATGAACCTATATGTTACTCGTACATTGGCAAACAAATTTGCCAAAATGATTCTACTGTGTTCGAAAGACCTACTGAAGAGATGCAGTTACACATGAAGCCATTGTTCATTAGAGCTTTGATCAATGATGTAAGCATTGGAAAAGTGCTTGTTGATTCTGGAGCAGCAATAAATTTGATACCCAAGTTTATGATGAAAAAATTGATGAAGTCTAAAGCAGACTTGATGCCAGATCAAATGGTAATCACTTATTTTAGTGGAGAAACATCGAAGTCTGAAGGAGTTTTGTGTTTATAATTGACTGTGGGAACCATTATGAGACCTACAATGTTTGTTGTAGTTGATTCAAAGGCAAATTACAATCTTCTGCTTGGTAGGGAATGGATTCATGGAGTTGGTGTTGTCCCATCTTCGATGCATCAAAAGCTTTGCCTATGGACTAAAGAAAGAGTGCCTATCTATGTCGATGGGGATAAAAATTATTTCAATGTTGAAGAAGATGTTGTTGATGTGAGGAGTATGGAGAAGAAAGTGATGAAGGTAAGACCTTATGAAGTAATTGACAAATATATGTTGATGCAAACCAAAGTACCTTATTCGTTAAGGTTGAATCCAGATTGTGGGTTCATGTTGCAGTGTGATGTTGGCCCATTCGAGGCCATGAAGATTTCTGAATGGTCAGATCAGGAGTAACTTCGAGCTTTTGGGCTCGAATTTCGGTCTACATGGCCGAAAAGAAGGTAGAAGCGGCTCTCGAAGCCGAATTTGAACAAATCAAAGATGATGATGAAATAACGGCCACTAAGGCCGAATGGCAAGAAGGAAGAATAATTATCAAGGAAATAGTGGAAGAGGAAACATCATCAGTACAAGAAAGTAAAGGTTTTAAAGAAATTTCTGAAGGATGTAAAAATTCTGGAAAGGAATATCTTGAGAATATGGTTAAGAAAGTTGAAACATATGTTCAAGAAATGCAAGGGGTTGAATTTGAGAGATTAGATTGTATTTATGATGATTCCCCTTTGGGTTTCTAAGGGACTTTATCTCAAGGTATCAAGAAAATGGAAGCTCAAGATCCTTTGGAAGAAGTGAACTTAGGAACTGATGATGAGAAAAGACCTACTTTTGTAAATCAGAATCTCGAAGGAGAATTTAAGAAGAAAATGATTGATTTGTTGAAAGAGTAAAAGGATTGCTTTGCATGGGACTACCATGAGATGCCTGGTTTGAGTCGAGAACTGGTTGAGCATAAACTTCCAACTTTTCCGGATAAACGACCAGTAAAACAAGCCCCTAGAAGATTTGCTCCAGAAATAGTTTTGAAGATTAAAGAAGAGATCGAGCGTCTTTTAATAGCTAAGTTTATTCGAACTGCCAGGTATGTAGATTGGATTTCTAATATTGTACCTGTTATTAAGAAAAATGGAGGGTATGTATTGATTTTCGAGATCTTAATAATGCAACCCCGAAAGATGAATATCCAATGCCGGTTGCTGATATGTTAATAGATTCGGCTGCAGGAAATGAACTTTTAAGTATGTTAGATGGATATTCAGGATATAATCAATTCTTTATTGTTGAAGAGGATATATCGAAAACAGTTTTTCGATGTCCTGGTGCCATAGGTATTAATGAGTGGGTAAAGATGCCATTTGGTCTCAAAAATGCTAGTTCAACATACCAAAGAGCCATGAATTAGATTTTTCATGATTTAATAGGAAAATTCATGCAAGTCTATATAGACGATGTTGTGGTAAAGTTTGAATCAAAAGACTTCCATTTAGATCATTTAAGAAAAGCTTTCGAAAGAATGAGAAAACATGGTTTGAAAATGAATCCTATTAAATGTGCTTTTGGGGTATCTGCAGGTAATTTTTTGGGATTCCTTGTGCATAAAAAAGGTGTCGAGATTGATAAAAATAAGACTAAGGCAATTCTCGAAGCATCTCCGCCTACTACAAAGAAGCAATTGCAGTCTTTCCTAGGGAAAGTAAACTTTCTTCGAAGGTTTATTTCTAATTTATTAGGAAAGACGAAAGTGTTTTCCCCTTTACTTAAACTATAGAAAGAAGAAAATTTCAAGTGGGAAAACGAGCATCAACAAGTTTTTGAAAAAATCAAGAGATACCTGACAATGCCTCCGATTATGACTCCTCTTTGCCAGGAAAACCTTTGAAGTTATATATTTCTGCTTCAGAAGCCACAATAGGAAGTATGTTGGCTCAAGAGGATGAAAATGGTGTAGAAAGAGCTATTTATTATTTAAGTAGAGTTATCAATGATGCAGAAATTAGGTATTGTGCAATAGAGAAAATATGTTTGTGTTTGTACTTTTCTTGTACTAAACTCATGTACTATGTTAAACCTCATGATGTATTCGTAATTTCTCATTTCGATGTAATAAAACATATGTTATTAAAGCCTATATTGCACAGTAGGGTTGAAAAATGGGCGTTAGCATTAACTGAGTTTTCGTTAAAATTTGTCCCATTGAGAGAAATGAAAGGACTAGTTGTTGCTGACTTCTTGGTTTACCATCCCCTAATTCCAATCAAAGAGTCAATATATGTAGGCTTAGAGCCTTGGAGGTTATATTTTGATGGATCCCAACATAAGAATGGATCAGGAATTGGAATTTTAATTATTTCACCTAAGGGATTTCCTACTCGAATAATGTTTGAAATAAAACTTCACTGTTCTAATAATGCAGTGGAATATGAGGCTCTTATTGCGAGCCTCAAAATATTAGTTTCTATGAATTCGAGGAATGTACATATTCGAGGGGATTCCCAATTTGTTATAAAGCAGATAACTAAGGAATATAAATGTTTAGACCCAAAATTGGATAAGTATTTGATTCAAGCCAATAAGCTTTTGGAAATGTTTGATGAAGTTAAAATTGAACACATTCCAAGAGGTCAAAAATTTGAAGCTAATGAATTGGCTCAGATAGTTTCAGGATATCGAATTTCAATTGGAACTCTAAGAAAAATCAGTGATATTCAAAAAAGATTTCCAATGAAAGAATTCGATGTCCATAATATCAATCTTCTAGATCAAAATGATTGGAGAAAAGAAATTATGAATCTTATACAAAATCCTTCCCTTCCTAATAACAAACACTTGAAATATAGAATTCTTAACTACTGTATTTTAGGTGAGAGCTTTATAAAAAAGCTATTGATGGGAATTTACTTCGATGTTTGGGAGAAACTGAAGCATATTTAGCTTTAGTCGAAGTGCACGAAAGAGCCTATGGAGCTCATCAAGCAGGAAAGAAAATGGAATGGATTTTGAGAAGAAAATTATTCTATTGGCCTTCGATGGCCAAAGATTGCCATAATTTTGCCAAGTCTTGTGAGGAATGTCAAAAGCATGGAAATGTGCAACAAGTTCCAACAAGTGAATTACATTCGATAATAAAACCTTGGCCTTTTAGAGGATGGCCCTTGGATTTAATTGGAATGATACATCCAGCTTCTTCGAAAAACCATAAATTTATTTTGGTTGGAGTTGATTATTTTACCAAGTAGGTAGAAGCAATTCCTTTAAAAGAAGTTTCTCAAGAAGATATCATTCATTTTATCGAAGAAAACATTATATTTCGATTCGGCCTACTTGAACTAAAAGGAATAAAGTTATTATCCTCTACATCTTATTATGCACAAGCCAATGGACAAGTTGAAGCAGTTAATAAAACTATTATTGCTTTGATTAAAAGACATATTGGACAGCGTCCAAGAAATTGGCATGAAACATTAAATCAAGTTCTTTGGGCTTATAGAAATTCACCAAGAGAAGCTACTCGAACAACTCCTTATAAATTGGTATATGGTCATGATTCTATATTACCAATTGAAGTTAATTTGCAATCAATAAGGGTTCAAAGACAGTTTGAGTTACCTTCTTAAGATTATTGGAATTTGATGTTTGATGAACTAAATGAACTTGATGAAGAAAGATTAGTTGCTCTTGAAAATATAATTAGACAAAAAGAGCATATTACCCGTTATTATAATCGAAGGGTCAAGAAAAAAGATTTTCAAATAGGTGATTATGTTTGGAAATTAATTTTACCAATTGACAAAAAGTCTAAGAGATTTGGTAAATGGTCACCTGATTGGGAGGGACCCTTCGAGATTGAAAAAGTTTTTTCAAATAATGCGTACTCAATTCGAGAATTAGTTGGTGACATGCGCATAATGTCAATAAACGGGAAGTACTTAAAAGAATATAAGCCAATTTTGCAAGAAGTGAAAATTGTGCATAAAAAGAAATGAAGTGTTCAAAAGATGAGTGAATTCAAGCCCTTGTTCGAATCAAAAATTCGAAATTACATAAAAAATTCAGAAATGAATAGAACTAAAAAGGAGGATCATGCTTCATCTTTGCAAAGGCATGCATAAGGTCTTCATACTGGATCTTCAGGCTGTAATCAGATTTCTCCAAATTGCTTATATCTTTCGAGATTTCAACAGAATCCCTTGAAATACCTTTTACAGAGTTAAGGATTTCGATTCGCAAAGACCTTTGCCTCGATATAGTAGCTTCGAGCACATCTTTGCTTGACTTTACCTTTGCGGCATCCTCCTGAAGTTTCTTGGTAGCTTCTTCAATTCGAAGATTCTCTTTATCAAGTTCCTCAACCTTTGATAAGTTCTGCTTAATGGACTGTTCATACTTGGAAACTTTGACCTTGCTATCTTGAAGTTTATCCATTAAATCAGCCTTTTCATTCTTCTGAACACCCAACCTCGAAGTGGTTTGTTCAATTTGGTTAAGAGTGTTGAGAGCATTCTGATATAATTCAGAGAAATCTTTAATCCATTGATGCTGAGATTCAGAAAATTCCTTGTGCCTTTTCTCGAAAAGGGTCAGACGACATTAGATCTCTTCTTTGTAATGAGGATCTTATGGAATTGTTTTCAGCATGGGTTTCTCGAAAATTAATCTCTTGAAATTCTGAAGGACTGCTTCGATTGAGTCTTCTTCATTGAAAGGGTTCTGTATAGTCGCTTCAGAATGGCTGAAGATAAAGAAACTTCACCAAAAAGAACTTCGAGAACCAGAAAAGGATTCTCATCTAGGCCCTTAAGAAAATCATCTAAATCTATTGGAGTATATACAGGAGTAGACCTAGATGATTCCCTCGAAAAGCCTGCGGCTTCTTCTGGAGTTTCTAATTCGGTTTGAGCAGTTGAAGTTTCCTTAATAGGAGTTTTCTCATTTTTCTGAGGAGTAGGTTGAGGAGAAGGCATTGAAGGGTCTTCTTGCATAGAAGAATCTTCTTTGGTTGGATCAAAAGGGGACTGAACTTCTTTTTCTCCTTCATCTTCTTCATGTTCTTCATCACTCTCTTCGATATCATCCATAAGCTTTTCTCTTGAAACAGATTTTCTCGAAGAAGTAGCTTGGAGTGGACTTTCAATAGTTTTGTCTTCTTTGACACCACTCTCAGTCCGGGAGCTCGAAGAGATGTTTATCTAAAAACAAAAGATGGTTAAAGTTTGATAAATATGAATATGAAGAGAAGTTATCATTTTCCTCTAAAAAGAAAAAGAGTAAAAATTTTACTTGATCCAACACCTCACTTGGGATTTGTTTTTTATAGGCCTTAACTTTAAATCTTTGGCCGACTCTCTGAGTTTACATGAAGAAAACGTGTTTCGAATTAGAAAAAGTAATAGAAGTTAAAAAGAATAATGGAAATAAGGGAGTAAAATCTTACAGCTCCAATAGTTTTGCCTGGAGGGATCACAGAGAGTACCTTCTTTTCCTTTGGATTATCCTTGACTCTCGAAGGTATAATTTGTTTTTCAGGGGAGGTTTCCTGTTGAGAAAGTAAAAATAAATAAACATTAACAGGAACCCTGAATTCACAAAATTTCAAATTCAAAGGAGAATTTGAATCAACCTTCGAGAGGGATTCTTCATTAGACCCAGTTGATTGTTTCTTCTTTTTACCTTTTACTAGTTTCTTCTTTGAATTATTCGAATCATCCACTCCATCCTTCTTACCCACAGAAGTAGATGGGCTTTGTCAGAAGGTTCGTCATTCTTTTCGACCTTGCTTGACTTAGTCCTTTTTTGAGGTTTAGAAGCAGCAGCCTATAAAAGACAAAAGGAAGGTTATGTAATCTCGAAATAGAATCTTAAGGAACTTTGAAACATAAAATCCAACTTATAGAATGTTTCTGAGAAGATGTTGGAGCCTTTCTTTTCTTTGTCTTCTTTTCTTTTTCTTCTCCACTTTCCCAATCTTCCTTAGCTTCTTCAGAGAGTTTGGATTCTTGAGCTAAAAAGAAGATTAAGAGTAATGAGTATAAATTTGGGATAAGTGAGAGAGCTAAGAAAATGATGTATTTTTACCTTGGATAATTAAGTTCTTAGAAAGTATTCTCACATGTTCTATATCCACATGGGGTATGAAAGGATAATTATCCAAGGTATATTTGGTTAAAGTAACTCTTTTCGAAAGAGGTTTGGCATCATTACAAAGAATTTCAAAATTTACAGGTCTAGTCCACTCAGGACCATATAAACTTTTTGCCAAACCAAATTCTGCAGTTGGTAAAGATGGAAATTTAGGGCAATATTTTTCGAAAATAGTTTTACCCTTGGAATTCATAATTTTGCAATTCTGCAAGTTAGAAGAAACCTTTTCTTTTAAGGAAATAGCAGCTTTAGAAATTGTTCTAGAAATTTTATTTGGATTATAGAACACATGAAAATATTTCTCGAAAGCTTCAATTTCTTTGACATGCGTACCTTTGGGTTTCTTGGCTGATTTCTACGCATAAGGAATGTCTTTGGTTAGTCTTGAAAAGCAGGTAGCTTCATCAACTTGAATGCTATTGTAATATTTAGACCACCATTCCTCGAAAGACAACGTGCAGTGATAAGAAGGCTCGAAAGGAATTGGGCAAATAGATAAAGGCTTTCTAGCCTTTGTAAGCTGAAGTTCTTTGAAGCCCTTTTCGCCATTAACTAAGTCTTCTACTAAGACTTGTGATTTGGATGTGAAGAAAGGTGTTGGACGAAGTTGACTTAGCCCAAATTGTCGAGCTACCAATTGTGGTTGATAAGGAAAGACTTTGAAATCCTTAATATGGAAGCCACAATATATAAGATCATAAGAAAGAAATTGCTTCCAAATTTTCAAACTCTCAACTTGTGCACCTGGTGTACCAAGGGAACTTTCGAGTAAACCATTCAGGTCCTCGAGTTCGGGCAGAAAAGGGTGCAAGATTAGGAGTATGTCTTTTATGTTACAGAAAGAAGAGAAGTAAGATTTGAATGACTCCAAACGATTCTTTTTCGAAGAAGGAGTAAGAAAAGACAATCTGAAACCTTCAATAGAAGAAGAAAGATTCGAATTGGGAGGTTCAGAACTTTCAAACTTATCCTCGAAAATGGCATTTAGCCAAAGCTGGAGAAACCAGAAAGGACCACAAAGATTTCTAACAAGTTCTTTGAGTTTTAAGCTAAAAATGGCCTCAGAAAACATGTCATAAACACTGGCAAATAAACATCCGTTTAGATCCACTCGAATACCCTTTGCCAACATTTGAGCTAAAGGAAGATAAGACTTAGGGACTTGTATGGATCAAGAACAAAATACAAAAGCAGAAAGCCAAACCATGAGAAAAGCAACATGCTCTTCTTCTGTAACTTTGCCTGATTTGGCATTGGTTTGGATGAATTGGGAATAAGTTAATTTATCCCAACATGGTTCAACATGAGGTTTTGGAACCTTCATGATAGGAAGAATGAGTTGGCCTTCAGGTCGAAGGCCAGTTATGGCAGCAATATCGAACAAGGTAGGAGTAAGCATGCCATAGGGAAAATGAAAAGAATTTGAAGATCTTTCCCAAAAGAGAAAAGAAGAAAGAATCAGAGTAGGGTCAAAACTCAGATCGAATTTGTTTAATTGAATAAGATCAAAAATATCAAGTTGCTTCCACAAAGGACCCATGATACCTTCGATCCTATTCAACCACACGACATATGAATCTTTTCGAGAATGAGGAATTGCTCGAAAAATATCAGAAATGTTTTCGAGATGATCTACTCAAATGATTTTTCTAAAAGCACGAATTCTTTCCTCCTTATAACTTGGAAAAAAGTCATTATATTGTTCAAGAGAGGAAGGTGTCATGTAAGGACCTAAGAAAGAATATTGTTTCTTCCTAATAGAATAGGGAATCAGTACCTAGGATTTCCAGATAGCCATTTTCTCTTTAGTTTGCTCAAGTTCAGGGACATATATTGTGTCATCCCGAGCAAGAAGGTCACCTTTGGTTACAATAAAAAGGAACAGAAATAAGAGCTTTGGAAGCCATTAATGGATGTTTGAGAGTTCTTGAGAAAGAAAAGAAGGTGAAAGAACGGTGACAAAGAGTTGAAATTGTACCGAGAACAACAAAATTAGAACCTTTGGAGAAAATAAACAGTGAAAACTTAATCAAAAACCGAAAATAAACAATAAAAAAGCAAAAGATTATATCTTGGAATTGAAGGTAAAGACACCGTGTGCAGAGAGAAAATGGAGAGGTTGAAGGTTGAAGATGAATAGTGAAAAGTGAAAGTGAAAAAAGCTTTGCTTTGGCATTTATATGAGAAGCAAAAAAATGATTAGAGGGAAGTTGAAAAGATAATCATGATTACACGTTTCTTGGAATGTGAGTTAATGGCCCAAAAATCTGGGGTTGTCAGTTACTTTTAGAAGATAACTGAAATATAAATTTAAATTAAGAAGATGAGAAGTTTATCTAAAAAGATATTCAGATTTTCCCTCTTTTTTTGAATAACTGCTATAAGGAATACCAAAGGTTGTTCCAAAAATATCTCTTTCTTCAAATAAAAATTAGTTCTCGAAAGAGACTATTTTTGGGGGGGGCATCTGTTGGGATTCGAATTTCAAATACTTCGAATTTTACAAGGTGTTAGTATAGCAAGTTAAAATTTCACTAAGTGTTGGAGATGCCAAAATGTTCAAGAAATCGAAAGAAAGAAAAAGGAACTTCGAGAAATCGAAGTCAAAAGAGACTCTGAAAAACCGAAGTCATAAGGATTCTGGAAAATCAAAGTCGTAAGGTTTCTGGAAAATCGAAGTCATAAGGCTTTTGGACAATCGAAGTCAGAAAGGACTCTGAAAATCGAAAGCAGAAGGAAGACTTCAAGAAACCAATAGAAAAGCTAAGTGTCAAAGATGGAAGATGCATTCGATTACAACAAGTAAAGAAATCAAGAAGCAGATTTCGAGAAATTGAAGAGCAAGTTTTTGAATTTACAGAAAGAGGAAAATCGAAAACAAGGTAGATGAAGACTTAGAAGATTTCTGAGTCAAGAAGGAATCTGTTCGAGCAAACAGAAAAGAGAAGAAAAGCAGTTAATGGAAGTTATGGAAGTTTGCTGATCAAGAATAGTTGTCAACATCCTAGAGGAGTATTTTGAAAAGTGCAAGGAAGAAAGAGCAGTTTTCTGGTTAGCAGAAAACGTGGCATGCATGCAGGCTGCCAGCACATAGAGGTTGATGATGTGTCAATTGTACATTAGTTAGCCGTTAGGATGAAAAACTATAAATAGGTGAACTTTCTATGTAATAAGGGTTGGGAAATCATTTGTACAAACACTCTAAAACACCTATACGTCCATCCATTCAGTGACTACAAATGTTACAACGAGTGCTAGTATGTGAATTCCTTCTACTTTCATTTCAATGCAATTGTTTTTACTTGATATTTATCTTTTTCTTGTTCTTACTTTGATCTTTATTTCTCATTTCCAGTACTTTTTCTTGTTTCTTTTTCTTCATTCTGCAATTTACATTCAATGCAATTCTTTTTCTTTCTTTCTTCTAAAATTCTGTTTCTTACTTCTTTGAAATCTTATCATTTCCAATTTCCAAAATCTTCAATTAAGATTTCTGTTTGATGAAATTTTGTATCATTCACAAATTGTCTCAAATCTGAGTTTTACTTGATGGAATTCTGAATCACGTATCAAACCTTTTGAGAAACGAAATCTCTTTGCAAAATTTTTCAAAGTGAAAACACTGTAAACCTACTTTTTAAAAGAGTCCCGTAAGAGGATCTGATTCTAATCCCCATATTGTTCTTAGAATCAAAGTGAGTAAAAGTAATTTTTCGAGATTAACTTTTATCACCACAAACAGGTTCTCATATTCCCTGTTACTGTTGTTTTTATAGATTATGGTTTATACTCATGCTCCTTGTTAAGAAAACCACTCAAGTAATCAATATTAAGTTCATGTGGATCCAAGGCTGAGTCCCAATAGGTCATGGGTTCGGTCAAGGAAGGTTCTCTTTGGAGAATAATTCACCTTAGGGGGGTGGAAAAGCTCAAGTGGCTAATACTCCAATCCGGGCATGGGCCAAGAGGTAGTGGTCGTAGTCGGGTTTTGAGTATTAACCACAGTGACGTCTTTTAGGACCAATAGATTAATTATTTAAAACTTGGACTTCGGTCCCCAGAATAATTGGTGGGATACGTCCCAGAGGAAGATGTTCCTTGTAGTATGAGCTCAGGTCTAGCCCTAGAATCAGTGAAAAGACCCCGTTTGCCGGGTAATGCAGGTCATGTATATCATGTTCAGCTTGAGTTGCATTTATCTGATATTTCAATTGAGTTGAAATGTGATATTAAGACGTATTGTGACTAGAATAGTGATGTGTATATATATATATATATATATATATATATATATATATATATATGACGTGATGTTTTGTGCTGTATGTTGCATTTCATATGCCTGCTTTCCCACACTGCTTGCATGCATAGTTATGCTCACTAAGACACTAGTCTCACCCCACGTTGCGGGATACATTTTAGTTGTGCAGGACACTCTAGCTAACGTTTGGATGGAGATTTAAAGCTTCTAGAGTGGGCCCTCCCACCCCTATGGTCTGATAGATTCTATGGGGAATTAAGATGTAATTGAATTAGTTAATGTTATATTCAGTTAGGAATTTTGTAATTATGATTGAATGTTCATGGGAGCCCTGAGTGGCATTTGGATTATGTGATGTAAGTTGAGTAATTGATATATGCAGTTTATGTAAACGTTGGACTTACATTATGCCTTATGAGTGTTTTTGTAACGATATTTGTAATGAAGCGAAATAATTTCAGGAAATTCAAGAATAGTGTCTCCATCGGACATTAATCTTGAAACAAGAAATTAGTACGTTACATATTTCATTTTTAAAATATATCAAATATTGAACAAAACTTATATATCCCCTTCATCCTTCATCGTGTTGAGAAATTATTAGATGGTCCGGGACCACCATGTCATCCATGGCCCCGACCAATTAACATTTGACACATAAGAAAAATTGGTCGGAATTAAAAATAAATTCTTGATCGGACCATAAATTTTACTTATGTGTCAAATATTAATTGGTCAGGATCATGGATGACGTGGTGGTCTCGAACCATTTAATAATTTTTCCATCGTGTTCTAACATGTCTACTGAACACTTTGTAGCATTGAAATTTGGAAGAGCTGCTGACAAAGCCTCATGCTAATTCCACCAATTTTCAGTAAAGACAGAGTAGTTGGTCAGGTTTTTCAAATTCTGTCCGGGTAATTATTTTGGTGAAAAGGACATTAATTCACCTTGAAAGTGAGAGAAAAAAAGCCAGACAGAGAGAAAAGGAGATTCCATTTTAATCTCCAGGTGCTATTACATTGCACTTCTCACTGTAATAATACATTCTGTAATGATGGTATGTTTGATGAGGATTGGACCCCGTTACCGACACCTTGATTAAATTTTATATTTTAATCTGGATGCAACTTTATTTTTAATACAAGTTTAAGGTACTTCAATTTTATAATACTTACAAATTACTTGTCATTAAAAATTGTTGGAAATAAAAACCAGCCAAAATCCTGTTGGCAATTTGAATTTAACATAATAAATAATTTAATTATCATAAAGTGATAGTGTAAATGAATATAATACTAACATTATTAATACTTAAACACATCATTATTTATCATCTTTATTTTATTTATTAAAATGAATTAATAGTAAATAATATATCAAAATGTTAATATACATGTGTAACTCTCTTTTCTATCTACGTTACTATATACTATATATTAATAATTAATAAATTAATAATTATACACCATAAATGTAAAAAAATTTACACTGATAATATATTATAATTAAACTAATAAACAATTAAACTCAAATATTTATACCATTAAAAAATTAATAATTAGTTAAGTTGTCAAAATATTTTATCAATGTATATTACTTATGTGTATATGAAGGTAAGCAAGTTTTCTCAATATAAATCCAAAATATGCTCTTAATTTTATAATAATGAACCTAGTCTAGTCTGACACATTATTTATACAAATTCTTCCCACTGTCACACAGTAACACACCTTCTTTGATGAGCAGCAAGGAAAGAGCAAGAGAAGAGAGAGAGAGAAAGTATAACAGAGATGGAGCTTTCTCATCTTGGTTTCCTTGAGGAGTTAGTAGTTCCAAGAAGAGACATATGGAATGCTTCTTCCACTGGGTTTAGTGAGTTATTGCTTAGTGGTTGGAGCTTTGATTCTATTGTGGAGAACCCAGCTTTGGCTACTTCAAACTCCTCATTTGCTTCATTTTCAACACCATTAGACCATAGATTTGAGTGTCCTTACAACAGTGCAGCAACATACCATTTTTCTGATGGGTTCACAATGCCAGAGCTTGACTCATCACATACAAGGAATGATGACCCAGCACCCCTTCCAAAGCAGGAACATAACCCATCAGTGGAGAATGAAGAGATTGGTTTTCTAGGCAGTGGTGACAAGAGCTTGGAGGAAACAAAGTGTGGCTGCAAAATTGAGGAGCAGAGTACTGAGATTCCAGTCTTCAACATGGGGGTGTGTGATGGAGAGAAAAAATCAAAGTCCAAGAAGCTAGAAGGGCAGCCCTCAAAGAATCTCATGGCAGAAAGAAGGAGAAGAAAGCGTTTGAATGACCGTATTTCTATGCTGAGGTCAATAGTCCCCAAGATCAGCAAGGTGATTCAAAAAAGTTCTCTTTTTCTTTTTTGGTTGTTTTACCATGTCATATCCTTGTTAATAATGTCTCAAACAGTAGAAATGAAATTGGATTTCTCAAGTTGTTGACCAAAAATCCATAACCTATTGGGTTTTTCTTTTTTCTCTTTGTTTCACTTTTTTCTTGATTCGCTATCTAACCCACACTAACATGAGAAATATACATCAACTTTAACTAGATGGACAGGACCTCTATTCTTGGAGATACCATAGATTACATGAAAGAGCTTTTGGAAAGGATTGGTAAGTTGCATGAAGGAGAAGGGGAAGAGGAGACAAGTCAGATAAATCTCTTGGACATTTCCAAGGAACTCAAGAAGCCAAATGAAGTAATAGTAAGAAATTCCCCCAAGGTATTGTTTAAGCACTAGTTTCTCTGCCAAATCCCTTACATAAAGCATAATCACAGATCCAATTTCTAAATCAATGCCTGTGACTAAATGTTTTTGCAGTTTAATGTTGAGAGGAGAGACCAGGACATGAGGATCAGCATCTGCTGTGCCACATGGCCAGGATTGTTACTATCAACAATAAATACACTAGAAGCATTAGGCCTTGAGATTCAGCAATGTGTTATAAGTAGTTTCAATGACTTTTCAATGGAAGTATCATGTTCAGAGGTTTGTGTCCTGTGCTCACATATGCTTGAAATCAATGGCTGATCTTCAATAAAAAATTTGTGGTGCCAAAATAACTTTGTGTTTAATTTACACTAAAATCATGTTGTAAATGTAAATTCAAATCAATGCTCCTCTTAGAGTATGTTTGTTTAGACCGGATTCACGTATAAAATGTGATTTTGATGAAAATCAAACACACTTTTACTACGTTGGCTTAGAACCTTTTAATTATATGAATATGTGTATATAGTTTTCAATTTTAGGAAAAATGTTGGGGGAGCTCCCTTGGCTCAAACTAAGCTCTGCCACTGAAATTAAACATATTTTTCACTCAAACTGATTCTTTCCATGTCCACAGGTAGCTGAACAAAGAAACTGCATTAGCTCTGAAGAGATAAAGCAAGCACTATTCAGAAATGCAGGGTTTAGTGGGATATGTCTCTAGGAGAAACATGGAAAATAGCTATAACAATTTGGAGATGGTGTAAAAGAAGCAACTTTCCTTCTTAAGTTTGTAATTCAAGGAAGTAGGGACTAGGGAGGAAGAAGTTTTAATGAAATTTAGAATAAGTTGGCTATGATTGATGATTTCCTTGTTACATCCTTACCCTGTGTTTTAACATACATTGGGGGAATCCTTACTGCATACAGCAATTTCACCTTCTGAGACAAGTGTGTGTTTTTTAGAAATAATTTACAACGAAGGGGAAGAATTATTGCTAAACACACAAGTGAAATCAAACTGATTTTCCATATATTTCAGAACATGCTGCTGCTTCAAAATTTCCTTTCTGGGACCTTAAAAGCAATAATTGTGTATCCTGTTGGCCTGGCTGTGAAGACCACGGACCAACCAACTGGATGTACAATTTTGTAAGGGCTCTGGACTATGTCAGATATCTAGCACTTTAAGGTAAGTTTGTTAACTGTTAAGAAGAAATGTCCTTTTATACAAAAGAATAAACTCTCAATTTGTTTTTCTAAAGAATAGTATTTTTCATTGTATTAATCTTTTCAAAGTTTTGTTATAAAAATAATCTTTTAAGTATTAAGAGTCCGTTTGGTTTACAGTGAATTGATTTTTAAAATCAATGGTTGAAATGAGTGATACACACTTTATGAAGCACGTTAAACGGAAATGATTTACAATCAATTTCGCGAAATCATGATTTTTGCCCTGCAGTAACTACAAAACAAATCATATTGGTTCTTTAAAGCAAAGTTTTAAAGCATCATGATATGTAGTTGTCCTTAGGAAGGAATGAAGTCATGATTTCTCTATAATTGCAAGATGAGGTAGTTCCTTCAAAGGACCATCCTTATTAAGTAGTATATAACAGCTCCTTTTTATTATTAAATCATAACTATTGAAATTGAACATGATCTTTTTCTTTTCCATGAAAAGCTCAAAGAAGTAAAATCTACAGACCTCGATGCCCTTTGAAGTACTAAAGCAATCTGCTAAGTGTGCTAACACAGGATATCTGAAGAAGTGACCAAACATAACCATGGTTTTGCAGAATTGATTTTAAATCACTTCCGTCTAACATACTTCGTAAAGTGTGCACTATCAATCTCAATCATTCATTTTTAGAATTAATTCTACTCAACTGTAAACCAAACAGACCCATATATTTTGAGTTGAGAAAACTAATTACGAAAGATTCATGTAAGGCTTAGTATGTGGAAAATGGTGGTAGCAACTAGCAACCTAACAGAAAAATGAAAGTGGTAGCAGAGACAGATGCAGAGGGGGGCAGCCACGTCCCACGGGACTTGGCCCCCTCCTTTGCTCCTTCTTTTATCTATTATAATATATAAAAGCTGAAGCGCGAGTTCTCCCGATGACACGTCAACCTTATTCTCATATTTCATTTTGTCAACTCAGCATTTTTGTTGAGTTGTCATTGTATGGATCAATCCCTTAATTTCTTATGATTTAGCCTTGCATGATTGAGATGAATGGATACAAGGAGTTACAAACTTTAATTCAAGTGCATTTATGGACATCAATGACTTCTTCACGATATTTTTTATTAATTATAAAATAAATAAATCATAAATATAAATTTTATTTCAAATACATGTAAAGTTTTATACAATTTATTATAACAAAAGTAATATATATATAATAATTATTATATTTGATATACTTAATAATATCATATTTTATTTATTCGCTTGAGCAACACTTAAGCCTTAATATTCAAAATGATTCCATGATGATGTAATAATTTTTATTTTTATGTGTATATATATATATATATATATATTTGATATGTGTATCTATTTATAAAAGTATTTTAAAAACTCACGCAACACGCATGTGTTTAAATGTAATATATTTTTTATTAATTATAAGATAAATAAATAATAAATATAAATTTTATTTCAAATACATGTAAAGTTTTATACAATTTATTAAAACAAAAGTAATATATATAATAATTATTATATTTGATATAATTAATAATATCATATTTTATTTATTCGCTTGAGCAACACTTAAGCCTTAATATTCAAAATGATTCCATGATGATATAATATATTTTATTTTTATGTGTGTGTGTGTGTATATATATATATATATATATATATTTGATATATGTATCTATTTATAAAAGTATTTTAAAAACTCACACAACACGCATGTGTTTAAATTTAATATATTAAATTAGAGTAATGAGTATAGGTGGTTTCCACTTGTACATTGTTTACTACATCGAGATTTTATCTTAGTTGCCATTATCTTAATTTCTTGACATTTTAACTTTTTAATATTCTAATTTTCATAACCCAATTGATCATATACTCATATTCATTTTATTATATTATTGAAATTCTTTTAATATTTTAAAATTATTAGGTTAATGGACTCATCATTCCCTTTTAATCATTGAAAATATTTTAATATCTAAAAACATTATTAATTCAACAAATATCCTTTTCATAATTATATTATTTCAAACTCATATTTTCTATTAAATAAAAGTTTTACTCAATTTAATATCAAAACATAAATTATTTTATATTTATAATTGATATATTTATTATTTTATATTTTAATTAAGAAATTTCAAACTCATTTCTTCACATCTACTATCTATTATAGCTATTATCTATTATCTATTATAATATATAAAAGCTGAAGTGCGAGTTCTCGCGATGACACGTCAACCTTATTATCATATTTCATTTTGTCAACTCAGCATTTTTGTTGAGTTGTCATTGTATGGATCAATCCCTTAATAATTTATCATTTGGCTTTGGATGATTGAGATAAATGGATACAAGGAGTTACAAACTTTAATTCAAGTGCATTTATGGACATCAATGACTTCTTCACAATATTTTTTTATTAATTATAAGATAAATAAATCAATGACTTCTTCACAATATTTTTTATTAATTATAAGATAAATAAATCATAAATATAAAATCTATTATCTATTATAATATATAAAAGCTGAAGCGCGAGTTCTCCCGATGACACGTCAACCTTATTCTCATATTTCATTTTGCCAACTCAGCATTTTGTTGAGTTGTTATTGTATGGATCAATCCCTTAATTTCTTATGATTTGGCCTTTGATGATTGAGATAAATGGATACAAGGAGTTATAAACTTTAATTCAAGTGCATTTATGGATATCAATCACTTCTTCACAATATTTTTTATTAATGATAAGATAAATAAATCAATGACTTCTTCACAATATTTTTTATTAATTATAGGATAAATAAATCATAAATATAAATTTTATATCAAATCTATTATCTATTATAATATATAAAAGCTGAAGCGCGAGTTTTCGGGATGACACATCAACCTTATTCTCATATTTCATTTTGCCAACTTAGCATTTTTGTTGAGTTGTCATTGTATGGATCAATCCCTTAATTTCTTATGATTTGGCCTTGGATGATTGAGATGAATGGATACAAGGAGTTACAAACTTTAATTCAAGTGCATTTATGGACATCAATGACTTCTTCACAATATTTTTTATTAATTATAAGATAATTAAATCATAAATATAAATTTTATTTCAAATACATGTAAAGTTTTATATAATTTATTATAACAAAAGTAATATATATATAATAATTATTATATTTGATATACTTAATAATATCATATTTTATTTTTTCGCTTGAGCAACACTTAAGCTTTAATATTCAAAATGATTCCATGATGATGTAATATATTTTATTTTTATGTGTGTGTATATATATATATACATATATATATATATTTGATATATGTATCTATTTATAAAAGCATTTTAAAAACTCACACAACACGCATGTGTTTAAATTTAATATATTAAATTTGAGTAATGAGTATAGGTGGTTTCCACTTGTACATTCTTTACTACATTGAGATTTTATCTTAGTTGACATTATCTTAATTTCTTGACCTTTTAACTTTTTAATATTCTAATTTTCATAACCCAATTGATCATATACTCATATTCATTTTATTATATTATTGAAATTCTTTTAATATTTTAAAATTGTTAGGTTAATGGACTCATCATTCCCTTTTTATCATTGAAAATATTTTAATATCTAAAAACATTATTAATTGAGCAAATATCCTTTTCATAATTATATTATTTCAAACTCATATTTTCTATTAAATTTAATTTTTACCCAATTTAATATCAAAACATAAATTATTTTATATTTATAATTGATATATTTATTATTTTATATTTTAATTAAGAAATTTCAAACTCATTTCTTCACATCTACTATCTATTATAGCTATTATCTATTATCTATTATAATATATAAAAGCTGAAGTGCGAGTTCTCGCGATGACACGTCAACCTTATTATCATATTTCATTTTGCCAACTCAGCATTTTTGTTGAGTTGTCATTGTATGGATCAATCCCTTAATAATTTATCATTTGGCTTTGGATGATTGAGATAAATGGATACAAGGAGTTACAAACTTTAATTCAAGTGCATTTATGGACATCAATGACTTCTTCACAATATTTTTTTATTAATTATAAGATAAATAAATCAATGACTTCTTCACAATATTTTTTATTAATTATAAGATAAATAAATCATAAATATAAAATCTATTATCTATTATAATATATAAAAGCTGAAGCGCGAGTTCTCCCGATGACACGTCAACCTTATTCTCATATTTCATTTTGCCAACTCATTATTTTTGTTGAGTTGTCATTGTATGGATCAATCCCTTAATTTCTTATGATTTGGCTTTGGATGATTGAGATAAATGGATACAAGGAGTTACAAACTTTAATTCAAATGCATTTATGGACATCAATGACTTCTTCACAATATTTTTTTATTAATTATAAGATAAATAAATCAATGACATCTTCACAATATCTTTTATTAATTATAAGATAAATAAATCACAAATATAAAATCTATTATCTATTATAATATATAAAAGCTGAAGCGCGAGTTCTCCCGATGACACGTCAACCTTATTCTCATATTTCATTTTGCCAACTCATTATTTTTGTTGAGTTGTCATTGTATGGATCAATCCCTTAATTTCTTATGATTTGGCCTTGGATGATTGAGATAAATGGATACAAGGAGTTATAAACTTTAATTCAAGTGCATTTATGGACATCAATGACTTCTTCACAATATTTTTTATTAATTATAAGATAATTAAATCATAAATATAAATTTTATTTCAAATACATGTAAAGTTTTATATAATTTATTATAACAAAAGTAATATATATATAATAATTATTATATTTGATATACTTAATAATATCATATTTTATTTATTCGCTTGAGCAACACTTAAGCCTTAATATTCAAAATGATTTCATGATGATGTAATAATTTTTATTTTTATGTATATATATATATATTTATAAAAGTATTTTAAAAACTCACGCAACACGCATGTGTTTAAATTTAATATATTAAAGTTCAGTAATGAGTATAGGTGGTTTCCACTTGTACATTTTTTACTACATCGAGATTTTATCTTAGTTGACATTATCTTAATTTCTTGACCTCTTAACTTTTTAATATTCTAATTTTCATAACCCAATTGATCATATACTCATATTCATTTTATTATATTATTGAAATTCTTTTAATATTTTAAAATTGTTAGGTTAATGGACTCATCATTCCCTTTTTATCATTGAAAATATTTTAATATCTAAAAAAATTATTAATTGAGCAAATATCCTTTTCATAATTATATTATTTCGAACTCATATTTTCTATTAAATTTAATTTTTACTCAATTTAATATCAAAACATAAATTATTTTATATTTATAATTGATATATTTATTATTTTATATTTTAATTAAGAAATTTCAAACTCAATTCTTCACATCTACTATCTATTATAGCTATTATCTATTATCTATTATAATATATAAAAGCTGAAGTGTGAGTTCTCGCGATGACACGTCAACCTTATTATCATATTTCATTTTGCCAACTCAGCATTTTTGTTGAGTTGTCATTGTATGGATCAATCCCTTAATAATTTATCATTTGGCTTTGGATGATTGAGATAAATGGATACAAGGAGTTACAAACTTTAATTCAAGTGCATTTATGGACATCAATGACTTCTTCACAATATTTTTTTTATTAATTATAAGATAAATAAATCAATGACTTCTTCACAATATTTTTTATTAATTATAAGATAAATAAATCACAAATATAAAATCTACTGTCTATTATAATATATAAAAGCTGAAGCGCGAGTTCTCCCGATGACACGTCAACCTTATTCTCATATTTCATTTTGCCAACTCATCATTTTTGTTGAGTTATCAATGTATGGATCAATCCCTTAATTTCTTATGATTTGGCCTTGGATGATTGAGATAAATGGATACAAGGAGTTATAAACTTTAATTCAAGTGCATTTATGGATATCAATGACTTCTTCACAATATTTTTTATTAATTATAAGATAAATAAATCAATGACTTCTTCACAATATTTTTTATTAATTATAAGATAAATAAATCATAAATATAAATTTTATATCAAATCTATTATCTATTATAATATTTAAAAGCTGAAGCGCGAGTTCTCGGGATGACACGTCAACCTTATTCTCATATTTCATTTTTCCAACTTAGCATTTTTGTTGAGTTTAATTTCTTATGATTTGGCCTTGGATGATTGAGATGAATGGATACAAGGAGTTACAAACTTTAATTCAAGTGCATTTATGGACATCAATGACTTCTTCACAATATTTTTTATTAATTATAAGATAATTAAATCATAAATATAAATTTTATTTCAAATACATGTAAAGTTTTATATAATTTATTATAACAAAAGTAATATATATATAATAATTATTATATTTGATATACTTAATAATATCATATTTTATTTTTTCGCTTGAGCAACACTTAAGCTTTAATATTCAAAATGATTCCATAATGATGTAATATATTTTATTTTTATGTGTGTGTGTATATATATATATATATATATATTTGATATATGTATCTATTTATAAAAGTATTTTAAAAACTCACACAACACGCATGTGTTTAAATTTAATATATTAAATTAGAGTAATGAGTATAGGTGGTTTCCACTTGTACATTGTTTACTACATCGAGATTTTATCTTAGTTGACATTATCTTAATTTCTTGACCTTTTAACTTTTTAATATTCTAATTTTCATAACCCAATTGATCATATACTCATATTCATTTTATTATATTATTGAAATTCTTTTAATATTTTAAAATTATTAGGTTAATGGACTCATCATTCCCTTTTAATCATTGAAAATATTTTAATATCTAAAAACATTATTAATTCAACAAATATCCTTTTCATAATTATATTATTTCAAACTCATATTTTCTATTAAATAAAAGTTTTACTCAATTTAATATCAAAACATAAATTATTTTATATTTATAATTGATATATTTATTATTTTATATTTTAATTAAGAAATTTCAAACTCATTTCTTCACATCTACTATCTATTATAGCTATTATCTATTATCTATTATAATATATAAAGCTGAAGTGCGAGTTCTCGCGATGACACGTCAACCTTATTATCATATTTCATTTTGCCAACTCAGCATTTTTGTTGAGTTGTCATTGTATGGATCAATCCCTTAATAATTTATCATTTGGCTTTGGATGATTGAGATAAATGGATACAAGGAGTTACAAACTTTAATTCAAGTGCATTTATGGACATCAATGACTTCTTCACAATATTTTTTTTATTAATTATAAGATAAATAAATCAATGACTTCTTCACAATATTTTTTATTAATTATAAGATAAATAAATCACAAATATAAAATCTACTATCTATTATAATATATAAAAGCTGAAGCGCGAGTTCTCCCGATGACACGTCAACCTTATTCTCATATTTCATTTTGCCAACTCATCATTTTTGTTGAGTTGTCATTGTATGGATCAATCCCTTAATTTCTTATGATTTGGCCTTGGATGATTGAGATAAATGGATACAAGGAGTTATAAACTTTAATTCAAATGCATTTATGGACATCAATGACTTCTTCACAATATTTTTTATTAATTATAAGATAAATAAATCAATGACTTCTTCACAATATTTTTTATTAATTATAAGATAAATAAATCATAAATATAAATTTTATATCAAATCTATTATCTATTATAATATATAAAAGCTGAAGCGCGAGTTCTCGGGATGACACGTCAACCTTATTCTCATATTTCATTTTTCCAACTTAGCATTTTTGTTGAGTTTAATTTCTTATGATTTGGCCTTGGATGATTGAGATGAATGGATACAAGGAGTTACAAACTTTAATTCAAGTGCATTTATGGACATCAATGACTTCTTCACAATATTTTTTATTAATTATAAGATAATTAAAGCATAAATATAAATTTTATTTCAAATACATGTAAAGTTTTATATAATTTATTATAACAAAAGTAATATATATATAATAATTATTATATTTGATATACTTAATAATATCATATTTTATTTATTCGCTTGAGCAACACTTAAGCCTTAATATTCAAAATGATTTCATGATGATGTAATATATTTTATTTTTATGTATATATATATATATATATATATATATATATATATTTGATATATGTGAAGAAGTGGGAAACTTTGAAACTTGGAAGAGAACAGAGGAAACCCGTTATAGAAAGAGAGAGAGTGGGGAAAGTGAAGAAGTGGCGCTAATTATAAAGGGTTCATTTCCATAGTGCCTCTTTTCCATCTTATTCCCATTAGGCTTACTATTATTGGCAATGGCAATCTTGTAGTCTTGTATAATTTAATAATTTATTTTTAATATAATACTAATTTATGGGAAATGCTAATAAATACACCAAGAAATCAAGAATATAGTAAAAATAACATTTAAGTTTTAAATGGAAAGTTATTTTGCGGGCTCAAGTATGCTATGACTTTCCAATCCAACTTCCTTGCATCATTCCAATTTCCTTTCAATACATCACCACTTTCGTCCTTAGAGTATCATTCTCTCTCCTATTTAGTCCATAAAAAAAAAAATAGTTTTCAAACTTTCAAATATTCATTACATTGATCCTCCAAGAAGGACCAATGTGACAGAATAATGTGAAAATTTAAGGACTAATGTGACAGATATTTGAAAGTTTAAAGACTACATATGCAATTAATTTAGTTTGAGGACTAATTAGGAAAGAGATGACTAGTTCGGGAAAGAATTTGAAGGTTTATTCCTATTCCTTGGATCACAGACTAACGATCCTATGAAGGAGAGGAACATTTTAATCGGTCAGTTTTTCAAAATAAACAGAGAGGGGACAAAAAGACGGGGTGGCCGTATGAGAGAAAAAGGGAGTTTGGAGGAAGAAGAACTTGGAAATGGAGGAAGAGGGTGTTGAGTCTCAAAATTTATATACTTAAGTACCTTGAGTCTCATTCCCTTTAAACTGTTTTAATGAACAAATATAAAAATTCAGATGGATTTGTGGCAATATACTTTAACAATATTCTGCTTTGTTTCAGATCATAAAACGTGTGAAACATCATTTGAAGCTTTAGATCGTCTGAAGACCATACATCGTCTGAAGAGCGTCTACCCTCGGAAGAAGAGAAGTTCATCTGAAGCATCCTTTGCATCTGAAATATGAAGTCTTCAGGATAATGGTTTGACCTTGGAAGACGTTGTTAAGTACGAGAAACGTTCAAATCAAGATCTTACCTACTTCAGCATAAGAGTCAGTGTTGCTTTTCTTCCTTGTTCAAATGTTTAGCACACTTAAGGAAAGTTTGCAACGCTGCTGCTCCTGCCAGATTGCTTTGTGTGCGCAGACCTGCTGCACCTGCTTCTGCTCAGATTGCTTTGAATAGAGCTTGTCAAACGTATTCTGATTGCATTAAATGCTATTTGGTAACGGGCATTTATTCCTTGGAGACTATAAATACGTCCCATGAAGAATTGAATGTAGAGAGTGGAAAAGAAGCATTTTCAATCAAAGAAACTACACGCTGCAAAAATCAAACTTTGATATTCTTTGTACAATTATTCACTTTTATATTCTGAGAAAGTCTCAGTTATTTTGTACTCTCTAATTCGTATCTATCATCTGAAGATAGTGAACTAAATCCCTTTCCTGTTTAAACTTAGAAAAGTTTAGGTTGTTAAGCCTGGAGAGGCTTTCTGTCTGAAAGAATACTTGGGTTACACTTGGATAAGTGTCGGAGAGTCTGAAGAGACTTGGTGAAAGAAATAATACTTTGTTGAGAGCCTGAAAAGGCTTGGTGAAAGAAACAATACTTGGTTGAGAGCCTGAAGAGGCTTGGTGAAAGAAATAGTACTTGGTTGAGAGCCTGAAGAGGCTTGGTGAAAGAAACAATACTTGTTGTAGAGCCTGAAGAGGCTTGATAGAAAAGAATACTTGTATTCTTGCAAGAATAGTGGAAATCCAGGTGCTGGTTTTGCCCTGGGACTGGACGTAGCTCACGGTGATTGTGAGTGAACCAGGATAAATTCTTGGCTAAGTTTTTTCTATCCCTTTAGCTATTTCAATTCTGTTTCTATTCTAACAAGGGGCTTGAAAAAGTATTCAAGTGAAAAACTTATTATCTGAATCAAGTCAAGTTTATAATCTTCTTTATCTGAGAGCTTTTCAGAAGATAATAAAAACCTTCAGACTGATTCTTATCATCTGAAGATTTTCAGAAGCTAAACCTTCAAAATATTTGAAAAAGAAAAGTTTCCATTGAAACACTATTCAACCCCCCTTTTAGTGTTTCCCTGTTTTCCAACAGTTGGTACCAGAGCTTAACCTCGGGGTTTGCACCTAAACAGTGGAGAGGACAAAGATCCATATGGAAACCTCTACCAGCAACAGACAGTACATCACTGAAGGAGCCTCCATCACGAGACCCCCAACATTCAATGGAGTGGATTACCACTATTGGAGGGATCGTATGAAGTTGTTTATTGAAAGCAACAACATTGATGTCTGGGATGTGGTTGCTGATGGAGACTATGTTCCCATGCATGCCGGATTGCCCATACCAAAAGCTGAATGGACTTTGGAGCAGAAGGCTCGAGTTCAATTAAATACCAAGGCCAAATTCTATCTGATATGTTCCTTGAACAAGTTAGAATATGAGAAGGTTCATGGTTGTTCATCTGCCAAGGAGATCTGGGATACTCTTGTAGCAACTCATGTAGGAATTGAGACTGTAAAGCAATCCAAGATCAGTATGCTTGTACATCAATATGAGATGTTCAAGATGGAAGAGTCTAAAACCATATATCAAATGTTTGGAAGGTTTCAGACGATAACTAATGGACTCAGGTCATTAGGAAGAACCTTTGAATCTGGAGATAACAATCGAAAGATTCTAAGAAGCTTACCAAAGTCCTGGAGACCCAAGGTTACTACCATTCAAGAAGCTAAAGATTAGAGAATTAACTCTGGATCTGGCCAGATTTGTCAAAGGAACTGATAATCTGAACAAATTATTAGGCTCTCAGAGGCATTCCTTAGACATAAGTGGTTTAGGTTATTCAGAAACATCTTCTTCTGAATCCTTAAATTTTATAGTACCTGATAAAGGACCCAAGAAAGGTAATAGGTGTTCCAACTTTGGCAAACCTGGACATGTGGAGTCCTAGTGTAGTCACAGAGGGAAAATAAGACCCAAAACTAACAAAAGAGGACCCAAGAAGGTATGGGTACCTAAGATTTTAATTGTTCCTATTGCAAATGTGTTTAACAGGACAAAAGAAACACCACAAATGGTACCTGGACAGTGGGTGCTCGCGACACATGACGGGAGAAAGGTGTTTGTTCCAAAGCCTTAGACCCAAGGCAGGTGGAGTGGTCACCTTTGATGGAAATCAGCAAGGGAAGATCACTGGTATTGGGACAGTAGGTGTGACTCCTCTTTCCCTAATTAAGAATGTGCTTCTAGTGGAAGGACTGCAACACAATCTTCTGAGCATAAGTCAATTATGTGACAGTGGATATGTTGTATCTTTCACTAAAAAAGGTTGTATAGTCAAAGATGCTTCAGATCATATCCTCTTTTCTGCTAAGAGACATAATAATGTACACAAGATTGATCTAGAGGAACTTGCAAGTCAAAATGTGAAATGTTTTGTTTCAATTGAAGATGAAAAACAGATTTGGCATCAGAAACTTGGGCATGACAGCTTGAGATTAATCTCAAAGCTAACCAAACACAATCTGGTTAAAGGTTTACCCAAGCTTTCATTCAAATTTGACATTTTATGTGAAAATTGTCTGAAAGGGAAACAAACTAGAAACTCTTTTAAGAGCAAGAATGTTGTTTCAACCAGCAGACCTTTAGAACTACTTCACATGGATTTGTTTGGTCCTACTAGAACTGAAAGTCTTAGCAAAAATAAGTATGGATTGGTCATTGTTGATGACTATACAAGATTTACATGGGTTATATTCCTAAGAAGCAAAGAGGAAACCTTTGAGAATTTCACAAAATTCTATAAGAAGGTGTATAATGAGAAAGGAATCTGCATATCTGCAATCAGAAGTGATCATGGTGGAGAGTTTGAAAACTCAAGCTTCAGACTGTTCTGTGATGAGAATGGGATCTCACACAATTTCTCTGTGGCAAGGACACCTCAGCAAAATGGGGTTGTTGAGAGAAAGAACAGAAGTTTGCAAGAGATGGGGAGAACCATGCTCATTTCAAGCAATCTACCTAGATCCTTTTGGGCAGAAGCTGTTCACACAACATGTTACATTCAAAACAAAATTTTGATAAGACCAATTCTCAAAAGGACTCCATATGAACTGTGGAAAGGAAGAAAACCCAACATATCCTACTTCCATATCTTTGGATGTGAGTGATTTATACTTAACACTAAAGATGATTTAGGAAAATTTGATGCTAAGTTTAATAAAGGATTCTTTATTGGATATTCTGAAACCTCTAAGGCTTATAGAGTATATAACTCAAGAACCTTAGCTGTGGAAGAATCTATTCATGTAAGATTCAATGACTTTAAAGAGATTGATAGGGAACTATCAGATCTAGAAGAGGATTTTGCAGGTATGCAGATAAATCCAGATGTAAAAACTGAAGGATCATCTGAAGGACCTGCTGAGCAAAAGACTGAACCTGTGTCTGAAGCTGGACCTTCTCAGACCGACATTGTTGAGTCTCAGACAGAGAGTGTACTCCCTCACAATTGTGATTGGAGATACAAAACTCATCATCCAAGAGAGCAACAAATAAGTGACACTTCAGAAGGAGTTAGAACAAGATCAAGGCTCAAAAGCTTGAACAATCTTGCACTTCTCTCTGAAATTGAACCTAGAAGTATTGAGGAAGTTCTGCATGATGAAGGGTGGATCCTAGCCATACAAGAAGAGTTGAACCAATTTGCTAGGAGTGATGTCTGGACACTTGTCCCTAAACCCCATGGGAAAACTATAATAGGAACCAAATGGGTGTTCAGAAACAAGCTATCAGAAGAAGGAAAAGTGGTCAGAAACAAGGCCAGACTTGTTGCTCAAGGCTACAATCATCAAGAAGGTATTGACTTCACTGAAACTTTTGCTCCTATAGCTAGGCTTGAAGCCATTAGGATTTTACTCTCTTATGCAGTAAATAATGGCATCACCTTATATCAGATGGATGTAAAGAGTGCCTTTCTCAATGGATTCATTGAGGAAGAGGTCTATGTTAGACAACCCCCTGGCTTTGAAGATACTATCTTTCCAGAACATATTTTCAAACTGAAAAAGGCTCTTTATGGTCTGAAACAAGCCCCAAGAGCTTGGTATGACAGATTGAGCAATTTTTTAATAAAAAATGGCTTTCAAAGAGGAAAAGTAAATACAACTCTTTTCAGAAAAATGTCTAACAAAGATTTCATTCTGGTTCAGATATATGTGGATGACATTATATTTGGTTCTACTGATTCTTCATTATGCAAGGAATTCTATGAGCTTATGCAATCTGAGTTTGAGATGAGCATGATGGGAGAACTTAAATTCTTCCTAGGACTTCAGATAAAGCAACAGTCTGATTGTATATGGATCCATCAAGAAAAATATACAAAAGAAATGCTTAAGAAGTTCAACATGAGTGATTGCAAGCCCATGACTACTCCTATGCATCCTTCAATTGTTCTTAACAAAGATGAAGGAGAGGAACCGGTAAATCAGACTTTGTACAGAGGAATGATTGGCTCACTTTTGTATCTAACAACAAGCTGACCTGACATTATGTTCAGTGTGTGTCTCTGTGCTAGATTTGAATCTGATCCAAGAACTACTCATTACAAGGCTGTAAAGAGAATTTTCAGATATTTAAATGGCACTACTAATCTTGGTCTTTGCTATAAGAAGAGTAAGGATTGCAGGTTAGTGGGATTTTGTGATGTTGATTTTGCTGGAGATAGATTAGAAAGAAAATCAACCAGTGGAGGTTGTCACTTCATTGGAGACAACATGATCAGTTGGTCCAGCAAAAGGCAAAGCACAATTGCTCTTTCTACAGCTGAAGCTGAATATATTGCTGCAGCCAGTTGTTGTTCACAACTGCTATGGGTAAAATATCAGTTAGAAGATTTTAATATTAATGTTCATTCCATTCCTGTAATATGTGATAACACAAGTGCAATAAACTTATCTAAAAATCCTATTCAACATTCTAGGGCAAAGCATATAGAAATTAAGCACCACAGAAGAAGTACCCCCACCTTCACCATCACATTCATCTTCATCTTCATCTCTCTCAGGATATTCTGAACTTAACACTGATAGTGAAGATTCAAGATGTGTATGGTTTGGAGGTAATATTCCTTTGAGAAGAGAACCCACCTTTGATATGAGTCTAACTGTTGGGAACAATAAGCAATTGATGTGGGCAGCTGAAATACCACACAAGTTTTACAATGTTCCTCTTGAAGCAAGGCCCAGAATTATCAGATTTCCCAACCTCTATGAAGAGTTGCTGTTCTTCAAAGAAGCTGCTCCTATCATCAAACATCCACCCTCAAGTCTGATTTTGGAGTCTGCTGAAGAAGCAAGAAAAAGAAGACTTATCAGTTCAGGGGGAGGAAGCATTTCAGATGCTTTGCAGAAGATAAGGTATGGAGTGCTCAACCCTTGTCACAAGTGGAGAGTACTGGATCCTTTTTCTTAGGATCAACATTCTTTATCCTATGAAGACTGGGTTACTGTGAGGATGTTGTGCCTTGAGTCTGAGCTCGTTGACAAATACTCAAGCTCCTTTGGGAAGAAAGATTTCAGACCTCCCAGAAATGTACACACCAAGCTTTCCACCTCTATTCTGGTACAGCCTGACAGGATTATCCCTAGATATCTAATTGCTGAGACTTATCCTTGGAAAGGCAAAGGTGTGGTATCAGATAAAAAATTGAACCAAGGGTCTTATGTGATGAAGATTGGGAAGGATTGTATGACTACATTGCTGAAAAATAAGGGATAGATCATTCTCTGTCTGAAGCAATGTGGAATTACCACTGGAACCTGGTTGAAAAGGAAGGTAGCTCATCTGGAGCTAAGTGGGATGATGCTGACTCTTTGATAAAAGTTGGAAAGAATACCACTCAGGAGACACCTACCTTCTTCAGGGGGAGATTTCCTATGTCTGATTTCTCTGCCAGGGAATTCCATCCTCAATGGGTAGTAAGCTTTCCTTTCAACAGACCCGAGTATCTCATCCAAGTTAAAGATCCTCCCAAGTTCAATTTTCCTTATGGATTTCAGTACTACTGCTTCACCAACAGGCACATCTCCTTGATATTCTATGAAGCTGAATTGGTTGCTCTTTCCAGAGAGCACTATGCTCTGAGCACTCAGAAGGAAGCCTTCATACAAAGGTCAAATCAGCTTATCACTGCACATGCCCAGATCAAGGCTAGTCACAATGAACTGAAAGAAGCAGTTGTTGCTGAGCTGGATAATCAGAAGCAAGCCATGCAAGCCATATTCGAGCAGGCTCTGAGAAGGCTTTCCATATAGTTAATGATGCTATTTTGTCTTAGTTATTTGACACATTCTGAACAAGTTTAATGCATGACTTGGTTGTTGCATTTATTTGTGTTGATGTTTGGTTGTTGCATTCATTTGATGTCTTGACCTCATTGCTTTGTCTGATGCTTACCCTTTTTCATTGATGACAAAAGGGGGAGTATTAAATATTGGTTGTTTAAGACTAACAAATTTCTGAAAGTGCAAGATGAAAAAAGGCATGAGTTCTTCAGAGAATGCTTTAGAACGATTATTTCAGAAGCAGAACATGTATCTCAGAAGGAACATCTGGTTAAGGGGGAGAATTTTCTAAACTCAAAATCTTTTAAACCCTTTTTCAGATTTCAAAATATTTTATATTTGTCATCATTAAAAAGGGGGAGATTGTTGAGTCTCAAAATTTATATACTTAAGTACCTTGAGTCTCATTCCCTTTAAAGTGTTTTAATGAACAAATATAAAAATTCAGATGGATTTGTGGCAATATACTTTCAAAATATTTTGCTTTGTTTCCGATCATAAAAAGTGTGAAACATCATTTGAAGCTTCAAATAGTCTGAAGACCATACATCGTCTGAAGAGCGTCTACCCTCGGAAGAAGAGAAGTTCATCTGAAGCATCCCTTGCATCCGAAATATGAAGTCTTCAGGACAATGGTTTGAACTTGGAAGACGTTGCTAAATACGAGGAACGTTCAAATCAAGATCTTACCTACTTCAGCATAAGAGTCAGTGTTGCTTTTCTTCCTCGTTCAAATGTTTAGCACACTTAAGGAAAGTCTACAATGATGCTGCTCCTGCCAGATTGCTTTGTGTGTGCAGACCTGCTGCACCTACTTCTGCTCAGATTACTTTGAACAGAATTGTGTCAAATGTATTCTGATTGCATTAAATACTATTTGGTAACAAGCATTTATTCCTTGGAGACTATAAATACGTCCCATGAAGAATTGAATACAGAGAGTGGAAAAAAAGCATTTTCAATCAAAGAAACTACACGCTGCAAAAATCAAACTCTGATATTCTTTGTACAATTATTCACTCTCATATTCTGAGAAAGTCTCAGTTATTTTGTACTCTCTAATTCGTAGCTATAATCTGAAGATAGTGAACTAAATCCCTTTCCTGTTTAAACTTAGAACAGTTTGGGTTGTTAAGCCTGGAGAGGCTTTCTGTCTGAAAGAATACTTGGGTTACACTTGGATAAGTGTCGGAGAGCCTAAAGAGGCTTGGTGAAAGAAACAATACTTGGTTGAGAGCCTGAAGAGGCTTGGTGAAAGAAACAATACTTGTTGTAGAGCCTGAAGAGGCTTGATAGAAAAGAATACTTGTATTCTTGCAAGAATAGTGGAAATATAGGTGCTGGTTTTGCCTTGGGACTGGATGTAGTTCACGGTGATTGTGAGTGAACCAGGATAAATTCTTGGCTAAGTTTTCTCTATCCCTTTAGCTATTTCAATTCTGTTTCTATTCTAACAAGGGGCTTGAAAAAGTATTCAAGTGAAAAACTTATTACCTGAATCAAGTCAAGTTTATAGTCTTCTTTATCTGAGAGCTTTTCAAAAGATAATCAAAACCTTCAGACTGATTCTTATCATCTGAAGATTTTCAGAAGCTAAACCTTCAAAATATTTGAAAAAGAAAAAGTTTCTATTGAAACACTATTCAATCCCCCTTTTAGTGTTTCCCTGTTTTCCAACAGAGGGGAGGGGAAAGGTTTTAACGCGCCCAACTTTTTAACGTAGTGACGGTCTGACCATCGCTACGGCTAGGGGTGGGAATAGGCTAGCCGGCCTGTTAGGGGCCTACGGCCTAGCCTGTTTATGGCCTGGCTTGGCCTGGCCTGGCTCGTTTATTAAAAAGGCCAGGCCAAGGCTTGTTAAAAGGCTTGTTTAGTTAAATAGGTCAGGCTTCAGGCCTATGAAAAAGCCTATTAGGCTTAACAGGTCGGCCTGTTTAATATAATAATATATAATATATTAAATTAATTATATAAACAACTATAAATATAATTAAAAAATTTATAATATAGTAAAAAATTATGATATATTAAATTAATTATATAAAAAAACTGCTTAAAAGGCCTGCTGACTTGCATAGGCTTATAGGCCTGTTGGCCTGTTTGTAGGCCTTGTTATAAAACAGGCTTCTAAACAGGCTTACAGGCCAGGCCAGACTTTTTCGCAGGCCAGGCCAAGGCCTTACAAAAAGGCCTATAACAGGTAACAGGCCAGGCTCAGGCTTAAGAATTAGGAGTCAGGCCAGGCTCAGGCCTGCCAAAGTCTGGCCTGGCCTGGCCTGTTTCCACCCCTAACTACGACCGTTGCTATGTTTTTTTAAAAAAATACGCGCGCAAATTAAAATTTTATTTTTAATGCAGCAACGACTTGCCGTCGCTAAGGCCGTCACTACATTTTTTTTGTTTATTTTTCAGAAACAAATACATAAATTTTAATGGTAGCCGTCGCTACCGTCACTTCCTAGCGACGACTAGGCAATCTCTAAGTATTAATTGCACTGAACAGTGCATTTAATGCTATAGCGACGCCATAGCGACGGCCTGTCCGTTGCACAAAAACCATCGCTAAAATGAAATTTCTTGTAGTGATATTTTTTAGTTATATCTTCTACTTTTTGTGCGTGTGATACTTCCATTTGTCAAAGAAGTGATGAATGTCTCTTAATTTGGAATAGTCTAACCAGACCCCAACGCCTTAAGCACTCCCTCCCTCCAATTGAACATGGATAGAGTTCGAAAATTATTTCTTTATCAAAACACCAAAATTTTCTATGAAGTTATAAAGGATCTTAAATTTGGAATCCTACGTTAAACTACCGCTTTTGTTTTGGACATATGGGTAGCAGCAGTCTGGTCTATCTCTCTTGCACATATGCTTCTAGCTCCGTGTTTAGTTTTTCCTTCCTTTAATTCATAGATTTTCTAGGATCAAATTGACAATTGTTATCTTTGGGCCGGGTTTTGTAATTTCACTACAATAAAAATGGTCTTGGAGTGTCGTTCCGCACCTTCTTGGAGTGCGGTTGGAACCATACTTAGAAAGCCCGCTATTCAAGTGGTCGTGCACTTGGAGTGTAGTTAGTTGAACCATACTCTTAAGTGAATTTGGTCACTTAAAATGTGGTTCCCACTAACTGCACTCCAAGTTTTTTTTTTATTGAACTTGTAAGCTAAGAAATTTTTGTAGGTAATCCATAGCTATAAAATTTATTTTAGATTTAAACATGATCAGGATTACATTTGTGCTTTCCTATTAAACTTGTGAAAAATGAATTCGTTTTGTATTTAAATGATGGACAATGAAGCACTTTTACCAAAAAGAAATGCGCTGCAATTTAGAATAAACACTTATACCACTGAAAAGACATTCAACTTGACCACTTAATATGAATACATCATGCCAATCTGAAACAGGTTGTATTTAAGCATCAAAAGGAGAATAAAGGCCCATCAGTGGGAGATTTATATCCTGAATGTCACAAAAAAAAAAAAAGAATTATCATCATTATAGAAAATGTCAGCAGCAAAAACATAAGTTGGTATAAAGGATTATGGCAAAGCACTCAACAAAAAGCACATGGGCTAGTTTCTTTCCCTTGCACATTATAATTATAAAAACAGTTAATATGACCATCAACAACAAAAAAATTTAATTTCTATTCAATGATAACAAAATCACAAGGTTCAATGGAAATTCGAAAGAGGAAAAAGTAAAATGATCCATAGGCAAAATAAGCAAGTTGTTGCTTCATCAAAAGCATTGTTGGGATAGATAGACATATAGGTCCCACAAAAATACAACGCAGAAGAATTTTCAATTTGTTAAAAATCTCATGATTCTTAAAAGATTACAGTAGAAGAAGGAAGCTAGAATATATCACTACCATGTAAGCTTAGCACAGTTAGAAATTTGCAACTAAAACTACAAAGAAAGAATCTTTAATTAAACAACCTAGATAGAATTTTCTAAGATTACAAGATATAACTAATAAAATTAAATTAAAACATATCTTCGAAACATATTTTGATTAAAATTAAATTAATTAAATTAAATAAAAAATTCAATTAAAACATATCTTTGAAATTATTTTGATTTCAACAAAAATAAATTAAAATATATAATTAAATATAAGAATTACAAGATAATTAATTGGAAATTATTTTAAAATTGGTTTGTGTGATGTATTATTTTTCACATTAGTTTCTATTATTACCAACGGGGGTTGGTTCAAGTGGTACATGTTTATTTCCCCTTAAGCAAGGTCTCGGGTTCGAGTCTTGATGTGAATGTTCCCGGCTCGAATAAGATTGCCTCCCATGGAGGACACCTGTGGTTAAACCTAAAAAAACATTAGTTTCTATTATTGTATTTTTTCTTTAATTTTGTAACTAAACTTATATTTATACCCTACGTTGCATAGTTCTTTCTACTTTCTCTCAAATATAAAAATATTCAATTTAGTTATTGCAAAATTATTTTAATGATAATTTATCAACGCACTATTTTACATATATATTATTTTTATTTGTCTTTCTCTTTATATTTTAAAAGTAAATTAACAAGTAATCAAATATCATATGTTTTATAAAGGTATTTTTTTTTATGATTTTTTTAAAATTTGGTCAACACTGAATATTATTATGTAAAAAATAACTATTCAAAATTTGATAGATCATAAGAGATAAAAATACGAAATAAAAAAAATAAGGGTTTATGACCAATGGTGGCCTTGAAAGGGACATCAAGAAATTTGGACAAAGATGCAGCAGCATTTCTAGAATATACAGGTGATTCCTCATACCTGTGCAATATTTCTTTCTTGATTATCTATCTCAAGATTATGTCTCCCTCTTCAGATAATTAGTTTTTGTGTACTTATTTTGGGACTTCATTTGATTATATGTACGAGTGATTTGCTCATAATACAAAGTTACTTGACTAGAAATTTTACCCTTTCATAAAGTATTGGATTAGATAAGTATTACTAATACTATTATAGATTGGATTGTCATATATACTGTTTTTCGTTTTAAATCCTACACGTTTTAAATCCTTCTCTCGCTCTGTTCTATTTTCCTTTCAATTATTCTATGTTTTGATGTATCTCCCTCTGTCCTGGCTCTCTTTCCCATAGGGATTTCTCCTATGAAGAAAAAAGCCAAGTGGGTTTTTGTTTACGTACATTTTGCAGTGTTACATAATGGTTTGGAGCTTGAAAATGAACTTCTCTTTTCATCTCATTAGTCATTATTCTGTTTTGTTTGTAACAGAGAGAGAATCAATGTTACATAATTAGATGATCAGTACAGTAGTCTTACCAAAACTTTTGATATATGATAAGGTAATGTTACCAAAAAACAAGGACACCAGTCAGTGTAATTTTTGGTTATGGCCTTTGGCTATTTTGCATAGAAGTTTGACTTTAGCTACTTGGAATTTCAATTAATTGCCATGGGCAGGTTTCTAGGTTGGAGTTTGGTCTGCACCAGCTGGTAGTGCAGATCTAATTTAGGTTACCCTTATATATATATATATATATATATATATATATATATATATATATATGAATTTAACATATGATCACAGCTTTGACTCTGATCTAATTTGGGTTACTACTTATTAACATGAAGAAAAAATTGAGTTGTTGCTTTGCTTTCCAAATCACCGAAGGAGGAGCCTTTCATTTGTTTTAGTTCAAATGACTTGTGTTGTGTAGCATGGAGTTATCACATCACATCAGGAGAAAAAAGTGAACAAAGCTTGTAATAAATTAATTAATCTGTTAATTATAGAGAGTTAATTTGATATCTTAGAGTAATGATTTCATTCATTTTCTCATCTCAAATTATCAGTACAAGGTTAGCTTTATACACCAGAGTGAAGCACTACAGACATACACCTATAATGACTAGGCCTAACAAACAAGAGAGAGAATAAAGAGATTTGTGTCAAGTGTACAGCTATAAATGATATAGTAACAACCTACAAAAGAGAATATCTAGAATATCTGATTAGAATATCTAGAATATCTGATTGTAATATCCCCCTCAAGCTGCACTATGGATGTCCAAGAGTCCTAGCTTGGCAACACACTGATTGAAGTTCCTGGGAAGGAGAGCTTTGGTGAATATGTAAGCCAATTGAGCAGAAGAAGAAACAGGAAGCAGGTGAACAAGGCCACTATTAATCTTTGCATGAATAACATGACAATCGATCTCAATATGCTTGGTGCACTCATGAAAAGCTGGATTATGAGCTAAGTATATGGCTGATTGATTATCACAAAAAATAGAAATTGGAGCAGTGGGAGCAGCTTGCAAATCTGACAATAAATAATGGATTCACAACTTAGAGCTGCAAGAGCTCTATATTCAGCCTCAAATGATGAACGAGATAGAGTTGTTTGCTTTTTGGTTTTCCAGGAAATTAAAGAAGATCCAAGTAGAACACAGAACCCTGTGATTGACTTGCGGGTTTCCAGACAACAGCCCCAATCAGAATCAGTAAAACCAGTAGGAATTAATGAAGAATTGGCTGCAAAATGAAGACCTTTAGCTGGATAACTCTTTATGTATCTAAGGACTCACATAGCTGCTTGATGGTGAGGAACCATGGGACAAGAGACAAACTGACTTAGTTGTTGTGCAGCAAATGTTAGGTCTGGTCTTGTGGTAGTTAGATACATTAATTTTCCAACAAGCCTACGGTAAGCTTGAGGATCAGAGAAAGCAATTCCTGATGTACTAGTTAATCTGGTAGAGGGATCCATGGGAGTGGATGCAGGTTTTGCAGCAAGCATGCCACTCTCTTCCAATAGTTCCAAAGCATATTTTCTTTGATTAACATGAATACCCGAAGAGGATCTTGAAATTTCAAGGCCAAGAAAATAACGAAGATGACCAAGGTCTTTGATACTAAACTCCCTGTCCAAATGGGTCGTAACAGATTGAATGACTTCAAGATTATTACCTGCAAGAACTATGTCATCAACATATACAAGCAAGGCAGTAAAAGAGGAGCTTGTATGCTTGATAAAAAGGGAGTGATCTGCAGTAGATGGAATGAAACCAAGAGCCAATAGGGTTGTGGTAAGCTTTGCATACCATTGCCTACTAGCTTGCTTTAGGCCATATAAGGACTTCATCAATTTATAGACTTTATTAGGATGAGAAGAAGTCATCCCTGGAGGCAAAGTCATATAGACTTCTTCATGTAAGTCTCCATGTAGGAAAGCAATATTTACATCTAGTTGCTCAAGGAACCAATGTTTAGCAGCAGCCAATGCAAGAAGGACTCTCACAGTAGTGAGTTTTGCTACAGGGGAGAAAGTATCAAAGTAATCTACTCCTTCAAGTTGTGTGTATGACCGAGGTCTTTGATACTAAACTCCCTGTCCAAATGGGCCGTAACAGATTGAATGACTTCAAGATTATTACCTGCAAGAACTATGTCATCAACATATACAAGCAAGGCAGTAAAAGAGGAGCTTGTATGCTTGATAAAAAAGGAGTGATCTGCAGTAGATGGAGTGAAACCAAGAGCCAATAGGGCTGTGGTAAGCTTTGCATACCATTGCCTACTAGCTTGCTTTAGGCCATATAAGGACTTCATCAATTTATAGACTTTATTAGGATGAGAAGAAGTCATCCCTGGAGGCAAAGTCATATAGACTTCTTCATGTAAGTCCCCATGTAGGAAAGCATTTTTTACATCTAGTTTCTCAAGGAACCAACGTTTGGCAGCAACCAATGCAAGAAGGACTCTCACAGTAGTGAGTTTTGCTATAGGGGAGAAAGTATCAAAGTAATCTACTCCTTCAAGTTGTGTGTAGCCCTTTGCAACCAATCTAGCTTTATACCTTTCTATGTTTCCATCAGCATGAAATTTGATCTTGTAAACCCATTTGTAGCCAATGGGAATCTTATCAGGAGGAAGGTCAACTATTTGCCAAGTATGATTCTGTTCAAGAGCATTAATCTCAATGTTCATAGCTTGTTTCCAACAATCCAATTTGGATGCTTGAGCAAATGTCTTTGGTTCAATGAGAAAGGATACAGAACAACAAAAATTTTTATAAGCTGGTGAACATTTATGGTAAGAAAAGAGAGAAGATAATGGATAAGAGACAGAAGAAGTGATTCTTGAAGAAAAATTAGTATTGCTGGCAATAGATGAATAGTAGTGGTAATCTCTCAAGTAAGATGGTGGAACTTTCTGCCTTAGAGACTGTCTAATAGGTTGAGAAACAGGTTGAGAAATTGGTGAGGATGTATCAATGGTTGTAGTTTCTGTGATAGAATGTGATGCTGGAGAGTCAATAGGTTTTGTAGTTGGCAGGGCAATAAAATCATCTAGTGTAAATGATGAAACATCATGACAATTTTCTTTTGGAATTAGAGGAATAGCCATATCAGATTCCACAACAGTTTTGAAAGGAAAAGAATTTTCATAAAAGATAACATTTCTAGAAGCAAGAATCTGTCTAGATTGAATGTCATACAACAAATAACCCTTAGTTCCTTCCTTGTAACCAATAAAAATAGATTTTCTAGCCCTTGAAGACAATTTGGTTCTGCCTTGTTCCAGAGTAGTGGAATGGGCCAAACAACCAAAAACTCTCAAGTAGTTTGGGGTGTTTCAACACAAGTAGTTTGGGGTGTTGATGTTTTCTTTCAACTATCCCATTTTGTTGGGGTGTTTCAACACAAGTAGTTTGATGAAAAATTCCCTTAGCAAGGTAAAATTCTGTCATTAAAAATTCAGTTCCATTGTCACTACAAATTGCCTTGAGTTTTGTCTCAAATTGAGTTTCTATGTAGGAAACAAAATTCCTTATGTGATCTCTAGTTTCACTTTTATGTTTCATTAATTTTATCCAAGTAAACCGAGAAAAATCATCAACAATTGTTAAAAAATACTTGTAACTGTGAATAGATGAAAAAGAGCATGGACCCCAAATATCAACATGTAAGAGATCAAAATTTTTTATTGATTTAGTGGAACTAGAAACAAAAGGAAGTTTCCTTTGCCTAGCATATTGACATACATCACAGGGAGATGATTGTTTGAAAGTAACTAAGGGAAACTATTTACACATCAATCTCATTGTGGAATCTGATATATGACCAAATCTTAAATGCCAAATGCCAGGCTCAGGTTTTGTATGGTGTGAAGAAGAAGTATGAACAGAAGCTGTGGTGGCAATATTATTTACTTGAGAGGTCAACACATACAATCCATCTATTTTCTTAGCTGTACCAATCGCCTTCCTGCTGGAAGTCTGTTTGATGTAGCAAAAATCAAAATTAACAATGAGATAACAATTAGATGTAGCAACTAATTTTGCAGCAGATATCAAATTAACTTTAAATTCAGGTATGTACAACACATTGGTTAGGATTAGGCATGGAGAAAGTTGCATTGTACCATAGATTTTAGCATGAATATGAGAACCATCAGGTAAAGTAATCAACATAGGTGTAATAGTAAAGAATGTGAGGAAGTTGGCAAGGTCAAAGGTCATGTGATCAGTAGCACCTGAGTCAAGGAGCCACTGATTACATGTTTTACCTGATGTGGAAAATGATTCTGTGTGTAAAGCTGTGCTATGAACAAGGTTGGACTGATGGGAATGATCTTGATTTCCAAGATTGGACTGTTGGAGCAAGTTAAGAAGACCTTGATATTGCTCTTGTGTGAAACTAACATTTGGAATAGTACTTCTTGACTGGTTATGAGAGCCTTTTTCTGAATTCCAATCCTTATTTGAGATAGCAACATTTGCATTCTTCTGTTTAGGCTTATAATTGGGAGGGAAACCATGCTTGAAATAACAAATATCCATTGTGTGATAGGTTCTTCCACAGTATGTGCACAATTTGTTGGAATTGCCTTGACCTCTTCCTACATTTCCACGACCTCTTCCCTTTCCAGGATAGCCTCTACCTCTGCCAAAACCATTCGGGTGATCTGAATTCATGGCAAAGGCCTTAGCATCTGAGGGAGATTCAATTATACCAGTACCAGACATTTGTCTTTCTTGCTGCACTACTAGAGAGATGGCTTTGTTTATATTAGGAAGGGGTTCCGGAAGCATGATTTGAGATTTCACATTTGAGAACTCCTCATTTAAGCCCTTGAGAAATCGAATAACATAGTCTTGGTCCTTATACTTTTTGTACGATTCAGTAGCTCCACATGTGCAGGGGATCGAACATTTACAAGTAATCACAGGTCTATAGTTATCATATTCATCCCATAGGCTTTTCAACTGAGTAAAGTATTGACTTACAGTGATATTTCCTTGTTGCATACGATAAATTTCCTCTTGAAGATTAGAGATTCTAAACACATCAGCTTGCGAAAAACGATCACAAAGATCTTTCCAAACCTCTGCTACTTGATCAATCCAAAGAATGGATTGTAAAATTGAATCATCAATGGATCTGTGAATCCAGGAAAGCACCATGTTGTTGCATCTCTCCCATGCTCCATGAGTTGGATCTGTGACTAATGGTGCAGCAAAACTGCCATCCACAAGCTTTAGCTTGTTTTTGGAGAGAAGGGCGAGCTTCATAGCTCTTGCCCAAGCATGGTAGTTTCGTCCATTTAGTTTTGGGGAGACTAATGCTTGTGATGGTGTCTCGCTAGGATGAAGATATAAAGGGTTGGAAGGATTGCTGAGATAATCACCATAGTTGGAGCCCTGAGTAGCCGCCATGGTTGTAAAAAAAGGGAAAAAAGAAAAAGAAGACGAAGACGAAGTGTTTTTGTTGATATCAATGAAAGACTCGGCCACCAGAGCTCCCTAAGGAGCTTTGATACCATCTTAGAGTAATGATTTCATTCATTTTCTCATCTCAAATTATCAGTACAAGGCTAGCTTTATACAGCAGAGTGAAGCACTACAGACATACACGTATAATTACTAGGCCTAACGAACAAGAGAGAGAATAAAGGGATTTGTGCCAAGTGTACAACTATAAATGATATAGTAACAACCTACAAAAGAGAATATCTAGAATATCTGATAAGAATGTCTAGAATATCTGATTGTAATATGATATGTCTAATAAAAAAGTTGTTGAGACAAGCTCACCCTAAAGAAGTTTTTAATATGACAAACTGAGTAAGTTTAAGTATCCAGATGAGATGCATCTTGTGTCACTAACTGTGTGTTCAAGTGTGGCAGAGACTTTCTGTATTTAAGTTACTGCAGGAATACATGAAGACAGAAAGGATCTTTGGACCACTAAGATCAGTTACAACATAAGTAACAATGGCACAAGAATAGAAGCTATAAAGAGCTCTACAAAAGTTGTGTGCTTCAAAGATCAGACTAGAATTCGAGCAAGTCAGTTTACACATACAACATGTGTGATTGAATCAGAACAGATGTGGTGCAACCAAAAGCTTATGGCTAAGACTATGAGAAACACTTCAAAAATCAACACAGCATGATATACAAGAGTTGTATGTTCAGATGTCATCTCATGATTAGATAAGGACCCAGCTAAAATGCAAAAAGCCTTGGAACTAAAAAGAGACTCAAGCACAGCTTGAGATGCAAGCTATGAACAGATGCAAGATCAGCTTGAGATGCAAGAATAGCTTGAGACGTCGTCTCAAGGTCAGACGTAGAAGAATGAGATCTTAGCACAGACGCAAGAAAAGTAAATCAGACCCTGAACAGAGGCAAGAATTCAAGCTTAGCTGAGAAGACAACAAGTAGAGTCAGCATGAAGACAAACAAGGACACAAGGACACTGACACAGTACCTTAAAGACTGAAAAGCTGCTGTGTGCCTACTGCTGTACCCTCCAACGGACTGTAACGGCCATATAACGGCTAGTTTCTCATGTCTTGATATAAAAGAGACATTATCAAGAGCTGAGATGTGAGAGAGACTGCCTACAATTCCGTAAGATCATTAACCATCTTATCACATCTCAACAGACATCTCAACTGTATCTAGCAGCTGTCTGAGCACATACTCATCTCATCTTGAGAATATACATCTATCTCTTTCATCTCCTCTCTGTGAACATCATTCCAATATTGTAACCAGAGTTGAGACCTAGTCTAGCTCAATTACTCTTGTATTCATACTTTGTATGAGCTTAGGCTAGACTTATCACAAACATTTATCTGTAACCTGTCTCATCTAAGATAGGAGTGTGCCTAGTCTTAGAGTGAGGTGTGTACGTCCTGAAGAGGCTGTAAGAATACTTGTGACTCAGCTAAGATAGGAGTGTGCCTAGGCTTAGTGTGAGTGAGACGTCCTGAAGAGGTTGTAAGAATACTTGTATTGACTGGTTTGTCAATAGTGGAAAATCTCACAGGTTGTGGGGACTGGACGTAGCCCAAGGAGTGGGTGAACCAGGATAAGATCTCTGTCTCTTGTCTCTTACCTTATTCTTATATCTGCTTATCTTGAATCAATTAAAACAGCTTGATAACTAAAGATACTATTGAATTGATAATCAAGATAAGACTTTAAGCTAAAATATGGAAAAAGATCTTTACCAAAATTGATAAACTCCATCTTGTCTTAAACAGAGACTCCAAGTTAACAAACTTGAGAGCACATCTCAACTATCATTTTAGTGTGGAATTGCAGGAACAGATTCAGAAAGTCTCTATTCAACCCCCCTTCTAGAGACGCTCAGCCAACTTCAAAAGTTACCTAGCAGGCAAATTGGGATATAGATGTAGTAGAGGTGTCATAAGTACAGGTACAATTTGTTACCTAATGGAGTGTGCATGTTAAATACAGTTCTTGACTCAAACTTGAGAAATTAACCTTTGTCACATAAGTCCATTTTTTCCCCTCAAGAAGGGCGTGAAAAACGCACTAAAAGAATAAACCAACCCAAACCCACTTGGTTCAGTGCATGCCTTGCCTACCTTACCAATTCCCATAGATAAATCCCAACTTTCAACTTAGAGATCACAGAATTCAAAACACCACAATAAACATCTATGCTTCCCAAACCTTGTTTTTTCTATATGTATTTTAATGCGTCCTTTGCTTGACTTAAGTTTTATTTTAGTAATTTTAGTTAGCCCCATAATAGAATAATAGATTAGTAGTATTTAAATGATATTGTATAATGATGTTGTTGTGTTTAGCTTTTTTATTGTGAAACAAAATTTTCTGGACTGAGTATGTTTTACTCTATTAAATTAAGCCTTGTTGATCTTTGCTTCCTTAAAACATGCAATCTGTGCAATCTGAATCATGCTATTTAAATTACTGGTGGCACTGTCATTTTTGGAACAGGAATTGATGTGCGCAGAAAATCAAGAGTATGTGTTAGTTTTAGAATTATCAAATAGTGAAAACTTCTTTGATTGGTAGAAAGGATGTGGAGGTAAATTTATGTTAATAGGCTTAGTTGAAAGGAAAGCTAACTTAGAGGAATAGTTGGAATAGCTTTGAGTGGAAATGGCTTACTAGTTGCTTGGTTACAAATGTTGAGTACATGGCCTATTTGTAGGCCTCAACACCACCATTCATGTTTTATCAAGAGAATTCTAGAGGTATCTATTATAGAGTTTTCTACCTATATATAATTGTCTACATAGTTCTAGAATATGTACTATCTAGTAGTTACTAACATACACCTATGTATTTTTCTATAATAATCTAGCATATTCTAGAAGTTTGTATCACATTTTAATACTCCTCCTTGATAAAAATTTCTCTAACTCCTATCATAGTGCGAAGCTGTTCGAATCTTGATCTCGGTAGTGCCTTTGTGAATATGTCAGCAACTTGCTCTTCGGTCTTGCAATACTCCATCTTGATTTCTTTAGTTATTTATGCTTCTCTGATGAAGTGATATTTAATTGCAATGTGTTTTGTCCTACTGTGATGTACTGGATTTTTTGCAATTGCTATTGCTGATTTGTTGTCACAGTAGATTATGGTAGGCCCATCTTGTTGTTCTCGCATTTCTGCAATTATCCTTCAAAGCCAAATTGCTTGACTTGTAGCTTCAGCTGCTATAACGTATTATGCCTCTGCGGTTGATTGTGCAACTATTGCTTGCTTCTTCGATGCCCAAGAAAATATTCCTAATCCGAGTGAGAAGGCATAGCCGGAAGTGCTCTTCATGTATTCTACTAAACCTGCCCAATCACTGTTGGTGTATCAGAGCAAACTTGAGTTGGTCATGGTTTTGTACCATATACCAAACTCTTTTGTGCCTTGTAGATATCTGATAATTCTTTTAGCTGCTCCAAAATGATTTTGCCTTGGGCTTTGCATAAATCTTGATAAAAGACTTACAACATACATGATGTCTGGTCGTGTGGCTATTAGATATAGTAAGCTCCCAATCAAACTTCTGTAGCGAGATGCATTAGCTTCTGGTGCTCCATCTTCTTTTTGTAGCTTCTCGTTTGTCATGAGCGAAGTAGAGACTGTCTTGCAACCATTCATCTTGAACTTCTTCAAGAGAGCTTCAGTACATTTCTTTTGACAAATGAATATCCCTTCTTTCTTTTGACTTACCTCAATACCGAGGAAATAGTTCATCAGGCCAAGGTCCGTCATTTCAAATGTATTCATCATGTCTTCTTTGAATTTTTCCATCATCTTCATATTGTTCCCTGTGTACGTAGATAAGATCATCTACATATAAGGAAACAATGAGAGTGTCATACTGACCTTGCGTCTTGATGTATAGTGTTGGTTCACTCTTACTGCTCCTGAATCCATGATCGGTGAAGTATTGATCTATTCTGTTGTACCATGCTCGAGGAGCTTACTTCAAACCATACAGAGCTTTCCTCAATCGTAACCCTTTGTCTTCATTTCCTTTGCTCACAAAACCTTGTGGTTGCTCCATGTAGATCTCTTCTTGTAGTACTCCATTGAGAAAAGCGGGCTTGACATCAAGCTGGTAGATGTTCCAGCCTTTTTGTGCAACAAGAGCTATTAGAGCTCTAATTGTATCTAGACGCGTTACTGGGGCAAATGTCTCGTTGTAGTCGACTCCAGGTTGTTGTGAATAGCCCTTAGCTACCAACCTTGCCTTGTGCTTTTGTATGGTGCCGTCGGGATTGAGCTTTGTCTTATACGCCCATTTTACCCCGATGATATCTTTGTCTTTTAGACAGTCTACTAGCTCCCATGTGCTATTTTTCTCTATCATTTTTATCTCTTATTCGGTATCCTTGATCCATACTTATTGCTTTGATGTTGCTTCAAAGCTTTCAGGTTCAAGTATGGCCAAGTTGCAGGTTTCATATATGTCCACCAAAGATCTAACTCGTCTTGGAGTAGACTCTGGTGATAAAGTTTGTTGTTGTGGACGAGAATGAGGCTCATCTGAGACTTCTGCATTTTCTTCTTGAGGTTGCTGCATTGAGATAGAAATGTTTTTCTCTATTTTCTCATCATTCCAATTCCAAGCAACATTTTCATCGACTTCAACGTCTCGGCTAATGATCAGCTTCATGGTTTGCAAGTTGTAGACTCGGTAGCCTTTTGACTGTGTGCAATACCCAAGGAAGATGCCTCGAACGGTTTTTTCTTCTAGCTTGTGCGTCTTCTCTTCTGGAACATGTATGTAGCAAATAGATCCAAAGACCCTTAGGTGGTTTGCTGATTGTTTTTTCTCGCTCCAAGCTTCTATCGGAGTCTTATCTTGAATTGCTTTAGTTGGACATCTATTAAGTATGTAGACAACAGTATAGACTGCTTTAGCCCTGAAGGTGTTTGGTAATCCTTTCTCCTTGAGCATCGATCTGGCCATCTCCATCATTGTGCAATTTTTTCTCTCAGACACTCCATTTTGTTGCAGAGAATATGCAACTGTAAGTTGTTGCTCAATGCCTTCATCTTCACAGAATTTATCGAACTCATTGGATGTGTATTCTTTGCCACGATCACTTCTAAGTATTTTTATCTGCTTGCCACTTTGCTTTTCGACAAGGGACTTAAACTTCTTTAAAATACCAAAGACTTCTGATTTTGCTTTTATGAAGTAGACCCAAGTCATTCTGGAAAAGTCATCTATGAAGAGAATGAAATACCTATTGTTATGGAGTGATGGTGTTCGCATTGGTCCGAAGATATCAGTATGGATGAGCTCCAATAAGTCCTTTGCTCTCCAGGCCTTACCGGTTGAAAACGACAGTCGATGTTGTTTGCCAAGAAGACATCCTTCACAAGCTCAACTATTCTCTTTTAGGCATGGGAGATCTCTCATCATATTCTTTTGATATAATAACTTCAAGGCATGGGTATTGAAGTGGCCAAATCTTTGATGCCAAAGCCATGAGTCATCAACTTCTGCTTTCATAGCAATATTAGAGCCTTGTCTCAAGCTTATGGGGAAACTTCTGTTCCTTTTTTCCATCTTTACTCGGCCAATCTCTAACTTTTTATTATCATATATTTTACACGTGTCTCCTTCAAAGTGGAGGGTATAACCTTTCTCCATCATTTGGCCAATACTCAAGAGATTTTCTTTGATATTGGGAACTAGTAGTACGTCAGTGATAAGTCTCGTATCTTTCTTTGTCTCCACCATAACAGCGCCTTTACCTTTTGATTCAATGATAGTGTCGTTCCCCATTCGAACTTTCACTTTGGAGGATTCGTCAATATCCTTGAAGATGCTTGCATCTTTGGCCATATGATTGCTACAACCGCTATCCAAGTACCAGCTTCCACTTGTTTCACTATTGGAATCTTGGGTAGCATAGAAAAGATGTTGCTTACCATCTTGCTCTTCAACAAAGTTTGCTTGATGCTTATTTTTGTTGCGGCAGTACTTCTCAACATGTCTAAATTTCTTACATTGATGACATTGTGGCTTTCCACGATACCGACAGTCTTTTTTGGCATGATTTGTCCTTTTGCAAATGCCGCATGGAGGATATTCATTCTGATCATTTATGGAGAAATTTCTAGAATTCTCTTTATTTATAGAAATTTCATCATTATTCTTTTTTTCTCCATTTCCTTTATTCTGAGACCGTAATTTGAGCTTTGACTGAAATGCGTTTTCAACCGAGTCCTCATCGTGCCTATTCAACCTTTGCTCATAAGCTTCAAGTGACCCCATCAGCTCTGTCACTGATAATGATGGCGCCTGTCAGTAGAATTCTGAGCTGATATTTGAAGGCTAGGATCAAGCATGGAGCTGCTGGAATTGCTTGGAGCAGAACCAAGCATAAGTCAACCTTAACATGGTCAACCCATTGACCTTTGACCTTGGACTCAAGTCAACATGCAAGACTCCATCTAATTAGGATTAATAAAAGTAGGATTAATTTTAGGATTAAGTTGTAATTAGGACATACTTGTAATTTTCCCTTTTCTTCCTATTTTGGGCGCTAAATGAGTGGGTTCAGTGGCTTAGCAGTTGGCTTAGCTAATTAGCCTTGGGATCATGGTTCAAATCCCACTTAGGAGAGCTTTCCACTCATCTTTTATTTTTCTCCTTTTTCCCCTCCATTTGGCCGCCCCTTTGCTCCTATAAATAGGAGTCTCCTCTCTTGTATTTACTTAACTTTGATAAATAGTAAAGGCATTCTGCCCAATTTCCTCCTCAAGTGTGAGTAGAGAAGGCTAGGTGGTTCTTGCTCAAACCAACCAGAGACTTATATGATTCTCCTGGATCAGTGGTGTCTATCATTGGGACTTATCTGTTGTGGGGGTTGCCTGCTTCAGTGGCATCCATTCCATTCCTTTCTCTTCCACTTTTTCATTCAATTTATCTTCCTTTTTACCCATTAAGGCCACGGCCTTACTGCACCTATTTGGGTGTCTTGACCGAATTTTTGTGCTTGATTACAGTGCCGGGCTCCAAAACTAGATCGGGGAAACTTGCTGCTATCAGATATGGTAGATAGATCTTTTGTTTGCTCAATTGTTGTCACGATTGGATCATATTTACGGGGAACAGTAATTAGAATTTTCTCGACAATTTTCTTGTCAAGAATATTTTCCCCGTAGGCTCTCATTTTGTTAACTATTTCTTTTATCTTAGAATAGTAGTCTTTTATGGTCTCAGATTCCTTCATATTTAACAATTCAAAGTTACGCCGTAGAGTTTGGAGTTTTACAGCACGTACCTTTTCACTTCCTTGGAACTCCTTCTGCAACGTAGTCCATGCTTCTTTGGCGATTTTGGCACCCATTATTCTTGGAAAAATTGTATCGGTCACGGCTTGTTGGAAAATAAATAGTGCCCTTTGAATTCTTTTGTTTGTTCTCCTTCAAATCCTTTTTTTGAGTCGCAGTAAGGGCTGAAGTGTCTTCTGGAGCAGAAAATCCTTCTTCTATCTCATACCATAAATCTTGGAAGATGAAATATATCTTTATTTTTGTGCTCCAAAAATCATAATTTTCACCATTCAAAATGGGAATAGGGATAGATGATGGTTGAATGGTGTTGGCCATGGATTAGAATTTTTTTTTTTTGAATGTGAGTAGGATATTGGGAGAATTTTTTTGGAAGTATTGGGGTAATATTTCTACGCCCAGTAGATGACCGAATGTAGCTCTGGTACCACTGTTAGTTTTAGAGTTATCAAATAGTGAAAACTTCTTTGATTGGTAGAAAGGATGTCGAGGCAAATTTATGTTAATAGGCTTAGTTGAAAGGAAAGCTAGCTTAGAGGAATAGTTGGAATAGCTTTGAGTGGAAATGGCTTACTAGTTGCTTGGTTACAAATGTTGAGTACATGGCCTATTTATAGGCCTCAACACCACCATTCATGTTTTATCAAGATAACTCTAGAGATATCTATTCTAGAGTTTTCTACCTATATGTAATTGTCTACATAGTGATAAACGTTAAAATTACGTAAATTTCCAGATAAATTACATCACTTATTGATGAAGAATTGTTGAATTTATAACCCAATTTCAACCTTCTTAGCTTAAAATGTGGCTTTTGTATTTATTGAAGTTTAAATCTGAACTTGATTCTATTTTGATAAAGAATCTGTTGATATTTAGAGATAAAAAGCTAAGGTACAATGAAACATCAAGAGAACAGTGAGCAAGGACAAGAACAACATAGAACAAGCTTCAGAAGAGGACAATTCAGAGAAATCAGTTGTTGTTTCCTGCGCTCCACCTGCGCAGAGCGCAGGAATGCCTGTTCAGTTACTGTTTCATGCGCTTCACCTGCGCTGAGCGCAAGAAATGTAACCTAATTTTTAATGGGCCACAAGCTGAGTCTAAAACGCCCTCCAGAACAATTTTTAAGGAGACTTTTAGGGATTGAGACGACATTCAGAGAGTTTACGGAGTCATTGAGCAGATACGGAGTTAGGAGAAAAGTGTGACAGTCTCTGGAGTGCAATGGCTGCCATGAGTAGCTAAATCTCTCTTTAGGATTGAATGTAGTCGATTCAATCCCCAATTGTATTTTGGATTCTCTTTGTTATTTAGGAATCTTTATTTTTATAATATTGGTGTTTTTATTCTGTTCTTAATGCTTAGCTTCTGTCTTTGTACCGGAGTTATGATCTGATTTATTGAATTAGCTGGGAGGCAGTTTTCTAAGTCTGATTTGGGTAAAAACACTCAATAGGTTGAATACACTAGGAATAGAGTTCAATTTATTGATAGCTTTAACAACTGATCTTAAAGTTAGGGCAATTTATAATTGTGGGAACCAATATGAATTGTTCTAAGAATTTCATAGTTGTGGGAACCAATATGAATGAAATTTATTTGTGCTTCAGTATTTATAATTATAAATTCCTAGATATTATTGATTTCCAAAATACAAGAGGGGTGCAATAGACGAAGATCAATCCTAGTTTCTCTTTATTGCTCAATCTCATCTATATTTCTCTTTGTCTCAATTTTATTTTTATTTACTATTATAATCTTCACAAACAAATAACCCTTTCACAATCTTTCTTACTCAATAAGTGTGAGCACAAAGAATTTGAGTTGTACCGTTCCTCATGGGTACGAAAACTGAAGTAAATCATAGAGTCACAAGAAGGGGGGTTGAATTGTGACCCTTGAAAACTTTTGGTCCAACCTGCAAGTACTTTGAACAACTTACTGATCTCTGCTCAAGGAATGCCTTGGCTATCAGAAGTTCCTTCTAGAAGATAGTGGTTATTGTATAATGCCAACTAAGTAGATTAAAACTATCTTCTTAAAGGCAAGCAAAATCATAGGGACTGATATCATCAAAATTTATTCTTCCATATAATGTATTTAATGTAGTTACAACTCAGAATAAGGTTCATAAGAATAATATAATGTTTATGCAGTTATGCAGAAGCAAAACAATGAATCTGTCACTTTAAACCAATCTTCTGAAGGGTCAAGTGATTTTGTATTTTAATAAAACTTTCCAGAATAGTTATTTAACCAATAACTAATAAGATTATGTGAAAAAAATTGTTCAGAAGAATAGTATAAAGTTTTTGCAGTTGTGCAGAAGCAATACATTGAATCTATCACTTTAAACCAATCTTCTGAAGGGTCAAATGAACTTGAAACTTGATGAAACTTTCCAGATCAGATATTTGATTAGTAAATAACCAAAATATAAAGTTAAATCTTAATGAAATCAGGTTTGTAAAGATCTGGTAGTTTGAACCCCAAGTTCAATGTTGAACAATGGACAGATTTCAAGAAATGTGCTTCTGAAGCACCAAACAGTTTCATAATTTAATGAAACTTTCCAGATCAGTATTTTAACTGATATGGATGTAATTTATGTGAAAATATTAGTTCAAAAATAGGTTTATCAAAATCTGGTTTATAGCTTGCTAAATGTTTAAAGTATGAGCAATAACTAACCAAGCAATAGTTGTATGTGCAAAAAATTAAAGAGAGAAAGGGTAAGAGACATTGCACAAATGATTTTTTATACTGGTTCACCTCTCAACCTTGAGGCTACGTCCAGTCCCTACTCCTAGTAGGATTTTCCACTATATCAACCTTGATACAATGACTTCTGGGGTGCACCTCACCACTAGTATTCTTTTGCAGCCTCTTGAGGCTCAACCCAGTATTCTTATGCAGCCTCTACAGGCTCTTACCACTGATTTCTTCCAATAGCAGGGCACACCTCACCATTGCAGACTCAAATTGACTATCTCTCAAGGCTTCACACCTACTGTAGCTTCTTCTGTAGAAAGTACAGACTCAAAAATACCTTGCAAATTTCCTTCTGCAGGAGTTACACCTATGTTTAGCTCACTACACTAGTGCAACAACTCACAACAACCATTATACACTCTCTCAAGAGACACTAACACTCCTAAAGCACTCTTGAGAGTTTACAGAAGATGTATTTGCTGAGAATATAAAAAACAGGCTCAAAACTACTACAAATTAAGCACAACAGCAAAAGGTTGAGCCATCTCTCTTACTAAACTTTTTAGAACAGAATCTGAGAAAATGTGAAGAGAGAGAAAGTATCCAGAAGATGGATTTGTAAATCTAAGCTCGGATTCTTCTTCTAGAGAGAGGTGTATCTTCAAATGTGGGAGAACACCTCCTTTTATAGGAATAATGGGCAGCTAGCCGTTGGAGAGGTTCCTTGCACCTCCAGCTAACTCCTCATGATAAGTCTCCATCATGCAGCAGCTGTCACAGGCAGGTACAGCTGTCTCCTTTGACTGGTCGCATCTTCTGGAGCCTATCTTCTGCAGAATGTGAAGTTTGTGGATTTTGCAGCAGTTCCTTCTGTATGTATACTGAGGGCATTAAATGGATTGATATAAATTATTTCAAGTGTATTTGATTCAGCTGCATCCTCAGAAATGAGAAAAATTGAGTTTATTGCATTCTGCTTCTTCTGGAGCATTCCTTACAGCTTTATTTCTTCTGCAGAGATTTGTCAATGACATGTGATCATTTTAGGGGACTTCAGAGTATGTTTTCTCTTAACTGCACTTTTTAGAAGCTTAGGAAGTCATGATTTTCCAGCAAAGAGCTTCTTCTTCACTTTTCACAAAAGTGAATCTTCCTTCTAATATGTCATAACTTGATCTGAGTCTGGAATTTTAGTTCTAAGGGATAAATTGAATTTATTCCAATTATCTTTATGTCCAGACTTCCCTTTCTTACTCTTTGGATTTCTTCTTGAATTTCCTATCAAGTTTCTTCTATAGAAATGCATCTTCTGCAGCTTTTCTGTAACTGCTTCTTCTGCAGTGTGACAAAATTGTATTTCTTCTTCTGGAAGTGTGGGAACTTGTTCAATGCTTCTTCTCCAATTACTTTGTTTGAATTAGTAACACTTGAAATGAATATGCTTGAATTGATTAAGTGTTCTTTCATATTCAGAAGGTGCCATGTTTCATGAAATGCTCCTTCTCATGCTTCTAGTGGTCTTGAATGATCCTTCTAAAGCTTCAACTTTGCTTCTGAAGCTTGATACAACTCAGTTTAATATTCATGGGATCTTAGATGAACTGTCTTGACCTTCTTGAAGCTAAGAAGCTACTTCTTGAACTTGTTTCATCACTTTTGACATGAAGCTCTATGTGACATGCTTCTAGATACATATTCTGATGTTAAATGATGTTTATGATCTTTGCACCTTCCTTCTGAAACTTTTCCTGTATTCTTTCAAACATTCTCAAGTGAAAACATTAGTACCAAAGTATTCAGAACACTTAGAATATTGTTGTGAAAGTTTGTTCTCATCAAAACCTTTGCTCAAAGGGTCTTGGACCTTACAATCTCCCCCCTTTTGATGATGACAAACTTTCATGAACAAATTCTAAGTTTTCTGAATGAGGGAAATAATAATCAAGTGATATAACAATAAAGAATTAAATCTTCCCCTGAATTTATGCCATTTATAACATTCAGATAGAAAATGAGATTTAACTCCCCCTAAATTTGTGCCTTTTATAACATTCAGATAGAAATTTGTCATGACTGAATCTTCTTATTCTTCTCCCCCTTTTGTCATCCATCAAAGTTAGCATGAAAAAGATAGGAAAGAATAAGTTCTCAGCCTAGGCTACTTAGAATATGATGAATTATCTAAATAAGATCAAGTAGCAGTCTTTTATATATCTTAAGATCAAGTAGGCATTGGTAGAACATGAGAAGCACTTGCTAATAACACAAATGTGTTCAACTAGAATTGATACTACACAATCCTTACTTCTTTCTCTTGCATATTACACAATCTTAAGACACTTTCTCATTACTAATATGTTGAAGATATGATCCCTTTATCCAAACAGAGTTGAATCATCAATAATAGGGGCTTGGACTTTATCATAAGATGATGGGACATAAGAATCAAATATAGGAGAGGTATGAAATTGGTTTATCATATTAGTCCCAAAGTTTGCCTATGGAGGCTCTATCTTTTTCTAATGTGCCCTCTTTCTTTTTATTCTTCCACTTTATCACCCTATGAGAAGAACTTTCTACAGATTCTTCTATGCAAAGAAGAAATGATCTTATTCCTTTTCTATATCATCAAGTGGATATTTTGTGAAACCTAAAAGGCTTGGTAAGAAACTTGTCATATGAAAGACATGTACAGATTCATGAATATACCCATGGGTGAGTAACATTGAGTATCCCTTGATATCCTTCAGAAGATATTGATCATTACTCCTAAACTTAGAAGTTGCAGCAAAAATGCTTTCACTTTGGGTTATAACTCTTATTTAGTGAGTAAAAATGAAGGCAACAACTCCCTCTTAGGCATTGAAGAATGTGAGAATACCAATAGAGAAAATTCCATCTCTCTTTTCTATCTCTTCAAAAGCATGATTTTTGCTTATGGATGGGGAAATTCACCTTCTAAGTGTTCTAGATTAGGTAAATAAAGCTCATGTTGAACTTAGAACACATAACATATCAATCAACTAATCACACACATATGCATGTGATCTTTAATGAAGCTTTATCTTTCTTCTAGAAGATGTTTAGAAAAGATATCAGCAAGTTTAAGACTTTGTCTCAACATATTTTAGTTCAATGTCATACTTATGACCATGATCTTTAATAAAATAATACTTGATGTCAATATGTTTTGATCTAAAGTGATGCATGGGATTGATAGATAGATTCATAGAACTTTCATCATCACATAAGATTCCGATTTCAGTGTACCTCAGAGAGTAATCCTCCATTTAATGCTTAAACCCAACCTTTGTGAATATCTTACTGTTGATGTATATTTTGCTTCTACAATGGATAGTGCAATAGTATTTTGCTTGCTGCACATCCATGATAAGAGAGATTAACCAAGAATTTGGCATTCACCATTTGTGCCTTTTCTCTCAATCCTAACTCCATCAACATCATAGAATCCTACAAGATCAAAGCTTGTTCCTTTCTTGTACCAAAGGCCAAGATTAGTAGCTCAAACAATGAATCTAAATATTCACTTTACATATATGACATGAAATTCTTTTAGGAGAAGATAGAAACCTTGCACATAATTCAATTGAAAATGCAATAGCTTGCCTACTTGTTTTTTAAGAATAATAAGGAAGCAATCATACCTCTGTATTCCTTTTTAGAAACAAACTCACCACATTTGTCTTTATGAAGCAAGGTGACTGGATGCATTAGAGTTGTCATTGGCTTGGCTCCATCCATTTTGAATCTTATAAAAAGATCCTTTGTAGACTTTTCTTGAAGAGTGGAGATTTCATCATTTTTTTATCACTTTTCCTTCTTCAACCATCTTGTTTCTGAATACTCATTTTGTCCCAATGATGGAATGATCTTCTGGAGAAGGAACAAGTGTCAATACTTTATTTTTCTCAAATTGTTCCAGCTCTTCTTTCATTCCTTCTACCCATGAATCATTTTCTAGAGCTTCATTCACATTCTTGGGTTCAATCTGAGATAAGAAGGCTGCACTATTTTCATTTCCTTTTAGTTGGGATCTGGTTTTTATTACTCCTTTAGTATTCTCAATGATTTGTTCATGGGGATGGGCTGTAATTAGTTTCCAGCTCTTTGGAAGATCCTTTCATTGTGTACAGACATTTTCTGCAGAATCTTCTGTGAAATTTTCCTATTCTGCTGTATCTTCTGGAGAGTTTTTATTCTAAGAAGGTATCTTCTGGAGCTTATCAGATTCATCATCTGATTTACTATTGTTTTTTCCTTGAGAAGAAAGGTTAGAATCATTAAAAATAACATGCATGCTTTCTTCTATGGTTTGATTTTTAATATTGCATACCCTATAAGCTTTTGAAGTAGAAGAATGCAAGATAGCCTTATTTGAATCAAACTTACCATTTACATCCAAATGTATACAAGAATAACATGTTTAGTTTTCTTCATTTCCATAATTTATACACTCTTCTAATAGTGACTATATTCAAAGTATAGTATGAAATGTTTACAACTTTAGCTGAAGCACTAGAGTCACTTAAAATGGTTCTAACCATTTCTTGTAGTGTCCTATTCCTTCTTTTCACAACTTCATTATGTTATGGAGTTCTAGGGCATGAAAGGCTGTGAGAAATGTCATTCTCACAGATGCAATGTTGGATCATTTTTCAGTTTGGACCTTCTTGCAGAAGCTTCTAAAGAATCATCCTTTGTGGTTGAGAGTAAAACATATTAGAGACTTGAGCAGTTTCTCAAAGTCCAATCTCTAAAGGACTTTTAAACTAAGAGATGATCATTTATCCCAATAAAAGAATCATTCAATCATTCTAAGGCCACAAAAATCATCTCTTTTGGATTAGTACATCCAAAGATATTCTAATTCCAAGTTACTGCATTAGATCAGAAAAATATCATTGACTGCTATACTTCAAACTGTATCTGTGAATTATTTTCAATTCACACAGAAATGAGATTTCACCATAATAAACTAGATATCTCAAGCTTTCTAACAAGACAAAGATCTTGCAATTTGGATTTTCCTATCCCAAGATATGATGCATTTAAGTTGACTGATTTATCACAGAGTGCAGAATGAGACAGTTCTGTTTTTTATGCACTGATACAAATCCATGCAACCAAAATCTTAGCTACTTAATGGGATTAAACTATTAAGTATTATCTTTCAAATTCAACTGGTTTCACATGAAAAAGATTTTCCTTGCTCAAGTTATAAATATCCAAAAATAGTAGGCTCAAATATGATCATATAACAGAACAACCTACTTTAATGACTTACTGGGAATTATTTAGATGTTCAAAAAATCTGAAACTTTCCAGTCTAAAATTAATATGAATCAGTTTTCCAATGAAATTATTTTCACTCAAATATCATTCTTGTAGCTCATGTTATGATCTGATGAAGTGGACTGCTTTATGTCAGAATCTATAGCAGAACAACTATATTCACGAATTTACTGGGACTCTTGTAGTTGTGATAAAATTCTTAAACTTTTCAGTTGAATACTAACATGAATAAGCTTTCAAATAAAATTGGTTTCACTGAAAAAGCATTCCTGTAGCTCAAGTTATGATCTGTTGAAGTGTACTAGTTTATATCAGAACTTATGACAGGACAGCTGTATTCAAAATTTTACTGGGACTTTTGTGATTAACATGAATTTTTCAAACTTTCCAGTTTAATAATATCATAAATAAGCTTTCAAACAAAATTGGTTTCACTCAAAAAGCATTTCTATAGCTCAAGATATGATCAATTGACGTTGACTAGTTTATATCAGAACCTATTACAGAACAACTGTATTCAAACTTTTACTGGGACTTTTGTGATTAAGGTAAAATTCTCATATTTTCCAGTTTGATACTAACATCAATAATCTTTCAAACAAAATTGGTTTCACATAAGACAGACTTCTGCAAGCCAAGTTATGCTCATTTAAAGGTAGCTATATCAGAATTTTAAACTAGCCGTACTAGCACATTACTTGTGATCTTCTAAGCGTTTTCTTTTTATGTTTAAGACTAATAAAATGATTAGAACAGAATGTCCATATAAATGTCAATCAATGATAATCATTCAATCACCAAGTATGCAAGACCTTAGCATAAACCTATTAGGAATGTGCTTAAAATACATTGACTTTATGAATATGCATTGGGGATAGAAATATTTGATACCTTGTTCTTGGTCAATTGAACTGTACTTTTTCTTACCCATTGCTTCATTCTAAAAATCATGAACCTTGGAGATTTCACACTAATCATTTGAGAAGCATTGGCTAGAGACATGTTCCTTCTATGGAGGGAATATTTTCATTTAAGCCTTGAAAGATTTTTCTTTAGCCAATGCTCCTATCTTCTTGAGAATTTTTCTGCATAAAATTACTAAGGAGACATTTTGGTACCCATTTCATTTTGGGTCCTTGAGTGTTAGTGGTTGAATTCTTAAGAGATTTAACAACCCATACCATTGTATCTCTCATATAAATAGTTCTTCTAAAATTGCACAAACATGAGATATGACCATGATATAGATAATGAGACCGGATGATAATTTGATCTTTTAAAAATCATTGTGAAAAGCATGGACTTAGCATTGTGATAGGATTCTGAAATCTGTTTGCCACAACCTTTATTTAGTTTTCCATGTAAAATGACATTCTTTCCATTATTCACAAACATGGAATAAGAGCAAGAAGATACTTCAGTTTTGGCAAATGTTGAAAATATGTTTTCAACTTCATTTTAAAGATTAAATGATTTTTGAAGATAGTTGAGATTTCACAATTTGCAAGTATATCTTCTTCAAGAAAATCATATTCAACCTTCAAGATTTCAATTTGAAGTTCAATAAAGAATATCCTTTTTAAGCATTCCATATTTTTATTTTCAAAGTTTATCAAACCATCATTCAATCCATCATAAGCAAAATCTATCTCATCATAGGGAGGACAATGTTCAAGTTTACCAGTACATACCTTAAGGCCCTTTTGGGCCACATGTAGAGTTGTAGCAAATTCTAGCATCATTGGCTCCTTCTTGAATTTGTTCATTTCTTCAATTTCTGCATAAGCACTTTTGGAGTATGCTTCTTGGTTGGCCATTACTTCTTCCTGAATCTTTTCCTCTCACACGGTTAAGTGTGCTCAACCCATAGAGGTTAAGCTCTGATACCAATTGAAGTAAATCATAGAGTCACAAAAAGGGGGGGTTGAATTGTGACCCTTGAAAACTTTTGGTCCAACCTGCAACTACTTTGAACAACTTACTGATCTCTGCTCAAGGAATGCCTTGGCTATCAGAAGTTCCTTCTAGAAGATAGTGGTTAGTGTATAATGCCAACTAAGTAGATTAAAACTATCTTCTTAAAGGCAAGCAAAATCATAGGGACTGATATCATCAAAATTTATTCTTCCATATAATGTATTTAATGTAGTTACAACTCATAATAAGGTTCAGAAGAATAATATAATGTTTATGCAGTTATGCAGAAGCAAAACAATGAATCTGTCACTTTAAACCAATCTTCTGAAGGGTCAAATGATTTTGTATTTTAATAAAACTTTCCAGAATAGTTATTTAACCAATAACTAATAAGATTATGTCAAAACAACTGTTCAGAAGAATAGTATAAAGTTTCTGCAGTTGTGCAGAAGCAATACATTGAATCTGTCACTTTAAACCAATCTTCTGAAGGGTCAAATGAACTTGAAACTGGATGAAACTTTCCAGATCAGATATTTGATTAGTAAACAACCAGAATATAAAGTTAAATCTTACTGAAATCAAGTTTGTAAAGATCTGGTAGTTTGAACCCCAAGTTCAATGTTGAACAATAGACAAATTTCAAGAAATGTGCTTCTGAAGCACCAAATAGTTTCATAATTTAATGAAACAGTTTCACAGGACACACTAGAAGGGGGGTTGAATAGTATTTTATAATCTTTACAGATTTTTTGTGGAAACCTTTTCGCAAACAGAGTTTTCTCAAAAAAATGCAAGCAGCTTGCTGAAAAATGAGTTTTCAGAGACTTGCTGAGGCACTTCAGCAGGTCCAGTAAAATTGTCTTTTTAAAATGATTTTCGTAATAAATAAAATTATTTTTTCTATGCAAATTATAAACTCACTTTTCAGAACCCTCCCCAGTTAGAAATAAACAGATAACAACAGAAAGTAAAGAGTAAAGGGTTGAGAGAACTTAACAACAGAGATTTATGCTGGTTCACCCACTAACACCGTGAGCTACGTCCAGTCCCAAGGCAAACACACCACTGGATTTTCCACTAATCCCGCAAGATTACAAGTATTGTTTGCACACCTAGCCTCTCCAGGCTCAACACCGAGTATTGTTTGCACACCTAGCCTCTCCAGGCTCAACACCGAGTATTCTTTGCACACCTAGCCTCTCCAGGCTCAACGAGTATTCTTTTGCAGACAAGCCTCTCCAGGCTCAACCAAGTATTCTTTTAAATCAACCTCTTCAGGCTAACCCAGCAAATACAGTTTTGAAAGATGAATGCTCAAACTCTGAAACTACACAAGTTTAGAGCTCGAACTAGGAAACTTGTACAAATAACTAAGTAAGACTCAAGATATAGAAGTTATTGTACAATGAACAAATAATGAAACAGATGAGTATAAATTTCTGCAGCGTTTCAGCAAATTTATTTCTCTGTTTTCAGTTCTCTGTTTCTTTCTTCATGGAGTCTGGTATTTATAGAGAGGAGAGCTTCCGTCCGTTGAACTCCAATCGATTTCCCGTTGAGAGATAGCATTTAATGCAAATGCTCTTGTTGTGACACATAGCCTGAACCCTCAGCAATAGCATGTAGTAGAGTCAGCTCACAGACTTCACTTTTTCTGAGCCGCATGTACTTTTCTGCAGACTTTGCCATTTTGGTGAGAGAAATTTGAAATATGCCAAAAAAACACTTTCTCTGACTTTCCAGAAGAATAAGAGGCACAAGTAATCTGAGACTGCTACAAGAGACTTGAGTCTTCAAGGAGAAATTTCTGAGAGTATTATATTGAAGACGAACAGGCATCGGTACATCATCTTACAACTTCAGGAGGTTCACCACTTTCAGCAGGTTGCTTTCTCTCAGCAGGTTTCCTTGCTTCGGAAGGTTCCACTTATTTCAGAGGATATGATTTCTTCAGATTGCACCTTCTGAAATATTGAACAGATACCTTCAACAGAAACTTATTCTTTCTCAAATTTGTTATCCATTAAAATTTGGGGTTGTGAGACTTAAAACAATATTATCCTTTTAATAACATTTTGAGACTTAACATATTATCCTCTTGAACTTAACCCCACAGACCTCTTTATTATCTTCAATATTTATCCCATGCTACCAATGTATGAATTTTTTCTTATTTAGGATAAGTGCATCATTATAATTGGTAATTGATATAGTAAAAATCATGTAACTTGCAATTTAATGAATGTCCAAGTGAGTTTGTTATTAAATTTGTGCTGGCCATACAGATTTTGTAGCTAGTTTAACTTTTAGCTTTGATGGAAAGTTTCTTCTTGCATAAGGAAAGCTTAGATGGAATTATTCAAGTTTGAGATGAATTTGGAAACTTGAATGGTGCACTGAATGGTCCTGGAGGGGGCATTCAGGTGAGATAGCTAGTTGTTGTTGTTGTTGTTGTTGTTGTTGCTGTTGTGTTTGTTGTTGTTGTTGTTGTTGTTGTTATTATTATTATTATTATTATTATTATTTTGCTCTTTCTGCTTTAAGTAGTTACTGAATTAGTTACCATGAAACCTTTCAGTGGCTCAGGTTGGCATTCAAGAGGACACATACGCTTAGCTAGTTCTGGTCTGATATTGGTTTACTCTTGGGATTTATGTTATGATTTGACAATAAAAAATATGCTAAGTTTGTTATTATCAATAGAAGTTAGTATTTATGCCTAGCTGTCTTTCCACATGCTGAGTTTATTGGTATCAATATCCTTTGTATCCGTGGGAGCTAAATTTCTGAGCAAGTAAACTCACTGTAAATTCCTTTATCCTTTGGCTAAAACTTTTCTTTTATTTGGGCTTAATTTTGAAATTGTTATTACCATATTTTCTATGGTATTTTTGCATGAAGGAAGCTCTTTTGCATCAAAGAGAGGTATGGTAGAAAAATAGAACCACTCTTTTACATAAATTTAAAAAATCAGGCCTTTTTTTTTTTTAAATTTAACAATAGAGACGGAAAATTAACACTTAGAGATGAAGCTAAATTTACTATTGGAGACGGACATGTAGAGACGGATAGTAAATTTCTTAGAGATGGAATAAATCCATCTTTGTTAGAGACAGAGTATTTAAATTCTCAGAATCATGTTGGCGATGGATTTCTCAAATCACAGAGACAGACATTTTCCGTCTCAAATTATAGACGGATAAATAAATTTCGTCTCTAAAAAATCTGCGACGTGCAAATCAGCAACACTCAACTTCGTCTCTAAACTTTTTAGAGATGGAAAATTGATATTTAGAGATGAAATTTGTCTGTCTCTATTTCAGATTTTTCTAGTACTATAATTCACTAGTGCAAAAATGGGATATAACGACTCTTTTCAATGACGGTTAAAAGGGCTGTCGTTGAAAATTGTGTGGTGGCATTTTTTAATTTATTGAGCAATTTTCAATGACAATTATTTTTTAACCATCGGTTGAAAGGACAGAGAACGAAGATTCAACTCGGCAATCGTAGTAAAAAATATTATGTGTCATCAAACGACGACGGTCCAAAAGACGCACATCGTTGAAAGGAAGCTGTCCAACAAACGACGTCGACGGTTCCCCCTAGAACCGTCGTCATCTCTGCGCTGGCCAAAGAAAAGACGACGGTCCAAAGGTGCGCTCGTTAAAAAGATTTCTTTTTTAATTTGGTAAAACGACGACAATCCCCCCACTTAACTGTTTTACCTATTAAACCCACCCCAAACCCTTCACGCAGAATCAGTTGCGACGCGACCCTTTCTCTCTTCCTCATCTTCCTCGTCTCTCCCTCGTTCCTCTCGTCCCCGGCCACTTGAACCTCCGTTCACCACCGCCGCATAGAAACAGACACCACCGCCCCCTCTCAAGCACCGTTGCGCGGCCGGAAATCCTTCACCACCAGTGCCCTTCGTCTCTCCGTCGTCCCTCTCACCCCTTCTTTCTCCGTTACTGAATATTTATATAAATCTAAGCCTAATATTGATTCATTGCTCAATGATCTGCAAAGACCTTAGCAAAGCATGCAGTACCAAGCCACCCCGTGTCCCTAAGGTAATTATAACCTGACATTGATGCTTCTAGTAATTGGCATACAGTTTTTATGTAAACTAAAATTAACACAACAACATTAATTTTGATAAATATTCAATCTTCTTCTCTGTAGTATAAAGTTTGTGGATATTGTTGCTTCCTGCTGTATAAATTGTCATACTATACTCTTCATATAGCTATCCGTTTTTATGAATACTAATGATGGTTCTCTTGCTTTGTCTCGTATAGTTTAAGTTTGTGCACTTTGTGAATCATTCAACTTGAGTTTATGAGGTTTATTGTCAATTGAGAAAAAAAATACAACAGAACGAAAAAGAAAAAACATGACTATGTGTGGTAGGTCTAATGGTCTATATCTTAGGTATCAAAAACAGATTCATTTACATTGGGTTTGGTATCCGAAATGGGGGAGAGGGAGAAGAAATAGAGTGGAATTAAGTTTGTTTATATATTTGGTTAAATAGAAATGAGTGAAGAGAGAAATGAGCAGAGTGGGCCCCATGTGTTACAGAGTTTCTCCGCTAATATGAGGAGAAATACCTTCGAAATGAATACTGGGGATGAGAGAGAATATTGTAGAAAAAATGGGACATCTGTATCCTTCCCCTTCCTTCCCCATAATCAGTCTCTCTTCTCTCTCTAATCAGTCTCTCTTCTCTCTCTTGTTCTGTAACCCATGGGAGAATTAATTGAAGCTTGGAGTTTTGAACTTCGATACAAATTAAATTTATTTTATTTTAGAATATTTTAACATATTATTAACGTTTATTTTTTAAAGAGTGATACAATATTATTCTTAATTTCTTTTTTTTCTTTAATTTTTTACGTGGATTCTTATTTTTTATATTTATTAGTTTATGAATTATTTTTAATGTATATTTTAATACATAAATGAGTTATATATATTATTTATAGAGTTAAATATTTTAATCTTTATTCAGGGGTATTTCAGTCTTTACCAATCATAATCCAATTTCTCTCATTTTTATTTCTCTTATACCAAACAAAAATATAATTTCTCTCCACCCTATTTTATCTCTATTTCTTTTCTACTAAACAACCCAATTTCTTCTCTATTTCTCTTCACTTTATTTCTCTCTCTCCTATTTTCCTTTACTCTATTTCTCTCTACCCTACCAAACAAGGCTTAGTCTATTCAATTATAGGAGAATTTTTCACCGTAAAGTGTTTTATACATTTCTTCTTGATTTCATTTCTTCATTTTATAATTTGAAACTTTTCTTTTGTTAGTCTCTTCAAAGATATTTTTAAATTAAACATTTAAACCTCTTAATAACAAATTTCTACGTTAGTTATTTGAAAACTAAAATTTCCATCTTTGTTTTTGTTTGAAAAAGATACATATGATTGGTGGTTTTAATTATCTTACTAGTGGACTTTGATTTATTGGATACAGGGAGAAGACAAAGTATCATTGAAAAAAGAACTCGTTGATTTTGATTACATTTTTTACTTCCTATATGTTGTGTTTCATAAATCATTTATTTGTGTAGCCTTTTAGACTTCAGTTATTTACTTTATAGATTTAGATTCCTCAATTGATGCTCAGTACTTGATTAAATCAGTTGTGCTTTGAATTCAATTTTTTCATGTATAATTAGCTAAGTGATAGGATTATGCATGGTGGCATCATTATGCCAAAATACACATATTAAAACGCCGGGTTTACAACGTTTAATAAAAAAAAAGTACTGTAATAGTATTTTAAAACATTTAATTTTTTGAAGCGTCTTTGTAAACAATACAACAATACAACGTTTATTTTATAAACACTTTAATATAATTTTTGAAATTAATATAATAAATAAAAAATATAAAATATAAAAATTCTACAGTGTTTCCGTAAACGCTTTACAAGAAACATTTTAAAGCGTTTTCATTATCGCTTTACAAAAATTAAGCTTTACAACATTTATAAATTTAAGTGTTGTAAATCTTACAGCGCTTAAAATTTAAATGCTTTAATGTTAAAATAAAAAAAAAATCTTGCAAAATCAAAAGTTTAACAATTGAAACCCTCACGTTTTGCCTTGTCTCTTTGCGCGTGTTGTGCTGCTCATCTTACAATCTGGGGTGGTGCTCTGGTTTTGCCATGCCATATTTCATCTCACAATCTCCTTGCAGTGGTATCTCGTTTTGCCCTGCGTTGTTTCGTCCTTCGAAGTTGTCATGATAGCGTGGAAACCACTCTTTGCGTTTTTTGCAGAGAATAAAGGTCCTACTTTATTATGCACGTTGATGTTTTAAGTTTTCTTGCTTTTTTGTGCTATTAGGAGAAAATATATGGTTTAGGGGTTTAATCTTGCTATTGTTAGGAATATGCACTAGAGACTTATATATTTATGAACATCCATCACTTGTATCATGTTATTTTATAAAGGCAAACTTATTCTTTTAGAATAAAATTATTGTGCGTAGAATAGTAAGCTTAAACTTCACAAGAAATCAAGTAGATGACTTGATCGTGAGATCTTATGAAGAACTATTCTTAAATAGTCCCTAGTCAAGTATCATCTTAGGACAAAGATGCATTCAGACTAGTATGTGAGTTCATTGATGATCGCATCTCACAAATCATGGATATGAGATATCATGTGCTCACATAGGTACACATTAAGACTAATGGTGTACTGGACAGACCCACCTTAAGAATATTGCATGGGTTGTTACATAAGTGTCATGAATGTTTCTTAAATTGATAAATGTTATATAAAGTCCTTCGACCTGAAATCACTACGATTCCTACATAAGGAATTATATGTTTTAATTATCATTAAACGTTACCTGTAACAGGGTAATCATAAAGTTGGTTTTTGGACATGTAATAAATTATGTGGTAGAATGTGAGTGCCCTAGATGGGATTTGTCCCTCCTATGTAACAGGAGTTATATCTGTAGGCCTCTTGATAAAGTGAGACTGCAAAATGCATGGCCATGCTCAGGAGGATAAACATGAGATGTTTATTTTCTGTACAGTCTACTTGGGGATCAAGACAACATAAATTGAACTATACAAGGTTGGCACAATCCATGCCCTTGTGTTCAATTAGATATTTGGACAAAGGGACAGATCATATAAATTATTATCATAAAATAGGATTTATCAAAGTTATTGATAATCTCAATATTTGGATAGTGATGTGTTGCTAGATACCACTCACTATTTATGATATTAAATATAAAATGGTTTTATTTTAAAATCATAACCAAATATTAAAATCCTATTGGGTCACACGCATACAACAAGCCACTAGGAAAAGAATAATAATTCTAATTTAATTTAATTAGAATTATTATAACATAATGGGCCAGGCCCATAAGTATGAGGGTTAAGTGAGTGAGGGGGTAAAACCCTAGCCTCCACTCTATAAATAGAGCATGAGATGCATTACCCTATACACATGAGCAATCGCTTTTTACTCTCCAAGGCTACTAGCAGAGTTGAGGAGGGTTTCCTAGTACGGCTGTTGGCGTGGATACCAATAGAGACGCGGCTACTCTTGCCTCGTTTGTAATCCTAATAAGGTACGACCTTTCGTTTCAATACCTTTTATGCCTTGATTCGTGTTTTCGCAAAACGATCATAACAAGGGAGGGAATCCATTTATTTCCGCTGCACCTGACCATATGCTTGATTCCCTTCAGCTATTGCTAGTGTTGAAAGGGTTTTGTAATGATGGGAGTTTAGGGCTTTGATCTTGATAGTGTTGGTGTTGAAAAGGTTTTATGATGATAAGAGGTTAGGGCTTTAATCTTGCTAGTGTTAGTGTTGAAAATGTTTTATAATGATGGGAATAGGTTATGTCGTGGCTGCAAAGTGAGGTTATCTATAGATGAGTGTACATTATAAAGGGAAAGGGACCAAGAAAAATATCAAGTCCCTTATTTTTCGGCTTCTCAGTATTTGTTCTTGTATCCATTAGGTACCCTGGTTTACTAGATGAATAAAGGGATAAGGATAGAAAGGAGAGTAACGTGATTAATAGAAAAACAAGTCCCTTTGCAGAAAGTTTTTGTTAAACAAGTCCATTAGGAACCCCATTCCTGTTTTGCTTCTGTTGCCTTTGCTTTTTTTGGAGTGGAAATATTAATTAATGAAGATAAAGGCAAACGGGAGAGTTTTTGTTACTATGGATTCTTTTGTTCGTTGCTTTATTCTGCTCCTAATGAATTATTTGGAGTTAAGGTGATATAACTTTCGATGGAATGTGTGTACTATAAAGAAAATTAGAGACCTTGTTTAAAAATGTGTCATGGCGTTACAACTTTCCCTCAGTGTGAAATCAAAGACTTTATTATAACCTGCATTATTTTCATTGCTGAGTATAATATTTAAAATTTCACCTCCTAGTTTCTTGACTTTTGTATGGTATGGTACAACATATCATATAAAAATATTTGCATCCAAAACACACCATAAGTTTGTAAGATTTTAGGAGAATGGTTAGATTAACTGATTTAGTTAGTAAAGTGCTTATTATCAATGTATATAAATACCATGTCTAAGGGAAAATCGATCCTGAAGATATTAAGGCCATTTTTGAGTCCACTGGCGAGCCTAAGGCTGAGTCTTTTGTTGCTATTCCTGAGAGGCAGCAGAGTAAGATTAGGTTCCTAGGCAGATTCACAAGTGAGCCAACAATGCCTTCACCCAATGATGGCTCATTTCATTGAACAGATGACTCTTGGAGCCAAAACCGTCCAAGGCGTTGGAGCAATAACTACCACAACTCACTCTTTGGGATAATGACTGCAGCACACAAAGGGGAAAATGACCTGCTTTTCTCTGTTAACATGAATAACATTGCAAAGAATGGTATGAAGAGTAGAATTTTCCCAACTAGAGTAACAATTAGTTTCCCTAGAAAGGGTGAGGTTTTTGGGAAGCTACCTGGAAGCTTTAAAGAGCTACTTGAGATTGGAGCTAAGAAATTTGGTGTGTTTCCTGCTAAGGTTGTGTGCAAGGATGGAGCTGAAATTGATGATATAGAGGTGATTAGAGATGGTGACCATCTTGTTTTTGTTAGTGTTGGTAGGGTACTAGAGACCAAATGTCCACAATAGTTGGCATATAGCATCTTTTTTTATTATTTTTGTCCTCCCGGTCTTATCTGCTTTCAATTGTAAATGTTCCACCGGTTACTTTTGTTGGGATGCAACATGAAAAGATGTTCACCTTCTCCTCTCGAGCCCCCTCTCCATATTTCTTTGTTTCTACTTTGCAGGTCTCCCTTAACAGTTTATTTTTTGTCGCAAACTTTCTCCTTCTAGTTAGCAATTACTCTCAAGGAGGAAGAAAGCAATAGCCAATGACAATGCAGGGAGAGCTCTCTATCAAATAGAAATAAGAGAGTACCAAGTAAGGCTGTAATTTATGTTATTGTGCGAAGGAGAGATGGAAATAATATGATTTGTTGATACCTGTATAAAAATTTTGCAATTCTTGAGTAGAGTATCACATAAATTAAATCACATAATTGTTACAATTACAAAATGAAGCCTAGGGAGGGGGGAGACTTGGGCTTAATAATCATATGGATTGAATGGGTAATGAAAAAATGGAACTAGGATTCCTACCACACTCTAAAATAATCAATCATGAATTCACCAAACAATAAATAAGATCAATTTGATCTACCAACACCCATGCTTCCTAAGAGACACAATTTGATGGCTGCATGAAGGCTAGGTTGATCTTAATTCAGGATATCATCCCTACATCCACGAGTAGCTTAAAATGATTATCCAACCTTTAAGGAACCGTTGAGGTCTTAAATGATCCAAATAGAGGAGTAACTCTTAAAACATAAGAAAATAGATTTAGTCCTATCCAAAAATAGGAACTCCAAATTTCGAGGACGAAATTTCTTGAAGGAGGGGAGAGATGTAACACCCGCAATTTCCCCTACCAGTATATATAAATAAGATAGAGAGAGTTTAGAAAAAAAATTATGAGGTATTTAGGAACTATTGATAAACAATAACAATTTATATTTTTTGAACTATCCAACCATAATTTTAAAAATTTTTCTAGAGAGGTGTTTGAGAAAATGACCTAAATACCCTTAGCAATTGTACAGTTAAGGAAAATATAGATTTAATTATGAAAAATATCTAAAACTTAAGGGGATCTATATTTTTAGTCAAAAAGATCTTATTATAATTAATAATGAATTTTAGAAATTTATTTAGAATTTTTCTGGCACTTTTGGGCAAAAAGACCAAAATGCCCCTAGTTGGCAGTGTAACCCTAACCAGTATATTAAAATTTTAGAAATAATAGGAAAGATGTACCTTGGACCTTAAAGTTAGATCATTAACCATATTTATAACTTTATAAGAATTTTTGTGTGTAACACCACAATTTTTCTATCTGCTTACTATAACACCCACATTTTTGCTTGTATGATTTTCCTATTGGGTGATATGGTAAATTTTGAGTGATTAAATATTTTTAATCATCAAAATTGGTTTAAATAAGGTTAGGAATGAATTTCCTATTTTTCTAGAATTTTTGAGAATTTTGGTGCAAAATTACCTTTTTACCCCTACTATTTTTGGAAAAGGACCAAAATGCCCTTGATTTGAATCACCAAAATCTGCAACATTTTAGAAAAATTCCTCATGTTTGCTCTTCCAAAACCGTGACATGTGAGGCATGGCACATAACTTGTCTTACACTTTTTCTAAGTCAAAGAAGTAAGGAAGCCATAATTTCTTCTTACACTTGTTCATTACCTTCTCACTTGCATGCAAGACAACTTTCACTCTCCATCCTTCTCTCCCAAAACCGTGAGCCCTCCTCCCTCACACTCTCCATTTCTCCATTTTCTTCCACCTTCACAACTTGGTTAAAGGTTCCATTTTTGAACCTTTAACTTCAAATTTCAACCACCATCCTTTTAAGAAAATTGTTTGGGAGATCAAGAGGAGCACAAAGAAGGGAAGATCTTTGAAGTTGCTGCACTTTTTCAAAGCTTGATTTTCTTAGGTAAAGGAGGGAGAACCTTGAACTCTAGTAGGATTGGTGAATAGAGTAAAAGGATTACCCTTGATCATTGTCCCCCACCCTTTTTCCTTCTCAAAATAAATTGTTGGAACCTATTTCCTCAAGGAAAAGGTTCGTCCATGTGTGGTTGAATGTGTATGCATGTTTGAAAATTTTATTTGATGGTTAAAAAGTGTTGATGATTGGAATCTAAGTGCATGCAAGCCATTGTTTGATGATTGAAAAATTTTCCCTTTTTCCTCCATATGGTTCGGCCATGACCATATATAAGTGGCTGCATGTTTCAAAAATTTATTTGATGCTTGGAATGTGATTATATGATGATTTTAAAAACATGCAAGTGGTTGTTTGAATTTATGACATTAGTTTGTTTAAATTGTTCATAAAAATGACACTTTTTGAGTATATTTGAAGGTATGAACTTTCTTATGATGATTGATGTGTTTGGGGTGAAATAACTTGAATTTGTTGACTTAGAATACTTCTAGAACATTATACTTGAATTTGGCAATTTTTGGGAAATTATTAAATTTTTGTGTTCTTGATGATGTTCTTATTCATATTCATGTGAAATTCATGAAGTGAATGTATTTGATCTTGGAATGGTGATGAAGAAAGTGTTAATATGTTTATGGGCCTTAGTGGTCCAATAAGTTAAAAGGGTAACAACTTAAAGTAAAAAAAAAGTAAAGTTAAAAGAAAACAATTTTGGGTAAAAATGCCCAAGTTAAATTCGGGTACAAAAAGGAACCCACATAAAAGTCACCTTAAATTTCATGAAACTTGATGGTAACTTGAGAAAATGGACCCTTATGGGTTACCTAACCGTTGTGTAACGTCCTAATTTCTAAATCCAAGAATAATGTCCGTTGGAAACACTATTCCCGAATTTCTGAAATTATTTCGCGCCATTTTCGAAATCGGCACACATAATACAAAGATGTCTAAGCAATCCAACGTTTGCTTAGACTACCACATAATTCATACATCACATTTTAAACACAAAATTCTAAACTGAAGCATGAGGCAACCAACACCCTCAATTGTGAGAGTTCATAAACTCCTACCGGAAATCCAGCAGAGTTTCCCCTGAAAACTGGACATTTCCCAATTTCCAGAATCACCTTAAAACCAGCAAAATACCAGTGCAGTTCATAATAGCATAATCACTAATCCAATTCAATGACAATAGGCCTCCATGGCCAATCTATAAACTACTACATCATACATCAATTAAATAGTCACTACAATCAATTTTCTAATAACATCTTTAGATAATTACAATAATTCATCACTGAAGACTTCCCCTTGGTTAATGGGAGTGTGTGACCCACCCCAAAGGCTTCCTCTCCATTGAGCATAACCCGAAATAACCTGCATAACTAAAATATATCCTCGTAACGTGGGGTGAGACTACGGTCCCAGCGAGCAAACCATGCAACAGGCAGTGTGGGGAGGCAGATATATGACATGCAACATATCATTCAACATGTCATGCATAACTATTTCAATTACCACATTACAATTTCACTCAATTATACAAGATGTTTAATGCAAATATGGAAAATAGATATGTTATGCATGACCTGCATTACCCGGCAGACGAGGTCTTTTCACTATCTGGGGCTAGACCTGAGCTCAGACTACAAGGAACATCTTCCTTGGGCATAACACCGCCAATTAACTGGGGGCCGAAACTCATGTTTTAACTGGGGACCGAAGTCCAATCTTGATTAATTAAGATGAACTGGGGCCGAAGCGTATTTGGGGTCGAGGCCATTTTTACTGGGGCCGGAGCCAAAACTCATTTTCTCTGGGAGCCAAGGCTCAAAATCGTTTTCCGGTTAATTGGCCAAAGGCCTGGATGCAATGCACACACAATACATAGTTCATGAATTTTTCTATATCTAAACATGTTCTACTTTACAAATCTTAGCATGTGCAATAACATCTATCTATAACAAAACCATCATAAAACATCAAGAATCATCTATAATAATCACCCAACAACATTTCACCCACAAAATCCCAAAATCCCCAATTTCCCCTAACCTAGGGTTTTCACTTACAAGTTCATAAGCAATTCAAAACATGAATATTCTCTAATCCAACTATAACACAACATCCATAAGCTAAAAGGAAGGGGAATAGGAGAATAGGGATCATATCGAAAGCACTCACATGATGAGGTGAAAGTGTGTGAGCTCTACTCACCTCAAATTGAGCAACAATGGAGGAGGAGGAGGATAATGGAGATCCAAGCTAGAAGATGATGGGGGAAGTCTCTACCCAAGCCTTCTTCTTCTTTCCCTCACTTTCTCTCACTCTCTTTTTTTTTTTCTTCTTCTAAACCTATTTTTTTTTCACTCTGCCCGCCGCTTTGCGGCTTTTTCCAGGGCTGCGAGATTGCTCGCAAATAAATAAGGGGGAAGGGGGCTAATTAACTAAGGGGAAAGGGGTATTATATATATATATATATATATATATATATATATATATATATATATAGAGAGAGAGAGAGAGAGAGAGAGAGAGAGGGCGAGACGCTCTTTTTTTTTCTTTCTTTTACTTGATAGCGTATTATATATATATATATATATATTATAAAATTATATTATACTCTATTAAAATTAATATTTAGATACCTTATTATTTTTTTTATATATATTATCTCATAATCATTATTAAACTTATTTCCTAACATATTATTATTATAACTATTATTATCATCTATAATTCATGAAATTGTAATTTTTTTATTTATATGATCTTTATTCATTTACATTCAAATTCAAATTTAATAATTAAATATTATTCTCAAACTGATATTACTTTCCTATCTCTAATTCTTGTGATGTCATTCTTCCTATTTTAAAATCTGATCTTAAAAGCATATCTCTTTCTTAATGTTGTCCCCATTGATCTTGATATGATTATATTAATATAATAATTAGTATATTTATAACAATTAAGGCTAATTGTAATCTTAATAATATGGTTTATCTTCTAATAATTTTATTATACCCTTTTTTTTACTCTGATTTAATTATTATACTTAATACAATCAAATTTGATTATATCTCTCCTAATATTTAGAATATTATATTATTATATCATAATTACGGTTATATTAATATTTACTATTAATATTATAAAACTTCTATTTTTATAACCAACATTATTGAAATACAGTTATAAGTATTATTTATTTATCTATTTTATTAAAATTCTAGATTTCTAAATTTTTGGGATTTTACACGTTGGGCCTTTAGTTTAGGCCCAATACCCTAAAAAAAAAATCATAAAACTCATCATAAAGTCAAACAAAAATATTACATGGACATTGGACTTAGATTAGTGTTGGGCTTCAACTCTAATCCAACCCATCAAGACCAAGACTTAGAATTTAAATAATGGGCTTATTAATCCAACTTGCCTAAGTTGATTAACCCAACCCACTTAAGTTAATTAAGTGAAGAAGAATTAATTAAGATTAATTTTAATTAACCCTAATGAAAATTAACCTTAATCTTAATCAATAGTCACTAAGGAGGTATTAATAATGTAATTAAGATTTAATAGTGGTTAAGAACTAATTAATTGTGATTAACCTTAATCAAGTATAATTAAAAGCTTAATGCAAGATTAAGGAAGAGATTATGGGTTGGTTAAGAGTTAATTAGGATCTTAAGTAAAGATTAAGACTTAATTAGGAAAGATTAGCCTTAATTATAGCCTAATTAAGAAAGATTAACCATAATTAAGGATTAAACCTAACCCTAATTGGTTAATTAAGGGTTGTTAAACATATTAAGCATTCATAAAGGGAAAGATAGACTCAATTAAGTTAAGGTAATGCCTAAGAAAGATATTTTAGACTTAACCCTAATCATATACATAAGATGTGTAGTATTATTCATAAGACACAACCATAAGTCTTAGTAAGCTATAAGACTTAAGTGATCATCGGTCTTAAAGACGAATAAATACAACTTACCTTAAAAACTTATAACAAACACAATCTTCTTGCAACTTGAGAAGCCTAGTGAGAGAGTGTGAATTAACCCGAGATGGCGTTTGGTTCTCCTTGTGAAGGAAGGCCACTGAATCGGTGTTGTGCCGCGGGGAGTGGTTACGTGGAAGGATTCAATGGACTTTTCCTGTAAGGACCGTGTGTGCTAAGAAAGCATTGTTTGATTCCTTCTTGTGAAGGAAAGACATTGAATCGAAGCCGTGCCGCGGGGAGTGGCCACGTGGAAGGATTCAATGGGCTTTGCCTGTAAGGATGTGGATGCTGAGAAGCATTGGACGTGTGACATGCATCATAAAGCATTGATGATATTCAAGGTTGAAAACCTTACGACCTAATATGGCATTGACACGATTGGTACTGTGTGAAACTAGTTGGGAAGCGTGCACTGGGTTGTGCAAAGAACTCCAGTGGGTCCTGAAATGGGACGCCAGCCTTGAGGATAGTCGAGTTCCAAATTGCACATCAAGAGATGTAGGCTAGCTCCCTACTGTCGAGTTCATGGGGATCAAACTTGACTATTCCTGTCGCACTCAAGGTTTCGGGGTCAGTTGAGATTGTCTGGAAGTTTTGTAAAAGAAAATTTGGCCGAAAGAAAATATGAGCAAGGCTCTTAGTACCGATGCTAGTACAGACTCTAACTCCTGATACGTTGTACATATAGGTCGTGCAGTTGCTGTGTGCACTGTGGTGGTGATTTCCCCGGGCCCTCATGCATTTCATGGTACATGGTAGTTGTTTGAAATCCTTGGTGAATGACGTGGTTGTTTGCATTATACGAGCATATCATACCATTTTATGATGTTGTGACCTTCTATGTGAATGATTGGGTTTATTGTTGTATGAATTGTGTGAATTCCCGTATTTGTTTACCTTAGTCATCATATCCTGCGTTAAGTGAGTTCATGTAAAGTATTCACACCCCCTTGTCGTTCTTTTTCGTTGTCATGTTACTCCCTTGGCACCTAAAAGGGCATGGACTCTGGAAGGATGCACGTTGTTCTGAAGATAGACGTGGTGTTCAGGTTGAACCGGATCTTGATGAGTCAGGTTGTAGTGTTTAGGGATATATGTTAGTAGTAGTATACAGTAAAGATGGGTCGTATCCGGATAGAAGGCCCCATTTCTTTTTGTAATGTAATATACTAAAACCCCAACTTAGATGTACGTTATTTGCCGTTGTAATTTTGAATTGTAACGGAATGATATTTTAGTACTAATATATTTATCCTTGTTTTATCACAATTATAATTAAAAAAAATCACCAATTTTCTTCACTCCCTTAAGAGATTAATTAACAAATCTTAACTGAGTTAGTCGAGTAATACCTGTCATGGAATGAGGGCGTTACAAATCAGATACGCATGGATCTTCATCCGTGGAGGATTGAAGGATTCATGGTTGTCTGCTTTGAATTCTTTTTCTTCACAAGGATCCTTGATAGGAAATATACCTGACCACTTTGTCTTCATTCTGACTTCAGGCCTTGATTCTGTTAGCCTGATTCTTCTTTTCTGTCCTCTGCTCATGTCAGTGTATTCACATTTCCTTTTCTTGTGAAGCTTGGCAGGTTTGGTACTTGCAGACTGCCTTGCTTCAATCGAGTTTGGAATCGTGAAACTCCCAGGATCCTTAGATTCCTGAGTCAACTATTTTTGAATTATGGCACTACATCGTGCCTCAAGCTCTACTGTCTCATCAGTGAGTCCCTTCTTCTTGGTCAGGAGCTCTATCGTGGTCTTGGCACATGTTGGCATTTGCTCCATAGCTTCTTCAAATGGAATGTTAAATATTTTGGAAATGTCATTTAATCTTGCCTTGGTTCTGGCAACTTGTCTTTCTATATCTTTCTTGGAGGGATTTTTTGGATATGGTAAGTACTTCTCTACTTCCCCTCCTCTCTCAATCACTTTCTCAACCTCTCTTTTTTCACTCTTTTCTTTTTCTTCTGTTTGTACCCCAAATACATATTTACATTCATTGTTTTCTTCTTCCTCTTCACGCTTACCCTCTTCTTTACATTCACTCTTCTCTATTTTTGTCTTCTTCTTTTGCTTCCTCTTCAGTTTCGTTGCCACTTCTGGTAGAGATTGACTTGCAATACTCTTTTTGCGCAGCGAATTGCTTCCTTACTTGCTCCACTTGAGTTGCCAGGTTTTTGAATGTTGTCTCTATGGTTCTTTGACTAGCATTCATATCCTGTACGAGTCTATCGAGCTTCTCCTCAATTCTTGAATTTATGTCATACATTGTGGACCCTCTATCTTGGCTTCTTCCAGAGTTGTTGAAGAATTCATCTTGCCTCTGTTGATTTTCCAAATAGTTGACTTGTTCCACTTGAACATCCTGATAAGAGCAGTGACCATTGGGATGGTCGCCTCCGCAAAAGTCACAAATCAACTATGAGGTTGGATCAGGGTGAGACTGCACTATTTGCAATTATTGAGGAAGTGCTTCCAATCTCTTAGTAATTGCTTCTAACTGTTGCTTGATGAATTTATTATCAGCTAACAATGCTTCAGTGCTATTTAGCTCAAGTAACTCCTTCTTCTGAACTAGCTGGCTCCAATATTGAGCTTGCTGATTGTTCATTGCAAAATTCTCAATTATTGTAATAGTGGACTTTGCATCGACTGCTAAGATTGTTCCTCCTACTGCAGCATCTATGAATGACTTTGAGTCGGGTCTGAGTCCATTGCAAAAGATGTTTAATTGGGCAATGTCTTCAAAACCATGGTTGGGGCACTTTCGCAGCAAGGACTTGAATCTATCCCAGGCTTCACGTAATGGCTCATCTGCTCCTTCCTGATTGTGGAGATGTCTGACTTGGCTTGAATATAGCGGAATGGTGGAAAGAATCTCTTCATAAATTTATCTTCTACCACACCCCAATTGTTCAGACTCTGATTAGGATGCGATTTCAGCCACTCCTTTACTTCACCTATTAGAGAAAAAGGAAATAATCGTAAGTAGACAGATTCCAAATGTCCTTCCTCAAATCCCATAGTACCAATCATTTCATAGAAAGTATAAAGATGAGTATGTGGATCTTCATGATCCAGTCCTGCAAATTGGTTGGCACTAATGAGGTTTAAATGCGCAGCCTTCATCTCCAAGGACTTCGTTGTTGCTGGTATAGCTATGCTTGAACAGTGTCGAGGTCCTTGGTGCATGACATAGTCTCCTAAGACTCTCTTTTGAGGGATTGGGTGTTGATCGTCAGCCATATTTTTGTTTTCTAATTGATTTCTCCCTTGCTTCTTTCTTCTATTTCTGCTCCTGATTTTACTGGATGTCCTCTTTATTTCTGGATCAAACAGTAATTGATTTTTGGGACACTAGTCCTTGGAAGAGCATAAACTAAGAACTTGCACAAGGGTGAGAAGAACAGAATAATAAAAATTACAATAAAATAAAATTCTCCTAAAAATCCTAAAAATAAACATAAATAAAAAATAAAATATATACAACTTGATAGAATAGACCTCCCAAGTTTTTAAAAATTGATACACCGTTCCCCGGCAACAACGCCAAAAACACTTGTTGAGAATCTGGCAAGCGTACCAAAATCCCAGCAGTATAATAGTAAGTAAGAATATCGTATCCATAAGGAACAGTTCAATTTTATAAAGATTAGTGGTCACAACTATCAAGTAGAGAATACGGTTGTTGGTTGTTGAATTGCGAAAATAATTAAATATAGAAAGTAAATTGAGATAGGTAGAGACAATTACTTGGACTAGGATTGAACTTCGTCTATCGCACCCCTTTCGTATGTGAACCCCAATAATATTTATGAATATATAATTATGATACCTTTGCTAAACTAAGTGATTCCACGTAGGTTCCCCGGATCGCAAAATACTCAGAAATAATTCATGCGGGTTCTCCCAGGCGACAAATTACCCCAACTTTAAAGATCTGTTTTCAGTTTGTTAACACTTTCAATTCGACCTGATTCCTCAGCAACTACTATGAGTATTTTTACCAATCAGAGTTCAAGTTTCCTATTCCTAGACTCCCCCAAACTCGCTATTGATTTTACAAAACCATTTTCCAATGCGCCCCATAAAATTAACCTATAACTCTGACACATAGGCGGAAGCTAAGCATTAAGCACGACATAAAAATACCGATATCATAAAAACAAAGATTCATAAATAGTAAAGAGAATTCACATACAATTGGGGATTGAATCGACTACATTCAACCCTATCTTTGTTATTATGTCTATCAGATTCGTGAAATGAGACTATATTGATATTCATTTTTTTAGAACATTGTTGTCTTTATTGTTGTCTGGAAAATTGGGACTCTGACAGGTGTTTGGCATTTTTTTGGGAAGCTGGAAATATAGGGGAAGCTCTGCCGAAATTTTGTTTAAAATTACAAGCATACATATTAATTCTAGTTTATGATGATATGGAGATTTGTTATAAGTTAATAAGTTATATGTTGATATTCCACTTGTCTCCAATTGTCTATTTAGCTTTGCCTGGTCAATTGGGACTTTGACATGTGTTTGGCCTTTTTGGGGAAGTTGGAAAAATAGGGGAAACTCTGCTGAAATTTTGATTAAAAATAGAAGTAAAAATGAATTCTATAATAAGGGAGTTGAAATAGAGACATGTTTTATTATCTTTGTTATATCATGAGTATCACATTCATGAATAACTAAGTCAACTTTAATGTTTGGCAAGAGTATCATGAGTAGTAGCTAGCCAGAATATCCAACTGTATAATGATCGATGTGTGTTGAATGCTCATTAAACTTGTATGTGTTGAGTCTCAAAATGTTATTAAAAGATTAATAATGTTTTAAGTCTCTTAACCCCAAGTTTTAAGGGATAACAAATTTGGTTATCGTTCTCACGAAAAGGAACAGTTTTTGCTGAAGGTATCTTTTTAATATTTCATAAGGTATCCACTGAAGAAATCTTATCCACTGAAATAATGGAACCTTCCGAAGCAAAGAAACCTGCTGAAGAGATTACGACCTGCTATAGGTGAAGAACCTCCTGAAGTTGTGAAACGTCGTATTAAAGCCTGTTCGTCTTCAATACAATATTCTGTGATATTCCTTTTGAATACTCAAGACAACCGTAGCAGCCTCAGTTACTTGTGCCTCTCATCCTTCTCGAAAGTCAGAGAAAGTGTTTTTTGGCATATTTCAAATTTCTCTCACCAAAAAGGCAAAGTCTTCTGTGAAGTACAAGCTGCTCAGAAAAAGTGAAGCCTGCATTGTTGACTCTACTACCTGCTACTGCAGAGGTTTCAGGTTATGTGTCACAACGGGAGAATTTGCATTAAATGCTATCTCTCAACGGGAAATTGATTGGAGATCAACGGACGAAAGCTTTCCTCACTATAAATACCAGACTCCATGAAGAAACAAAAAAGAAGAGGAGAACACAGAAAAATTAACTTGCTGAAACGCTGCTAAATTTCATATTCAATTGTTTCATTATTTGTAAAACATTTCTATATGCTAAGTCTTACTCAGTTATTTGTACAAGTATCCTAGTTCGAGCTCTAAACTTGTGTAGTTTCAGAGTTTGAGCATTTTCTTTCAAACAGTTTTTACTGGGTTAGCCTGAAGAGGCTGTGTGCAAATAATACTTGGGTGTTAAGTCTGGAGAGGCTAGGGGTGCAAATAATACCTGGGTGTTGAGCCTGGAGAGGCTAGGTGTGCAAATAATACTTGGGTGTTGAGCTTGGAGAGGCTAGGTGTGCAAATAATACTTGTAATCTTGCGGGATTAGTGAAAATCCAGTGGTGGTTTGCCCTGGGACTATACGTAGCTCACTGAGTTAGTGGGTGAACCAGGATAAATTTATGTGGCTGAATTCTCTCTACCCTTAACTTTTACTTTCTGCTGTTATTTGTTTTTATCTAACCAAAGAGGGTTTAAGAAAAGTTGTTTTATAAATTCACGCAGAAAACAATCTTTTCTTCACTCGAAAATACTTTAAAATTGTTTTTATCCAACCTTCTGAGTTGTATTAGCAAGTTGCTGAACTTTCAGTTTCAGAAAGTTGCCCAAATATTTTCAAACTCAGTTTGCTTGTTTAAAAGGTTTTCAGAAAAATTTGTAAAGATTATAAAACACTATTCAACCCCCCTTCTAGTGTTTCTTGTGGTTCTAACAGTTCGTATCAGAGCTCAACTTCGGGTTGAGCATCTAACAAGTGCGAAGGACAAAGATCTAGACGGAAACCTCTACAAGAAATTCTCACTACATAGCTGAAGGTGCCTCCGTCTCTAGGCCCCCTGCTTTCAATGGCTCTGATTACCATTACTGGAGAGATCGTATGAAGCTCTTCATAGAAAGTAGCAACATTGATATATGGGATGTAGTCACTGATGGTGATTATATTCCTACAAACAATGGTGTGCCCATTCCTAAGTCAGAATGGACGGGTGATCATATGGCGCGTGTACAACTCAATGCCAAGGCGAAACTCTATCGGATTTGTTCCTTGAGTAAATCAGAATATGAGAAGGTTCATGGCTGCTCTTCTGCCAAGGATATCTGGGACACCCTACCAGCAACTCGTGAGGGAACTGACAATGTGAAACAATCCAAAATAAGCATGTTGGTGCATCAATATGAAATGTTCAAGATGCATGAATCTGAATCTATTGATCAGATGTTCGGAAGGTTCCAGACCATCACAAATGGACTCAAGTCCTTGGGAAAGACATATGATTCAGGTGATAAAAATCTCAAAATCCTTAGAAGTCTACCAAAGATTTGGAGGCCCAAAGTGACTGCCATTTAAGAGGCAAAAGACCTCAACTCTCTGAGAATGGAGGAACTTCTGGGATCCCTTGAGGTCCATGAGTTGGATCTTGGAGAAGATGCCCCCAAGAAGAAGTAACTTGCCCTGAACGCCAAATCCAAGCAGGCTAGGTGTGGTGCACAGAAGGCCTTGAGAGTGGAGGAGTCCTCAGAAGGTTCTGAAGACTCAGAAAGTGGCTCTGATGATGAAGATGGCCTTGCTCTTCTGAGCAGGAGGATAAAGAGGATGCTTCAGAAGAAAGAAAAATTCAGAAAGTCATCCTCTTCTGACAACAAAATAGGTAAGTCAGGTAAAGAAACTCCTTATTTTGATAAAATAATCTGCTATGAGTGCAAACAACCCGGTAACATGAAAGCCGATTGCCCCAAGCTAAAGAAGTTTTCTTCAAAGAAGAAGAAATTTCCAAAGAAGAAGAAAGGCTTCATGGCCACATGGGAAGATCTTGATGATTCCACCTCTGAAGAGAATGATGAAGATACTGAAGAAGCTAACCTGTGTCTAATGGCTAATCTTCCTTCATCAGACAGCTCTGAATCGGAGGTAATTCCACAAACTCTACAAGATATGTATGATGATCTGGTGGAAAGTTCTAACGAACTTTTTCATGAGTACAAAGAGCTATCAAGAGCCTTCACTGAAGTTGCTACCAAAAATGAAGCTCTCGAAGCTGGAAATTTGTCACTCAAGGAAAAGCTTCTTAGCTCTGAGATCTGTGATTCAACAAGTTTGAAAAAGGAAAGTGAGAATCTTAAAAAATAAGTTGCTGAACTCACAAAGAACCTAGTTGCTTTTGTCAACAGAACCAAAAACCTGAATATGCTTATGGGAGTTCAAATGAATTCCAAAGACAAAATTGGTCTTGGTTACTCATAGACTTCCTCCCTACATGATGTTGAAATTAAAAATACTAATAAGGCTAAGAAAGGTAAGGGATGCCTTCATTGCGGTAAGCCTGGACATGATGTGTCACAGTGCAGACACAAAAGGAAAGGCAGACCTGCTGCTAACATGAAAGGACCCAAAAAGATGTGGGTACCTAAAGCTTTAATTGTTCCTATTGCAGATGTGTTTAACAGGACAAAGGAGACGCCACAAATGGTACCTGGACAGTGGCTGCTCGCGACAGATGACAGGAGAAAGGTCTTTGTTCCAAAACCTTAGACCTAAGGCTGGTGGAGTGGTGACATTTGGAGGAGATCAGAAAGGCAAAATCACTGGTGTTGGTTCAGTAGGTATATCTCCTTTATCTGTTATCCATAATGTCCTCTTGGTTGAAGGTCTTCAACATAACCTGCTGAGCATAAGTCAATTGTGTGACAGTGGTTTTGTTGTATCCTTCAAAAGAGATGGCTATATAGTCAGAGACTCCTCTGACCAAATCATTTTTACTGCCAAGAGACACAGTAATGTGTACAAAATTGATCTTAAGGACCTTGCTTATCAAAATGTAACTTGTCTTATTTCAATGAAAGATGAAAAACAGATTTGGCATCAGAAACTTGGGCATGCCAGCTTGAGATTGATCTCAAATCTTACAAAACACAATCTTGTAAAAGGCTTACCCAAGCTTTCCTTCAAATATGATATTTTGTGTGAAAATTGTTTAAAGGGGAAGCAAACAAGAAGTTCTTTTAAAAGCATAAATGTTGTTTCAACTGCTAGACCCTTAGAACTACTTCACATTGATCTGTTTGGTCCTACAAGAACAAAAAGTCTTGCTAGTAAAAAAGTATGGTTTGGTCATCGTTGATGACTATTCTAGATTTACATGGGTGATATTCCTCAAAAGCAAGGATGAGACTTTTGAGAACTTTGCCAAATTCTGTAAAAGGGTGCAAAATGAAAAGGGATTTTGCATATCTACCATCAGAAGTGATCATGGATGTGAGTTTGAAAACTCAAGCTTCAACATGTTCTGTGATGAGAATGGGATCTCTTACAATTTCTCAGTGGCTAGAACACCTCAGCAAAATGGGGTTGTTGAGAGAAAGAACATAAGCTTGCAGGAGATGGGAAGAACCATGCTCATTTCAAGCAACCTTCCAAGGTCATTATGGGCAGAGGCTGTTCACACAGCTTGTTATATCCAAAACAGAATTTTGGTAAGGCCTATTCTCAATAAGACTCCCTATGAATTGTGGAGAGGAAGAAAACCCAACATTTCATACTTTCACATCTTTGGTTGTGAGTGTTTCATACTTAACACCAAGGATGATTTGGGTAAGTTCGATTCAAAATCTGACAAGGGATTCTTCATTGGTTATTCGGAAACCTCTAAGGCATATAGAGTTTACAACTCTAGAACCCTAACTTTTGAAGAAACTATTCATGTTAGATTTAATGATGCTAAAGAGACTGATAGGGAACTATCAATTCTAGAAGAGGATTTTGCAGGAATAGAGTTGAACCCTACTTCAGAGGCTTCAAAGACTAAGGATGAAGCACCTGCTGAAGGACCCTCTGAAGTACCTGCTGAAAAGTCAACTCTTCAACCTGCTTAAACTGATACTCATCAGAGAGTTGATGCTGAGTCTCAAAATGAGCAAGTTTTCCTTTGCTGGAGGGAGTGGAGATACAAAACCTATCATCCTCGAGAGCAAATCATTGGTGACACTTCAGAAGGAGTAAGAACAAGGTCAAGAGTTAGAGAAGTCAACAATCTTGCCTTCTTTTCTAAAATCGAGCCTAAGAATATTGAGGAAGCTCTGCATGATGAAGGGTGGATCCTAGCCATGCAAGAAGAGTTTAATCAATTTGCCAGGAGTGATGTTTGAACTCTTGTTCCTAAACCCAATGGGAAAACTATCATAGGAACCAAATGGGTGTTTAGAAAAAAACTCTCTAAAGATGGTCAAATTGTTAAAAACAAGGCCAAACTTGTTGCCCAAGGCTACAATCAACAAGAAGGTATTGACTTCACTGAAACTTTTGGCATCAAACTATATCAGATGGATGTTAAGAGTGCCTTCCTAAATGGTTTCATTGAGGAAGAGGTATTTGTTAGACAACCCCCTGGTTTCGAAAATTTGACTTTTCCTGATCATGTTTTTAAACTGAAAAAGGCTCTGTATGGTTTGAAGCAAGCTCCCAGAGCTTTTGGTATGAAAGACTGAGCAATTTCTTACTCAAAAATGATTTTGAAAGAGGAAAAGTTGATACAACTCTTTTCAGAAAAATGTCTAACAAAGACCCGATTCTAGTCCAGATATATGTTGATGATATTATCTTTGGATCAACAAATTCTTCTCTGTGCACTGAGTTCTCAAGGCTTACGCAATCTGAATTTCAAATGAGTTTAATGGGAGAACTAAAATTTTTCTTGGGACTTCAAATTAAGAAAGATTCTGATTGTATATGGATCTATCAAGAGAAATATACAAAGGAAATGCTTAAAAAGTTCAATATGCATGATTGCAAGCCTATGGCAACTCCTATATATCGAGGTATGATTGGATCCTTATTGTATCTTACAACAAGTAGACCTGACATTATGTTCAGTGTATGCTTGTGTGCAAGATTTCAGTCTAATCCAAGAGTAACTCATTACCAAGCTGTAAAAAGAATTTTCAGATACTTGAAAGGTACTACTAATCTTGGTCTCTGCTATAAGAGGAGTAAGGATTGTGGGTTAGTTGGATTCTGGGATGCTGATTTTGCTGGGGATAGAGTTGAAAGAAAGTCAATCAGTGGAGGATGTCACTTCATTGGAGGAAATCTGATAAGCTGGTCAAGCAAAAGACAGAGCACAATTGCTCTTTCAACTGCTGAAGCTGAATACATTGCTGCTGCATATTGTTGTTCACAACTGCTATGGGTAAAATATCAGTTAGAAGACTTTAATATTCTTATCTAATCTATTCCAGTATTTTGTGATAACACGAGTGCAATCAACCTTTCCAAAAATCCAATTCAGCACTCTAGAGCAAAACATATTGAAATCAAACATTACTTTATAAGGGACTATGTTCAGAAAGGAGTTATTGATATACAATTCATTGACACAGAAAATCAATGGGTTGATATATTCACTAAACCACTTGATGAAGATAGATTCAAATTTATCAGAGAGAATTTGAACATTCTCACACTTTCTGAAAATTGATTTTCACTAAAATTGTTTTACATAGAAAGTGTTGATATGCACAAGTGGTATCCTGAATCTATCTCCTACTTATCTTTCACTTCTTCAGTATGCTCTGTTTGCCCTTTTGATTGATGACAAAAGGGGGGAGTATTAAGAAACTAACCACAATCTGAAGTTAAGTGTTTTTCAGAAGGATTCTCTGAAGTTAAAGAATTCTCAAATTCAGGGGGAGCAAGCGAAGAAAATGAAGCAAATGAGGAACAAATGAAGCAAAATTTTTAAGCAAGTTGCAAACAAATTTTAGCAAAGAAGCTCTACATAAGTATCTGAAACAGGAAGAAATACTCTAACTTCTTACTATCTTTTTCCCTTCAGATATTTGATTTAGTTCTTAAGCAAATTTGTCATCATTAAAAAGGGGGAGAATGTTGAGTCTCAAAATGTTATTAAAAGGTTAATAATGTTTTAAGTCTCTTAACCCCAAGTTTTAATGGATAACAAATTTGGTTATTGTTCTCACGAAAAGGAACACTTTCTGCTGAAGGTATCTTTTTAATATTTCAGAAGGTATCCACTGAAGAAATCCTATCCACTGAAATAATGGAACCTTCCGAAGCAAAGAAACCTGCTGAAGAGATTACGACATACTGAAGGTGAAGAACCTCCTGAAGTTGTGAACATCGTACTAAAGCCTGTTCGTCTTCAATACAATATTCTCTGATATTCCTTTTGAAGACTCAAGACAATCGTAGCTGCCTCAATTACTTGTGCCTCTCATCCTTCTGGAAAGTCAGAGAAAGTGCTTTTTGGTGTATTTCAAATTTCTCTCACCAAAAAGGCAAAGTCTGCTGTGAAGTACAAGCTGCTCAGAAAAAGTGAAGCCTGCACTGTTGACTCTACTACCTGCTACTGCAGAAGTTTTAGGCTATGTGTCACAATGGGAGCATTTGCATTAAATGCTATCTCTCAACGGGAAATCGATTGGAGATCAACGGACGTAAGCTTTCCTCACTATAAATACCAGACTCCATGAAGAAACAAAAAAGAAGAGGAGAACACAGAAAAATTAACTTGCTGAAACGCTGCTAAATTTCATTCAACTGTTTCACTGTTTCATTGTTTCATTGTTTGTACAACATTTCTATATCCTGAGTCTTACTCAGTTATTTGTACAAGTTTCCAGGTTCGAGCTCTAAACTTGTGTAGTTTCAGAGTTTGAGCATTTTCTTTCAAACAGTTTTTACTAGGTTAGCCTGAAGAGGCTGTATTCAAATAATACTTGGATGTTGAGCCTGGAGAGGCTAGGTGTGCAAATAATACTTGGGTGTTGAGCCTGGAGAGGCTAGGTGTGCAAATAATACTTGTAATCTTGCGGGATTAGTGAAAATCCAGTGGTGGTTTTGCCCTGGGACTGTACGTAGCTCACTGAGTTAGTGGGTGAACCAGGATGAATTTCTGTGGCTTAATTCTCTCTACCCTTAACTCTTTTACTTTCCGTTGTTATCTATTTTTATCTAACCAAGGAGGGTTTAAGAAAAGTTGCTTTTATAAATCCACGTAGAAAACAATCTTTTCTTCACTCGAAAATACTTTAAAATGGTTTTTTTTCCAACCTTCTGAGTTGCATTAGCAAGTTGCTGAACTTTCAGTTTCGGAAGGTTGCCCAAATATTTTCAAACTCAGTTTGCTTATTTAAAAGGTTTTCAGAAAAATCTGTAAAGATTATAAAACACTATTCAACCCCCCTTCTAGTGTTTCCTGTGGTTCTAACAGTATAACTATCATCAACTTTTTTTTTTAAAATGATTATCATCAACATAAATATTATAATTAATGTACATTTTCTATCCTGAAGAGTGGAATATTAAATTCATGTTTCCTTATATGACTCCTAAATTTACTCACAAAGATATTTAAAAAAACAAACAAAATATTTAAAGTGTTTATTTGAATGAATGCTTTAAAAATTGTATGCTACAGCGCTTTTAAGCGCTTTAAAATATTCTTCACGTGAAAAAATATATATGAACATGTTTAATAAAATGTTGTTGAATGTTTGTTTTCTAAAGCATTTTGGAAAACGCTGTAGAATGTCTTTTTTGTAAAGCGTTTTCTGAAACGCTTTAAAACGTGAACAACATATTACATCGTCCAATACTAAACCCCTTATAAACGTTTTAACAGGCTTAAAATAAGGGCTTTAGAAGATCTTTTTTGTCATAGTACATTTATAGTTTTGTATATAACTTCTAATATAGTTGTTGGATTTAAGTACAATCTTCTTTGTTTGAAAACTAACACACTAAGCTTCAACATGGTTTAGGTTTTAGATTTATTTTCCTTTCCAATTATACCCTGTTTCATTTTGAATTCAATTTTTTTTTCTACATAACTCGCATGCTATCACAGTTTGGGCTGTATGTACTTATCTGTTCATAACTTGAGCTAAATATGTCGGATAGTGTCTTTTTTTGTTACAACCCTAAGAGATGTATTTTTCAACCGACAAAAAATTCGGATTTTATCTCCTTTTCATTTAGTACCAGTTTTTGTTTAAAGTCAGTGTCAATTCTAATAGCATGTTCACCTTTTGTTAAGCTTTTCTCGTTTTTTCTCATGTAATTTTTACTATTTTCTAATATGCAGAGTAATGATGTTTGTCAGTAAACTTTCTCATGTAATTTTTTCTTTCCTTAAGTATGCCAAACTAGCTTCTTCATGTAAATAAAGACAAGCATATTGTGCAAATGGGTCTTTTTTTTTCTTGGATTAGTGTGGTGCATGTGAATCCATGTAAATCTAGAATCTGAACATGGAGGGAACATTGCCTATCGAGCAACACTTGTTGCAAGTAGCTTTGCTACTTTTACATTGTCCTGCACTGTATTGATCATATTTAATTACATAGATCTTTGACAAGTGTAACCATCTCTTGCCCCAGGACTTTTAGGAGGGTGTGTTGGAGGCTATAGCTATTCAAACACTATGACAGGTACTTGTTGGTGCAAACATTTACTTCTTCTAGTGTAGAAACTATTTTGTAGATATAGCTCTTTTGGACAGGCTATCACTTGGACAGGTACTTCTTGTTGGTGCATGAGGGTGTTTTGGAGGCTATAGCTCTTTTGTAGAAACTCTTTCAATCAAACTCAGGTGTGTTCTTAATGCTTCATACTTGTGTTTCTAATTTCCTCTCGATTGCATTATGGCATTGGCACTTAATATTTTCTCTTTGGTGTTCTGTTAGAGTAGGTTCCTTCTTGTTTGTTCATTTTTTGTTATATTAATTGTATGTATGATTAAGATTTGTGTTATGACATTTTATTATTATTTGTTCCTTGTTTGTTATATTAATTATATTTTGTTTGTTTACTTTTCATATATTTTTTTAATATTATTTTTATATTAGATAAGTTTTTATGTTTTCCCATGTTAGCTATGGATTAGCTATAGAGTTTCTGGGGTATACACATGACATACAAATACGGTTAAAGCTGGAACCGTTATTGTATGTCCAGGAAATAACGACGGTTAAAACTGGAACCTTTGTTGTATGTCCAGGAAATAACAACGGTTCATACAGGAATCGTCGTTGTTTCCTGGGCATTCAACGACGGTTTCAACTTTAACCGTCGTTGTTTTGACATATAACGACGGTTCCTGTGTGAACCCTCATTGTTTCCTTAACATACACTACAAGAAATTTAGTTTTTAGCGACGGCCCAGTGCAGTCGCTAGGAAGTGATGGTAGCGACGGCTAGGCCGTCGCTATCATTATAATTTATTTATTTGTTTCTGAAATTAAAAAATGTAGCGACGGCCTTAGCAACAGCAGGCCGTCGCTACATTAAAAAAAAATTAATTTCTGCGCGAATTTTTTTAAAAAAACGTAGCGACGGCCGTAGCGCTACGTTAAAAACCTGGACGCGTTAAAACCTTTCCCCCTCCCCTCTTCCTCCATTTTCAAGTTCTTCTTCCTCCAAACTCTATTTTCTCTCATACGGCCACCCCCTCTTTCTGTCCCCTCTCTCTGTTTATTTTGAAAAACTGACTGATTAAAACGTTCGCCTCCTTCATAGGATCATTTTGAACCGATCAGTTTTCAAAATTGTTGCCTGTAGGTGATGTTAGAGCTCGTTCAAATTTGTTCCTTATTCGGAGTCGCAACAAGTAAGTTTTTTTATAACTTTAATCAATTTATTTATAATTAATAGTTTATTTGTTTTTTAATTTATTAATGTGATATAGGAATTAAGTTTATTTGTAATTAATAATTTGTTTGTAGTTAGTTTTTTTATTAATTTATTTATTTGTAATTAGGTTTATTTGTTTTTATTAATTTATTAATGTGATATAGGAATTAGGTTCATTTGTAATTAATAATTTAATTAATTTATTTGTAATTATTAGTTTATTTGTTTAATTAATTTATTAGTAATTATTTAATTTTTTAGTAATTAGTAATGAGTAATTAGTTTTTTTTAATTTATATAATTATTTATTTTTTATACAATGTCTATAGTAATTAGTAATTAGTTTTATTAGTAATTAGTATATTAGTAATTATTTTATTAATTAGTGTATTAGTAATATGTAATTAGTTTTTTTAATTTATATAATTATTTAATTATTATATAATGTCTATAGTCATTAGTGCCTAGGATGCGTGGTAGAGGTGGAGAGAAGATCCCACCGAGTAGAGGGAGGTCCATCCCTTTGGGCGAGCTACATGCACAAGCAGCTCGCGCGATACGAGAGAGGGCCAACCTCTCTTACTCACACTCTGATTAGATGCCGGAGCATCCATCTACTTCAGCGGCTCCGGTGGCCGCCATCTAAACTTCTTCTTCCTCCTCCCCTCCACTATTTGCTTCGGCCCAGTTCGATGGTATGAGGTTCATCCCGACACCGGGATTAGTTCAGATGCCTCCAGTGCAGGAGGATGTTGTGGCCCCCTAGACGCTGACGACGCTCAGGATGAGCTGAACAGGGATGTTGACCAGGAGTCTGATGGGGAGCCTGCTCGGTTCTAGGGTGTAGGCTCAAGCAGACCTTATGAGGTAGACGCTCAAGGTCGGGTTATTTTCCAACCATTTGGCAAGGGGTGAGTTTGTTTATTATTTTTCTTTTTTAGAATTGATATTAATATTGAATCTTTAATTGTTTTAACTGTTAATATTGAATATTTTATTTTGCAGGTGGGTGCCTAACGCCCCACCTATCGTAGCCATTGGTCATACGATCTGTTCGCAGATCCGGGGTCCTCACTACCTTTGGGAGGTCACCCCGAAGAATGTTAGGGACGGGTGGTGGGAAGAGTTCACGGTAATTAGAAACCCTATCCACTTTAATTTTTTTCTTAAGATATGTCAATTTGGAAAGACTTACCATATTTTTATTTTGCAGAGCCGAGTTATTTGGGACCCTTCTGATGAGGCCCAAATCAAGAAGGTGTACGAGCATAGGGTTGCTCGTCGCATTTGAGATATGATGAACAAGAATCAGAAGGCTGGGAAGAGGCCCACGTGGTGTTGTGAAGAGGCCTGGGAGGGTCTTTTGGCCTACTGGGACTCTGCGGCAAGAGGAAGTCCTCTCGTAACAAGAGCAATTGGGTTTCTCAACGCGGGGGGGGCGGGTCCACACCATGGGCCGCAGGGCCCACCATGAGGTGGCGTTGGATATAGTAATGTATAAACAAACACTCTTCTGTATTATGTTTCTATTTGTTGTTAAATTAATTAATTTGTGTAATTTTTCCTGTGTAGCGACGACAGCTTGGGCGGGAGGTCAAGCTGGACGAGTTCTTTGCTGCCACCCATGCCAAAAAGGGTGGTGGATGGGTAGATGACAGGACGCGGTCTACCTATGTAAGTGTTTTTTATATAATTTCATATTTATGCAATTGAATATATAACTAATAACAAATTTTACTTTTACCTCAACAGACAAATTACAAGGAGCGCCTGGGGGAGGTGGAGTCACAGATGGGGGACAACTCCATGACTGATGCCTCCACCAAGATGGAGATCTGGAGGGATGTTGCGGGTGGCAAGACCCGAGGTCGTTGTTATGGCACCGGGGACTTGGCCTCCAACATTCGTCCAGGTGTGACCAGTTTGACTCAGGAGTCCCGAGTGTAACGTCCTAATTTCTTAATTCAAGAATAATGCCCATTGGAGACACCATTCTCAAATTTTTGAAATTATTTCGCGTCATTACCAATATCATCATACAAACCACACATTTGCTTAGGCAATACAACGTTTGCTTAAGCTTCCACAAAATTCACACACCATTACAATCAGGACAAATCCTCATTTACAATTTATGAAACTAAATTACACTCTAAGATGCTATGGTTTATAACATTCCTACCGGAAATTTAGCAGAGTCTCCTCTATAAACTGGATATTTCCAAAGATTTCGTCTCAACCTGAAACCCAGAAAAATCCATCCAATATAGTATATAATGGTACAATATAGTTTCTTAACTCATCCTAATATCCCTCAATGGTACTAATGTATTTTATCATCAACGACAACAATAACATCTAATACACCAGAGATCTACATCTGAATTTCCCAAAGGGTCTTGCTGGCAATCGGGGTGGAAGGTCCACTCCAAGGCTCCAAATCTGCTTCCAAGCGCATAGCTAAAGCATCCTGCATAACTAAAATGTATCCCACAACGTGGGGTGAGACTAGTGTTTCAGTGAGCATAACTATTCATGCAAGCAATGTGGGGGAAGCGGGCATATGAGATGCAACACACAACACAAATCACCATGTCATACATAAAACTAATCTAGTCATCTTACATCCTAATATCATATCTTAACTTAATTGAAATAACATATAAATGCAACTCAAGTAGACATGCTATGCATGACCTACATTGCTCGGCAGAACGAGGTCTTTTCACTGATTCTAGGGCTAGACCTGAGCTCAGATTACAAGAAACGTCTTCCTTGGGGACGTATCCCACCACTTATTCTGGACTGAAGTCATTATTCTGGACCGAAGTCAAGTTTCTATGCATGAACACTGGGCTGAAGCCAAATAATCTGGGCCGAAGGCAAAACTCTTAATTTGGTCCGATGTCAAAACTCAGGGCCAAAGCCAATACTCTTAATCTGGGCCGAAGCCAAATTCATTTTAGTCTTATTCTGGACCGAAGTCAAGCTTGATTAATTAGGGTTTGCTGGACCAAGGCCAAATTCATTTTTCTAGCTTTGAAATGCAATTACATAGTATAAATCAGGCTATTATAGAATCATGAAAAATAATATTGGCGTATATGAGGCAAACCCCAACCTACAAGCCCTAACACACAATACCATCTTCAATAATCACGAGAACAATCACAATAAGAGAAATCCACATTCAAACAAGAACATACAACATAAAAGAAAGGGATGAAAGGATTAGGGTTCAATCATAGAGAGCAAACACAGATGGAAGTGGGTGTGTGAGTTATACTCACCTCAAAGGAAAGCTCAAAGAGAAGGGAAAGAAGGTTGGGGAGGGTTAGGGTTGGAGATCCTTGGCCTTGATCCTCTTTCTCCAAGCTCCCAAGGAGTTCCTCTCTCTAAAATGAAGAAGGAACAAGGAAAAATGAGGAAAGGAACCCCAACTCATGTTTTAAAAGAGCTGACAGCGTTCCTGCGCTCAGAGCTCGCTTGGGCGCAGTTCGAGCGCAAGGAAGAAAAATCCTAACGCGGATATGCGCTCCAGCTCAGCCTGAGCTGAATTTCCCAAATTGTTCTTTGTTTTCTGCGCTCAGGTTGCACTCGAGCTGTGCTCAGGCTGCGCTCGAGCTCAGCCTGAGCTAGAAAGTAATATTGCAATTTTCCCCTTATTGCTGATATCCTCGCTCAGGCTGCGCTTGAACGTCGTCTAAACGAGCATATTAGCCCCTGAAAACTTGATTTTTACCCCTATTTGATTCTAAATCAATTCTCTTCCACTCAAACCTAATTCCTTTCCCTAAAACCTCCTTCTAACTTAGTTTTTCTCATCCAAGTCTCTTCCCACTCTAATATTTGTCAATTCAATTCCTTTGCTATCTTAACACACATAATGACTAAAACATAGGATGGTACCCTTCTCCCTAACTCCTTCTAATAACATACCTTTCCAACTTAGTTTTTCTTCCTCTAATATCCTTTCCTCATTCTTAAATTGTTATAATCCTCTCTGTCTTAGGGTGTGATTCCTTCTAAGCTCAGCCTACATTGGTTTGACGTAACACTTGGCCCTCTTCCCAAAATATCTCAAACTCGTACCTCTTAGTTAATTTATTAAATTCCTATCTAAATTCACATTCAAATCTCCAACTTCTCAAACCACTTCCAACTCTCTGTTACTTGGCCGGAACCACAGCCTAAAGCTCCCACTATAGTTTCTAGGCCTTAATTTGGGGATTTTACACCGGGCTCACCCTGGCGGGAGTACTAACGGGTCCGGGTCATGACATTCTACTGAGGAGGTGTTGCGCCAGGAAGTCAATGAAGCAAGGGAGCAGTCTCGTCGGGCCATGGCAAAGACTGCAGAGTTGGAGGAGGAGTTAGGACGACTCCAACGACAGATGCAACGGTTGCTGGATGCTTAGGCTGCTCAGGCTCCAGCTCAGGCTTAAGCACATCCGCACCCCCATTATGATGTCGCCCTGGATGACCTACCGTTGGATGATGAGGACGAGCCAGCCCCACCATATGGCGTCACCGCCGCCATTGATTTTTTTTTTTCATTATGTTTTTTTATGGTTATATTGTATTATTTTTTAATAGATTATGTGTGTTTATTATATATATGTTTTTTATTTAGTATTGTTTTTTATAATTTTAAATTAATAAATAATAATAAATTTTATTTAAAAAAAATTTACCTGTAATGACAGCCATGGCCGTCATTACAGTCGTCTCTAGATAAAGAAAAATTTAAAAAAAGAATTATTCTTAGCGACGACCATGTTTTCAGAGACGGATTCAACGACGGCCAAGCCGTCTCTACGTAGCGATTACTGACTTTCCTCGTCGCTATTGTATTTAAGACGAGCTCTGTAGCAACGTCCACGTGGTCGTCTCTACGCCGTCGCTACGCAGCCTGTAAAGACGACTTTTCCTTGTGTAGCGACGGCCCATGGTCGTCGCTCAAAACAAAATTTCTTGTAGTGATACAACGATGGTTCCATCTTTAATCGTCGTTGTTTCTAACTTATAACGACGTCTGGGTCAACGACGGGTCAACAACCATCGTTAAAAGCCTTTTTTAACAGTTGTTAAAAGCCCAGATTGCAGTAGTGCACACACATTACCTAGATATAATGCCAAATTATAGTATTTAAGTCTTCGACAATTCTCACCCTTGCAATATAATTTTAGAGTTGAGTTAGGCCTAGTTCAAAATCTTATAGGATATCAGAGGTTCTATAACTAAGTGAGTTGCCTCCATTATTGTAATAAAAAATGTTTATTTTCAGTACAAGGTAGGTGGGTCTGTACCATGCTTCAAGCCCAATGGGCGCCTCTTGTCTGAGAGGGGACATGTTAGAAATATATATATATTCATGTGTCATCCACCCAATAGCTTAAACTTTGGGAATAATTGGTTCATGACAAGTTGCTCATCATGGAGGGAATCAACTGTGTTAGTGGTTGTGAAATGATGGTAAATGATCTTTCATACAAGAGCTTATTGAAGATTTCTGATTGGGCTTAATTGAAGGTGATATCAAGGATGGACAAAAGAAAATCTTATATCAATGAATTCCTTTTATTTCTTTATCTCTGTTGGTACATAAATTTCTCTGTTACTGATCATTGTAGTTTTTCCATTTATTGTGCATAGGAAAGTTAATCAAACTCCCTTGAATAAACAACTTCATGGGCAAAACATTGCTTTAGGGTTTGGCTTGCTTATTTTATGATCTCCTCCAAGGCTCTAACATTCCTTAATGATATCGCCGCCAGTCTTTGGTTCAAAAGAGAGAGTAAAGGAGGAAAAAAAAAGGAATTTAGGGGATTAATCCCCTCCACTATGGAAGCAAGGCGAAAATAAACTAGAAGGGTATGTAGCCTATTTATTTTCGAGTAAATCACCAATTTGGTCCCTGAAAGTGTTGCTCGCTGTCAAGTTAGTCCTTGAATTGGCAAAAATTAAAAATTAGTCTCTCAAATTGTATTTCATTCGTCAAAGTAGTCCCTATATTAATAGAAGTATAATCCAGTGATTGTAAGTTGATACTTACTATCAATTTAATCCTTCAAATTTTAGTACGTAAATTCAAATAAATCCCTAAAACTAACAAATCACTATCAAAGTAGTCCCTGAAAGATTTGATTTTATTAACAAAGGGACTGCTTTGACGGACGAAACACAGTTTCAGGGATTTAATTTTAATTTATGTTATTTCAGAGACTAATTTGACAGGGAAGGGACCAAATTGATTTATCTAAGTTTTAAATCAAACAAGATAATTTATTTATTAAAATCCCTCCTTTTTAATTATTTTTGAACCAAATAAGGAAACTAAAATTCTCCCTCCACTCTCCTTTCCATCTATTTCCTTTTAGGGTGTGTTTGTGAGTTTAGAGAGGAGGAAAAGGAAAGGATTGGAGGGAGAAGGGAGGGGAAGAAGAGGAGGGAAAGACTTTGTAAAATACTTAAACTCACAAACACAAAGGGGGGAAGGACTTCCAATAAACCCTTCCCTTCCCTCCCTTCCCCTCCAAAATTCAACTCACAAACATACCCTTAAGCAAACACAAACGTATGTTGTGGCACTCTATTTTATTGAATAGATTATCATTCATATAAAGAAATTTGTTAGAATATCGGGCCGACTAAATAAAAGGTTGAATTTTTTTTTTGGTACAGAACAAAAGGTTGAATTGATAAAAAAAAAAGTACAATTAAAAAGAAAGTAGAATATAACAAAAAGGAATAAACAAACAATGATTGTATGACAAATATGTAAAACTAGAGTGAGATTTCCACTTATGCAACTTGCCTAATGTTTTTGGCAACGTATAACCTAATAATGGATCTGACACAACGACGCCACTTATCTAACATAATTTTATTCCTTCGCTGCCTCCCACACCTTTTCCAGAAACCAATCCAATTATCATATGGATCGATATGCAGTTTATAAATTTATATTAAAATTAATAAAATATCCACATTCCAAGTTCACTTGGTGAGGATTTAATACATTTGGATGATTTCAAACAAATTTAGGATTCAAATATTCAAGTACATGAATTTTACTGAATCATACTCACTATGGATCCTCCTTAAATTTTCTTTCTTGCTTCGCAGAAGCACGACATGATAGAGAAATGTAATAATTTTACATAGGGAAGTTTAAAAGAGTATAATATTCCTATATATAATAAAATTATACAATAATTATTACATATTTATTTCTTCATCATATCATTTATCACATTATTTATCATATTTCACATCTCAAAATTCTTTATTTTTATTCTCTCTTTGTTGTATATATATAAATTTGTATAACCTTTCTGATCAGTTTAAAAAGGATTGAAAATAACAAAGAGATGGGGTTTTCATGCTGGAGACCAAGAAAGTACTAACACTAATGGATCATTGTGCTGCTTGCTAGAGGATTTGGGTAGTCACTTAAACTTTTAAAAGATGAAAATTCCCAAATTTTTATTCTTAAAAAATGAAAATATCCATCGATTTAGTCTTTTTATAATATCAATTAATTAACCCTAAAAAGTATTAAATCATTAGATATTTTCATCTTTAAGGATGGTATATATTTTTTATCTTTCAAGATTAAGGTGATTAAACCCCAAATCATTGGGGAAGAAAATGATACTTTACTACTGCTTTAATCATATATGTCAATCCATTATATTATAAGTTTTGAGAAAACTTAATAAAGTTAATTATTAACACTCTAATAAAGCCAAACCTAAATTTCAGGCTGGATGGTCTCGTATCTGACAGGTCGACCCCCACTCGTCCCCTTGGGGTGAGGTAAAATGTAAGTACCTGTGTAAGTGCTCAAAGAGCCTGGAAGCTTTCCCTGCCTTGGACTGGGGGCACCATCTCCTCACCCTAAATTTTATGTACCAAAAAAAAAGGTTGGATTATTTTTTTTTTGTTGCACTTCAGGCTGGATTATATATGTTCTTTGAATCATTTCATTGGAATGTCCATAAAGAATATCGTTTCATTTTCATTTGATGATATAAACAACTTCGCGGTAGATAGGGTTTCGTTGCATAAAATAACAATCCAACAATACCAATATAATATTTAGCATCTACTGGCTTTTTTTTTTGGTCAAAGCATCTACTGGCTAAACCTTCAAGTTTAAGATATTATGCGTGCCGTTGGGCCTGGCCCAATTTGTATGTTCACAAGGCTTCAGCCTTTTATCAATGTTATTGCATCCTTTCGACAAAAAAAAGAAAAAAAGATATTATCGTATTTTTTTGACGTAAAAAAAGATATTATCGTATATCATGATTTGTCGTGCAAACATTTGTATTTTATAAAAATTTTAAATTCTAATCCGCTAGTAAAATTTTGTATTGTATATTCTTCGATATATATATATATATATATATATATATATATATATATATTACATTTCTTTTGAGTACATGTGTCTTTAACTCCGAGCATATAGTTTAATTTCATACTTCAAATAATATTATTCAGCTTGGGAATAAACTTGAGTATTGAAGGCATATGCTTAGTTTCTAAAATAAACTAGTCAATGCATAGCTTGGACTTGTTTCAGCTTCATTCGGCTGTCCCAGAGAAAGTCCTTAATTAGATTTTTATAAGAGTATTTCAATTCGCAACTATATTCTATTATATATTATTATATTATATAATAAATTAGAAAATTAGTTTCTTGAAAGGAATATCGTATCTTTACACTCTCTTTTGTTCGTCAAATACATAACTAAGTTTCTTTTTTTAACAATCACAAATCGTTTCTTTTACTTTAATTTTTAGTTAATAATTAAAAAAATTACTTAATTAATTTCTCATCAATATGTTTATCTTTATTTGTATTTTATTTCTAATTTATATGTTTAATCAAATATTTAAGAGTAAGACTCTACATATAAGCTTTTTTTCAATCCATTATTTATGTCTGTATATTAACTTTGCGGTTTTAATAAAATCAGTTCTTAGAAATGAGAATAAGACTTCGAAAAATTAATGAAAATTTTCGGTTAATTTTGAGTTTACACTTTATTAAAATTGATTTATTTTCTTAGATATTGTTTTTAAAATATTACGCATGTTATTATTAACTTTTTTTATAATACTTTAATTAAATTATGCAAAAATTTATTATAATTTTAAAATTTTTAATTATCTTATTTATATTTTGTTTTAATTATTAGACATTGTTTTGGATTGACCTCGGAAGTCGTTCACCGACATTGGTGTACAGAATTATGATGTCTGCTAATTGTGTTCTGGACTGAATAGAGCTATTCGTTAAATGACCCGGCTTGTCAACGTCCGACTACGAATCGACCTAGAATTGAGTTAAGTCCCTTAGTAGCGACAAGTAACCCATTCCGACTTCATTCAATACCTACCGAGGTAATTCCATTTCGAGGCCAAGTAAACCGACCACGCATGGCATGTGAGGACAATTTTACTTTGTTACGTGGATTTCTTATCCATTTTGATCAGTTACAACCGATTGACGAAATTTCTCATCAAAACCGACCTATATAAGTCTAACGGGTGTAATATTCAAGTACGCTTCATTCAGATATACTAAAACTCTGCTGGAATTCTCTCAAACTTGTGCTTCAGAGTGCATGTACACCCCGCCGTGGAATACGTCCAATTCCATTGGAAATCGCACTTTGAGGATTTACACATAAAAACATATTTTTGTAAATTTAAATGTGATTTTAATAAATAATTTTACAATTTTATTTAATTTTAAAAATTCTCATACGTAGAATAATAAATTTTTTACACACATTATTGTTTACAACTCATTAACGTACAGTGTAAATGGAAGAAATAGTTTAGGATGAGGAATAGAGTCCTTTAAATTGAGTTTGTCTCTATGTGAGTAAGTAAAATTATATCTATACACCATTGATTTAATTGAAAATATATCATAATCTCAATCGATAAATCTAAAGGTGAAAACACCTTATTTTTTTCATTTTACACACAAATTCATTTTAGAATGTGATGAAAAGAAAAAAGAATTAAAAAAATATATATGTCATGAAGTGAATTTAAAAAAAATTGTAAAACTAATATATTGATATCTACATAAATGCTAGTAATATTTTTGTAAGACACTTTTTTAACATACTTTTTTTGTCATATTTATTCCAATCATTTTCATTAAAGAACTATTAGTCTACTACCTAATTGCTGATCCAATAAATAATTATGATGACTTGACTAATCTATCATGCATTAAGATCACGAAAGATTCTCAGCTACCCTATGGATATTATAAATTATATAGAATAGTAAGCATCAAACGTGGTTCACCATTTTTTAATGTTTCTTTTTTTAATACGTTAACACTGGCAAGAGAGAGGACAAAAAATGACGTATGGTGTATATTATATTATATATAAAACATTATTAATAATCTTTAGCACTAACCTATGAACCAGATTACAAATAAAGGAGAAAAAAAGCCATGTTACCTCGACATCCACATTATTCTTAGATAACCACACTATGTATAAAGAAATATTAATGAAGCGCATCGTTGCCATACGTGAATTTGGACATATGTATTATATGGGGGTAACGAGGCCAGGCTCTCCCCTTATCACCAGTACGTTCCAAATCAAACTTTTTCACTTGAGCGTACGTCTCTTCTATATTTCTATTATACATGAAAATATATGATTGGTAAAGACAAGAACATACGAGATCCATTATCTTTGTGAGTTTGAGACACAGACCTATAATAATTGTTGAAAACATGGCGTAGATGAGAGTTGAGACCGAATTGATGTGAAATCTGCGACATGTTAGATACAAGATCCTGTCTTACTCTATTCGATCAACCTGGATGAGGTAAAATGTAAATACCTCTGTGAGTGCTTTTTGAACCCAGAGGCAAGAGCGACTTCGTAACATGAGTGAATGAACTATGAAATTTGGTTTCATTTTTTACCTAAGTCAATTATATATATATATATATATATGAAATTTCATTATCGATAGATTTTGTAGCTATTCTATACTAAAATCTGTACTGAAATTTCATTATTTCCATCAAAAGGTGAAAATACTCATTCAATCCTTATCGATAAATTTTGTAGCTATTTCGTACTAAAATCTGCAGCGATATTGTGCAAAAAGGATAAAATTTGTGTATTTTTAAATTTTAAAGGACCAAAACCACCAATTTTAAATTACAGTTACTAAAACCAAATCTTGACTATATTTTAGGGACGAAAAACATATTTAACCCTTAAAAAATTTATCCAAACATTTATATATCATATGTAAAATATTAATGTATATATTAACAAAGTTAATTACGATATATAAAATATAAATAAAGAATAATACAAAAAAATAGTAGGATGAAGAGATACCTACAGGCTTAATGAGTGAGAGGGGGAGACGATGTGATTCCTTGTGTCTTAAAGAAGGATGAAGGCATGAACAAGTGTTTGAAGTATTAAGGAAGGTGATGTTCTTCTTGAACTTAGTGAAATTAATCTTGGTGGAGCAAAAATGAAAGTTGATGAAGAAAATGGGGTAGGTATAATTCGATCATGTTGTAACGTCCTAATTTCTAAATCCAAGAATATTGTCTGTTGGAAACACTATTACCAAATTCCTGAAATTATTTCGCGCCATTACCGATATCTTTATATACACAATACAATGATGCTCAGGCAATCCAACGTTGCTTAAGCTTAATACATAAACATAAACAAAACCTAAATGGAAAGTTACCATCAATGGCTCAATGAACATTTACAATTACACAAGTACCGCCTTAAACTGTAATAATACATAACAGAATCGCACGATCATTCTAATACATTCTAAACATGACCATAGACTTCCTCAAGCTTCTAAATCCTTGACTGGGACTCTCAAGCTAAAAGGGACCCTGCAAAGCTGAAAGTGGTTCCACAAACATGTGGTGAGATCAACGTCCCAGTGAATGCAACCAAACATGTAGTGTAGGGACAATAGGCAAATGTAATGCAAGTATTAAACACTTCAATCATAAACAATGCAACATCTAAACTTGAAATAAACATGACTTTCATGCATGATGATTCTTCCAATTGAAACATGAATTTAACATAAGAAATCTTGTTTTTCCTGGAGTGCTTAACCCATCACCATGGGGTCTTATCACTTTCCTGCAACTAGACCTAAGCTCAGACTACAAGGGATATCTCCCTTGGGGACATAAAGTCTCCTCCGTTACTTGACGAAAGAAGCCAAGTTTTTAATCAATTAACATGATGGTCCTAAAAGGCGCCTTTGTGTGTAATGCCCCAGCCCAACTACGACCCTTAACTCTTGGCCCATGACTGGGTTTTCCGTGTTGACCACTTAAATTTCTCCACCCCCTAAGGTGGATTATTCCCCGAAGAGAACCTTTTGTGGCCTGAACCCAAGACCTATTGGGACTCGGTCCTGGATTCTTATGAGACATGATGGTCTTAGACCCGTGGTGGCCGAAGCCAATTTCTGCACACTTCCAGAAGAAGAAACAGAATTTCTGCACACTTTCAGAAGAAGTTGTTTGCTCTAGAAGAAGAAACATAATTCTGCGCACTTCAGAAGAAGAAACAAAATTTCTGCAGAAGAAACAAACCCTCTGCATCTCCAGAAGAAAGAAATTGACAGAACTTGCTGCAATTTCAATTTAGAGGAGTTTAAGACATCTTTTGCTAAAAATGAGAAAATGCCCAGTATTCTTGCATGTCTTACTAACTACTCCAGAAGAAGGAAGCTCAAATAGAATGAAATTACTTGCTGCAGAAGATACACTTCAGAAGGATTGACTGGTCAAAGCTGAAGAAAGAGAAAAGCTGTCTTATGATAGTGACAGCTCCTACAAGGCCAGCTAAGAGCTTGACCACTTCTCCAAGCAACTGCAATGACTATTTTGATCCCCCAAAACTCTATAAATGCATCCCCATTCAGCTGGGCAAAATCAAGGAGAACAAAAGGGAGAAAATCAAAAGGGCCATAATGTAGAAATTCCCTTCTAGAGTGAGGCTCTCCTTCGACCACTCCAATATGCAGAGCCACTTTTTTTAATTCCTAGAGAGTGTGTCTAGGTTCAGTTTTGTAAAGATTAATCCACTCCCTGAGTGTTTTGTGAGCCATATGTAAAAACCCATCTCTTGTTGAAGAGTGTTTGTGATCTCCCAAGCTAACTAGAGAGGGTTAGTGTTGGTTTGAGAGTGTGTAGTGCCTGCAAAAACTGAGCAAAGAACACTGGTGTTAGAGCCTGAAGAGGCTGCAAAATAATACTTGGCAAAGAGCCTGAGGAGGCTGTGGGAGCAAAGAATACCTTGTAATCATGATTGATTAGTGGAAAATCCTACTGAGGTAGGTATTGGACGTAGCCCAAGGATTGTGAGGGTGAACCGGTATAAAAATCATCTGTGCAATGTCTCTTAGCCTTACTCTCTTTAATTTTCTGTACACACATCTATTACTTTGCTAGTTATTGTTCATACTTTGAATATTTAGCAAGCTGTAAACTAGATTTTGATAACCTGTTTTTTAACTGATATTTTCTCATAAATCACATCCATATCAGTTTAAATACTGATCTGGAAAGTTTCATTAAATTATGAAACTGTTTGGTGCTTCAGAAGCACATTTCTTAAAATCTGTCATTGTTCAACATTGAAACTTGGGGTTCAAACTACCAGACTTTGATAAACCTAGTTTTGAACTGATATTTTCACATAAATCACATCCATATCAGTTCAAATACTGATCTGGAAAGTTTCATTAAATTATGAAACTGTTTGGTGCTTCAGAAGCACATTTCTTGAAATCTGTTCATTGTTCAACACTGAAACTTGGGGTTCAAACTACCAGATCTTTATACACTTGATTTTAATCAGATCTAACTTGATATTCTGATTGTTTACTATTTAAATATCTGATCTGGAAAGTTTCATCAAGTTTCAAGTTCATTTGATACTTCAGAAGAAACATATATCAGTTCATTGTGTAACTTGATTTAAAAATATCAGATTGATATAAACTTTCTTCGGAACAGATTATCTTGTATAATCTTATTAGTTATTGGTTAAATAACTATTCTGGAAAGTTTTATTAAAATATAAAATCATTTGACCCTTCAGAAGAATGGTTTAAAGTGAGAGATTTACTGTTTTGCTTATGCATAACTGCAGAAACAGTATATTATTCTTTTGAACCTTATTTGAAGTTGTTTCTACATTAAATACACTATATGGAAGAATGAAATTTGAGGATATCAATCCTTACGATATTGCTTGTCCTTGAGAAGATAGTTTCAATCAACTTAGTTGGCATTATACACTAACCACTATCTTCTAGAAGTAACTTCTGATAGCCAAGGTATACCTTGAGCAAAGATCAGCAAGTTTCTCAAAGTATTTGTAGGTTGCACCAAAAGTTTTCAAGGGTCACAATTCAACCCCCTTCTTGTGAATCTTTGATTTATTTCAGGATCAACAGTTCAGAAACAAGAATGAGAAGACAAGCAAAGAAGTGTCTACTTCAAAAAAGGGTCAGATAGTTTGCTATGAGTGTAAACAGCTAGGCCACATCAAAACAAAATTCCCTAAGCTAAAGAAACCAGTCTTCAAGAAGAATAAGATCTTCAAGAAGAAGAAGGGGCTGATGGCCACATGGGAGGATCTGGATAACTCAACTTCAGTAGAGGAAGAAGAGTCTGCTGAAGAGGCCAACCTTTGTCTTATGGCCATTCTACCTTCTTTAGACAATTCTGAACCTGAGGTAATATCTGAACTTGAACTTCAGGAAATATTTGATGATTTATTTGAGAGTTCAAAGGAACTCTTCCGAGAAAACAAGGAACTCAGTAGAGCATACACAAAAATTTGTAATAAGAGTGAAGCTTTTGAGAAGGAGAACCTTGTACTCAATGAACAACTTGAGAACTCCAAGAAGAGTAGCTCAAGTGATCAATCTGATGAAGTAAAAAAACTTCAGAGGAAGGTTGATGAGCTTACCTTGGTTCTGGCCAACTTTGTTAAAGGAACTGAGAATCTGAACAAACTCTTAGGAGTTTGGAAAGAATCTAAAAATAAATGTGGGCTAGGGTACCCTTCAGATATATGATCAGAACCTTCTGACTCTAAATTTAAAAAGCCTAAAAAGGTTTATAAGAAAGGTAATGGTTGTTCTCATTGTGGGAAACTAGGACATCATGTCTCAAGGTGTAACCACAAGAAGAAAGGAAAACCCAAAAACTAATAGAAAAAATGACCCAAAAAGCTATGAGTACCTAAAAATTTAATTGTTCCTGTTGCAAGTTTGTTTAACAGGAAAAAAGAGACGTCTAAAGTGGTACCTAGACAGTGGTTGCTCGTGACACATGACCGGAAAAAGGTCTTTGTTCCAAAACCTTAGGCCCAGAGATGGAGGAGTGGTCACCTTTGGAGGAAACCAACAAGGGCGGATCACAGGTGTTGGAACAGTAGGTATGGCACCCCTTTCTGGCATAAAAAATGTTTTGTTAGTTGAAAGACTCAAACATAATCTACTTAGCATAAGTCAATTATGTGACAGTGGTTATGTGGTATCTTGTTGGGTTTTTGAAGGTCAAATGGAGTGGAACAATTAAACTTTTAAAATTTAAACATATCCAAAAACCCTCCAAGGATCCATGCAAAAGCCATAAATCGTGTTATAGAGTATACATTTTATTACTTTCCTTTTTTCCAAACCACGGGCATGCAAGAGTAGCTAAGCCTCCATCGGTATCCACACGAACGCGATACTAGGATTGATAGCAGACAAGTACTGGATCTAGAAAAATTGAGCAAAAACAACCGGTTAGAATTGAAAAATAAGCAATTATAAGCGGTTGGGCAGCAAGTAATTCACGCAAGAAAATGAAAGAAAAGTGGAAGAGAATAGAGATGGTGTAGGCACCACTGAGGAAGGCAACCCCTTCAACAGATAAGCCAGCAGTGTAGACTCGCCACCAGCTCATGGAACCGGATAAGAATCACAATGGTTTAAGCAAGAACCATCAAGCCTCTCAACCTCACAAGAGAGAATACAAGCATAAGCTCTATTACAAAATGTTGGTTAAGAGTTACAAGCGAGGAGAAGGCCCCCTTATATAGGGAGAGTGGGGCGACCAACTCTTAAAGAAAAAGAAAGGAAATAAAAACTATCCTAATGGGTCCTTTAACCCATGACTCCTAATGCTTTTAGTAAAGCAACCCCCTAGCCACTAATTCTATGTAAATTAGCGCTCCAAAGAGAGTAGGAGGTAGGAAAAATACAATAAAATTCAAATACAAGGAAATCCTATCAAACTAAGATTTAGAGGCCATGACTAGGTGAACCTCTATTTTAGGGAATTCAAAATACAATTAAAATGATGAAAATTATTTGGTTGACCAAGAGTATTATGGTCAATGTTGACTTTACGAAGTCAACTCTCCTTTGATGGCCCTTCAAGCGCCCAACCATCAGTGATACTAGCCCAATCTCTTTGACTCCTAACTGCTCCCATCAGCAGCATGCCATCAAGGACTCCCTCTTTCGCAATGCTTGCGGCGGCGAAGGGATGATTGCCTTTTTCTTTTCTCAGTATGAGGGGTGGTGATATAATTCAGAGAAAACCATTTTCTCTTTAAGGTTTTAAGTATTAGAGTAATCTATCTTTAGCTACCATCCATACATTCTATATATTGTGGTGGCTAACCCTCATAGTGAGCATTAGGCTTTAGTGATACCTACCTATGTGTAGGCCCAAACTAATGGGTTGGTGATCGAGGCCGTACCAAATCAAATAATATGAATTAAGTGTAGTGAGGGTTAGATAACCCAAAGTCGTCTCTCAAGGAATTCAATAGCAATTTCAGATAACAAATTTCAGATAGAGTTTGATGCTGCAGAACTTCAGAAAGTAAAACTTCGGAAAGTACTTCAGAAAGCACTTCAAAAGGTTCACTTTAGAAGGTTCACTTCATAAGGTTCATGTTAGAAGGTACACTTTAGAAGGTACATTTCAGAAGGTACATTTTAGAAGGTTCACTTCAAAAGGTTCAGATTTTTAGGAACTCTCTTAATAGTGAAGAACGTAACAAAAACAAGGGGTTTTGGTTGGTGTTTAAGAACAGAATTTTGCAATTAAAGAAGTAAGAGTAAAACGATGTAAGAAAACAAATTGATTCTCTTGTTCATTCACAATTCGATCCTTCATTAGTTAAAATACATCGATCTCAATTTCCAGAACATATTTGAATTAACTAAACAAGCGCAAATTAATTCGTCAATTTTCTCACTGAAGAACTAAGAGAACTGGTGTAAGATTTCTAATCCTTTACCTCCTGAATTAAGAAAACAATAGGTAGTTTAGAATTAAGCAAACTAAACCAGAATTCTAAATGAAGAACAGAATTGAATCATCAACAAGCGTTCAAATACAATTCAAGATTCAAAACCAGAATTCTAAAGGAGAAGATGAGATTGAATCAGTTGCAGAAATTGAAATACGAATTTGAATTGAAATAAACCTCAGAATCCAATCTCAAATCACTCAAGAATCAATCCTCAGTAGTATAGCCTTTCATGAGAGGAAGAACAACAAACAAAAATTTAGAAGGAAGAAGAAGAAGAACGAAAACCAGAAAACAAAGAGAAGAAGAGAGAACCAAGCGTCCAAAATCTCCAATTTGTGAAAAGTGAGAAAAAGCTAAAAGTTCCTAACAGAATTGTAACTGCCTCTATTTATACTACTCTCCTAACCCACAAGATTAATCCGATTAAAGAGGAAATTGGGCCTAGACTAATAGGTATTGATGGGTTTCTGTCAAGCGAACCAAAAATCCAGTAGTATAATAGTAAGAAGAGTTATCGTATCCACAGGGAATAGTCAACTCGCGTATAGTCGTGATCTATTTATCAAGGGAAAACAACGGATTTATGAGAGTATTGTTGCGTAAATTGTAAATAGAAAATAAATAATAAATTAAATTAGAAAGGAAGAGTTAGAGACACTTTACTTGGATTAGGATTGAACTTCTTATCATCACACCCTTTGTGCATGTAAAAACTATCTATTATTTTAGGTTTACTCTATAATACTGTAGACGAACTATATTGCTTATGACCTCGAGTTACCCGACGCCACTCACACTCAAAGATAATCCATGTGGGCTCTCCCAAGCGACAGACTTACCCTCGACTTATTTTGTTTTCTTTATTCCGTTTGTAAAAGAACTAATTGATAAACGAGGTCTAATCCTTTAGACGCACCTTCATTAGAGTACTAACACTACCTATCACTCATCAGGATACATCCATTTGTCGGTCCTGGATTGACAATCAACTAATCCTTTGCTATCGATACTAAGGCCTAATCCTGTAAATGCCATTCGCTAGAGTACTGTCACTACCCATCGCTTATTAGTAACGCTCATGTGTCGGTCACAGAGTACCGAGTCCTCTTATTCAATTAGAGTTTGGGTTTCTTCAGAATCCGCTCCCCCATCCTCAATCCTAGTCGAAACTAGACTATAACTTCGGCGCAAGCGCGGAAGTTAGGAATTAAGCACAGAATAAGATTACCAATATTATAGACAGAGAGCTCAGAAATAATAAAATAGATTTTACATACACTTGGGGATAGAATAAATTACATTCAATCCTAATGGAGAGTTAACTACACAGGGTAGCCATACAACCCACCGAAGATGTTGTCACAATCTTCAATCCTTGTGAAGCGCTCCTCCTCTCCTACTCTAAAATTAGCTTTGGTGCATTATCACTGAAATAAGACTGAATTACAATAATTGTGCACACCTTGATCTGGTGCAATGAGGTCCTATTTATAGGCTAAGAAAAGACAAAGGAAATTGGGGAGAAATTATCTAAAAATGGCAACAGGGAACACATCTGCGTGACCTGCGCTACAGCGCAGGTTCCAGAGAGCTGTACTTCACCCTGCGCTACAGCGCAGGTTGAAGCGCAGAATGCGTCCTGCAGCTTCAATCTTTCTCTTTTTAACTTGATCTCTCCCCGAGACTGGTTTTGGTTGATTTGTCTTTCCTTGTTTCCCTTTTTTGATGAAATCTTGCATTTATTGAGCATCTTGGATTTAATTGGGAAGGTTGTCTGCAGAATCCTTGTTTGATTGGCAGTGATCTCCTCATTGATTGCTTCAATTCTTTATTAAATGTCTTCAATCAAACTCAAATCTTACAGATATCTCCCTCATTTAATGCTATCCTTCCTTCAATTCAAATCTTTGCAATATCCTGCAAAAATCAGCAATATTTCTATCAAAATAGCATCAAATTCAAATCCAAGATTAATAAATACAATTTATCTAATATTAAATAAAAAGGGATTAAACTGGGGCAAAAATACCATTTTATCCTTGATAAGTGAACTAAAAAGTGCTCTAATTTATCATATAATTTTCACTTACCAAAATACCCCCCAACTTAACTTCTTGCTTGTCCTCAAGCAAGAGACCTCTTTGCAATCAAAAATCAATTCTATTCCCTGTGTAATCAAAAACAAATTCAAGGAACTCTTCATCATCTCCTTGTTAAGCAGCAGTCACCTTCCAAACATAAGAAAAAATCTGGATTAAGAGATGTTACCAATCCTCAATCAGAATAGAACACAAACATCAGTCAAACTTCTCAAAAATAGCAATTAAAGCAATAAGTGATAAACCAAGGAAATCTCTCATTCTCACGGGTAAGTGTTTCCCTCAATCTTTTTCACCACCGTTGAACAACTAGAATTGATAGTCGTTTCCAACATCTGAATCTGCAAGCAGTTAACATGGATCAGAAGGCCTTTTCTTTGGTTGTAATGAGGCTGGACTATCAAGAAATTATGGTTTTTCTGGATATGCAATGAACACTTTGAATAGAGAGCATCTTGTGGTTGTGCTTTGGAACTTCTCTCAATTCACCAAGTTATTCTTGAACTGTCACCCTTTTTCAGCTGGCCTCTTTGTTTGAAGAAGTACTCCCCCCAACTTATTCAATTCCTCACTTTTGTGCAGATTTTTTTTTTAATAATATACAATAACATAGAGAAATTATTTATGAGGGAGTATTCTTCTTTGTGATTTCTTGTGCCTGCTCTTTGAATTTCTTTGACCTTTCAATTCACCAACCTTTTGTCCCATCTTGTTGTGTTGCACCTTGCTCTCTATCCCAAGTGTGAAGGGACATGGTATGATCATTAATCATGGCTCGGGTGCATTCAAAAGAAATATTAAGGTTCAAATGGGCAATCAAAAATTGGAAAAATTTAATCAAGGTTGGCTATTTGGCACTGAGCAAAATATTATAATCACAAAATATGCCTTTGTCACTTCCATATCTTCCCCTAGCAAGACAAAATTCAGAAACTCAAGCAATAAAAGTTGACAAGCAGCGGTGAAAAACCCTCAATTTCAGTGTTTGGGCTCTCAGCTCACCGGTTATTGGCTAAAATTCCTTGATAAAGCACTTACTGGTTTTAATTAACTATCCTAATAGGTTCTCCTGAGAAGCATCCTAATCCTAACTGATTGTGGAATTAATCACAAAACCCCATCATCTTTCCTAATCTGGTTAGTTAAACTACTTAATTACAGAGAATTTGAAAAAGTTACCTTAAATCCTAATTCCTAAGGTCCTAAAAAGTCCTAAAAATTTAAAAATTTAACAGAAAAATAGAAAATAGCAAAATAAGTACTGCCTAATATAGATAATGTATCAGTGATATACAGTACATATCAAAAGAAATTAAGAAAATAAGAAAATAAAATGAAAAAGAAAAAAAAGAAAAAGAAGAAAAAACACCAAATAGGAAAGAAAACAATCAGTCCTCATCCTGGTCCTGATCCATGTAAGCTGCTCTATCCCCCCTGGGAAAATAGGCCTGTCCCCAGGCCACTGTAAGTAATCATGAAACTGTGCAGGGGTCATGGGGTCCACACGAGCCTGATAATGTCTACTCTGAAAATAAATAGCTGCTCGGTGAATAGTGGACATATGAGCCATCAAATGAGTGTTCTGTGCCTCAAGTCGCTGGGCCCAGACAGGAGCGTTCATGTCTGCTGGTGGTGGTGGTGGTGCCTGCTGCTGCTGCTACTCCTCAACCTGTAACTCCTCAGCTGGGATACAGTTGGCTTCAATATATGCTCTTGTCATGGGAAGTGTGCTGCGAACCCTGGGGTTCACCTCTACACCCCTAGATCTGCATAGTGAGGTGATGAGAGAAGGGAGGCCAAGCCTGATCTTGGAGTTAGGGGTCCGGCGCCCCACAGAAGATGCAAAGTCTGATATCCTACTGGTAATAACCCGTGAGATATCGACGGTAGCGCCGGTGAGGATACAACAAATGAGGTGGGCTACAAGCATAATGATATCAGAAACATGCCCTGTAGGATGTATGTTGGCCAGCGTCAGTACTGTCCACATCCGTGTGATATTCGCCATATCATGCCTGTGAATCCTGGCAGCCTCCTGATATGCAATCCTCTCAAAGGAACGCCCTGGTAAGCATAGCAGCTGAGCAGTCTCAATATCAAGGGGATCATTACCATGAAGCCCCACAGCCTGCATCCTCTCGTGGTATTGGCACACCACGAGGTCTCTGTCCTCCTCTATGGGATGTCCTAGAAGTGCATTGATTGCATCGCAATCAAATCTATGACCTGTCCTCGAACATAGGACTCCCTCCTGCAGTTAACGTCGTGGTCTCCAATAGCGTTAGCATAGAATTCCCTGACTATGTCTGGATCGAAGTAGTTGTCAGGACGACTGAGGCGGTCCCATCGCCTCCTGTGAATCTCAGCAGAGAACTCCTCATATTACCCCTCCTGGAGGATGACTGGACGCTCCAGGATGAACTTGCAATCTGCAATGTCAGAGTATGCTTCAAAGGACTTGAGGTCCTTGAAGCGATGAGGGTCAAACTCAGGTTCCCTCTGGGGGGGCCTTCCTCTTGGCACCCCCTGTGCCTCTCCTAGAGGAACTAGCACCACTGACATTCTTCGTGCGAACCATCTGCAAAGCAAAAGCAACTCAAAATTATTTATGCATCATAATATTTAATTGCTCATAATTATGAAATAAATGGCCAATAAATTTCAATGCTTAGAGCAATCAATCAATCAAGCAAATGTGCATAAAAATTTTGATTTTAAATTTTAACCAATAAATGCCAATTAATTAATTAAGACATGCTAAAGTGATCAGTTAAAGCAGGTCCTAAACAATTCTAAACAGGCAAAGTGAGAATCAAACTCATGCTCAAAAATCATGTCATCAGTAACATGCAATATTGCACAATCATTTATATATGGGCATGCAAAAATATTGGAGCAATTAATTAAGCATACATGTACCAACAAAATAATTTGCAGAAATCACTGAGCACTCAAAAACTACCACCTTAGCAAACATGAATAACTCACAAAGAATCCTAACCACATGCAATCTAATTTAAAGCACTATGAATAATTATTTCTTTCCTAAAGGTTCCTAGAGTCCTAAGATTCCTATCCTAAGGTTAAGCTCAAATAACATAAAAATTAAAATTTCAATCGGTTAAAAAGAAAGAAAACTATAAAAACATTACTGGTATAAGCTCAGAAACTGAAAATGAAGGCTATATGAGTGAGAAAAGGCAAAGCAAAGGTTAGGAATATCAGAGAAAACGCAAAGGAATGGAACGAAAGGAAGTTCAAAATGAACTCCTTCGTTCAAAATTCAGAATTTAAAGTCCCGCTTCCTGCGCTACAGCACAGAGTGGAGCGCGTACTACTTCAGAAGTTGAAGCGTTCCGCTGCGCTTCACCCTGCGCTACAGCGCAGAGTGAGGCGCAAAAGTCAGAGAATCAGGTTTTTAATTTTAATTCTGCGCTTCACCTGCGCTGCATCGCAGGTTGAAGCGCAGATCTGCAATATTCTCTCTGTTTCTGCTACTCCTAGTTGATTCCATGCAATCCTTTTAAATTTAGATCCTTCATTTTAACAATTTTCTAATTACACAGGTAAATCCTAAAACTAAAAATTACCAAAATGAATAGTAAATGAAAATTAAAAACTTACAAAGACTGAGTTGCCTCCCAGGAAGCGCTTGTTTAACGTCTTTTAGCTCGACGCCTGGTTACTCAACCCTTTCATGGTGGCCTCAAATGGAGGATGATGTTTGACTCCATACCAGTTCTTCCTTTGAGCTCCCATCCTCCATGCCAATTTTTGATTCTTCCATCACTGTCACTGTCTCCCTCAGTATCAGATGTTGATCTCCTTCTCCTTTTAAATTTGAACTCCCATATTGACTCTGGATGCTTTATCCTCATCCTTGACTTCCTCAGAAATTCGGAGCTTGGTAACTTTGTTGGACTTTTAGAAATAGCATCAGTTTGTTGTAACTTAGGCGTACCTCTATGAAACGTAATACTTTCATCTTTTGAGCTCAATTCATATTTTCCCCTATCAACATCAATGATCATCTTAGCAGCTTTCATGAATAGTCTTCCTAAAATTAGGGGGACTTCAGTATCCTCCTCTTCTGTCTCTGCAATGTAGAAATCTACAACATATGCAAATTTATCCACTTTGATTTGAATATCCTCCAGTATCCCATGAAGGCGTTGAGCGGATTTATTTGCAAGAAGTAACCTCACATTTGCAGGCTTGACCTTCACATTACTTAACTTATTAAAATACGATAGCGGCATCAAATTGATGCTCGCTCCAAGATCTAATAAAGCATGAGTAGGAATTAGATTACCAATAGAGATGGGTATAGTAAACCTACCTGGGTCAAGTGACTTACTTGTGATTAAGACCTTCTCTTCATGATGTTCCTTTTGTGCTGCTTCTTCATCTTGTTGAACAACTTCCTCTTGAAGCAATTGTTCTTCAAAGATGATTTCTTCTTCCTCATCAAGTTCCTCCTCTTCTGACTTGTTCCTTTGGATTGGTGTGGGTTACAGCTGAGAAGTGTTGTTGCCTGTGTTCTGCCATCTCAGTTGCTAACTGACCCACTTGACTCTCTAGAGTCTTGATTGATGCCTCAGTTGTTGTCTTGAATCCACTAAATTTTTGCACAAGGTCATCAATCTTACCTTCCAAAGTGTTCAGTTTATCATATGTTGAGGGCTGCTGTTGGTAAGGTGGTTCTCTTGGTCCTCCATTCTGACTCCAACCAGAGTTGGTTTGGTTATTTCTCCAACCTTGTGAATATTGATTGTTGTTATTGTTGGAGTAATTCCCTTGCCTTCCCTGGTTACCCATGAAGTTGACTTGTTCTGGTTGTGTTTCTTGGCTAGCACATTGACCACTTAGATGGTCACTTCCACAGAAATCACAAATCAATGGTTGGGCTTGGATGGATTGTGAGTGGACAGCTTTGAGTTGTTGAGGGAGTGTCTTCAACGTCTCAGTGAGTGCTTCTAGTTGAAATTTAATGAGCTTTTCCTCAGCTAACAGAGCATCGCTTTGATTAAGTTCCAGCACCCCTTTCTTTGGTAATTGCACGGGTTGTCTTCCACTTTGAGCTTGTTGATCGTTCTGTGCAAAATGGTTGATGATTTCTAGCGCTCGATCAACTTTTGCAGATAAGATAGTTCCACCTGCTGCCGCATTTATGAATGACCTTGAGTCTGAATGAAGTCCCGCACAGAATATGTTGAGTTGGGCTATATCCTCGTAGCCATGGTTGGGACATTTGCGCAGCATAGACTTGAATCTTTCCCAAGCTTCACATAGTGGCTCATCAATCCCTTGTCTGAATGTGGAAATATCTGCCTTGGCTTCAATCTGCTTCCCTGGTGGAAAGAATCTTGTTAAGAATTTCTCTTCAACCACACCCCAATTGGTTAGGCTTTGATTTGGGTGTGATTGCAGCCATTCCTTAGCTTTACCTATCAAAGAGAAAGGAAACAAGCGTAAGTAAACAGATTCCAAATTACCTTCCTCGAATCCCATAGTACCAATCAATTCATAAAAATTAGAGAGATGAGCATTTGGATTTTCATGATCCAATTTAGCGATTTGATGTGCACTGATGAGGTTGAGGTGTGCAGTCTTCAACTCTAAAGCTCTTGCATTTGGTGGTAACACAATGCTCGAGAAGTGACGTGGTACTTGATGGGAGATATAATCTCCTAGCGTCCTTCTTGGACGTTCCTCTGCCATGTTTTTGGGTTCCTCAACAATTGTCCTTCTTCTTCTTCTCCCGTTCCTACCTCTGTTCCTTCGCGACGTTCTTTCTATTTCCGGGTGGAACTGTAATTGATTGGGAGACGCCTGACCTCTCAGAAGCATAAACAATAAACTTTGAAAAAGGTAAGTGTTGAAGAAAATTAGAAAAAATAATAAATTTCCTAAGATAATAATAGATCCTAAAAATAATAAGAATAATAAACAAATAAACAAAATCCTAGAATAAAAACTTGATAACTAGACCGCCAAGGTCTACACGAATTGGAAACCGTTCCCCGGCAACGGCGCCAAAAATACTTGATGGGTTTCTGGCAAGCGAACCAAAAATCCAGTAGTATAATAGTAAGAAAAGTTATCGTATCCACAGGGAACAGTTAATTCGCGTATAGTCGTGATCTATTTATCAAGGGAAAACAACGGATTTATGAGAGTATTGTTGCGTAAATTGTAAATAGCAAATAAATAATCAATTAAATTAGAAAGGAAGAGTTAGAGATACTTTACTTGGATTAGGATTGAACTTCATATCATCACACCCTTTGTGAATGTAAAAAATATCTATTATTTTAGGTTTACTCTATAATACTGTAGACAAACTATATTGCTTATGACCTCGAGTTTCCCGGCGCCACTCACACTCAAAGATAATCCATGCGGGCTCTCCCAAGCGACAGACTTACCCTCGACTTATTTTGTTTTCTTTATTCTGTTTGTAAAAGAACTAATTGATAAACGAGGCCTAATCCTGTAGACGCACCTTCATTAGAGTACTCACACTACCCATCACTCATCCGGATACATCCATGTGTCGGTCCTAGATTGACAATCAACTAATCCTTTGCTATCAATAGTAAGGCCTAATCCTGTAAATGCCCTTCGCTAGAGTACTGTCACTACCCATCGCTCATTAGTAACACTCATGTGTCAGTCACAGAGTACCGAGTACTCTTATTCAATCAGAGTTTGGGTTTCTTCAGAATCCGCTCCCCCATCCTCAATCCTAGTCGAAACTAGCCTATAACTTCGGCGCAGGCGTGGAAGTTAGGAATTAAGCACAGAATAAGATTACCAATATTATAGACAGAGAGTTCAGAAATAATAAAATAGAGTTTACATACACTTGGGGATAGAATCAATTACATTCAATCCTAATGGTGAGTTAACTACACAGGGTAGGCATAAAACCCACCGGAGATGTTGTCACCATCTTTAATCCTTGTGAAGCGCTCCTCCTCTCCTACTCTAAAATTAGCTTTGGTGCATTATCACTTAAATAAGACTGAATTACAATAATTGTGCACACCTTGATCTGGTGCAATGAGGTCCTATTTATAGGCTAAGGAAAGACAAAGGAAATTGGGGAGAAATCTATCTAAAAATGGCAACATGGAACACATCTGCGTGACCTGCACTTCAAGCTGCGCTACAGCGCAGGTTTCAGAGAGTTGCGCTTCACCCTGCGCTACAGCGCAGGTTGAAGCGCATAATGCGTCATGCAGCTTCAATCTTTCTCTTTTTAACTTGATCTCTCCCCGAGACTGGTTTTGGTTGATTTGTCTTTCCTTGTTTCCCTTTTTTTGATGAAATCTTGCATTTATTGAGCATCTTGGATTTAATTGGGAAGGTTTTCTGCAGAATCCTTGTTTGATTGGCAGTGATCTTCTCATTGATTGCTTCAAATCTTTATTAAATGTCTTCAATCAAACTCAAATCTTGCAAATATCTTCCTCATTTAGTGTTATCTTTCCTTCAATTCAAATCTTTGCAACATCTTGCAAAAATCAGCAATATTTCTATCAAAATAGCATCAAATTCAAATCCAAGATTAATAAATACAATTTATCTAATATTAAATAAAAAGGGATTAAACTGGGGCAGAAATACCATTTTATCCTTGATAAGTGAACTAAAAAGTGCTCTAATTTATCATATAATTTTCACTTATCAGGTATCAGGCCCAAAATACTAAAACTACTTCAGAAATTACTTAAGAAACTTGTTGTTCCCGCTCCGCTTCAGACAACTTCTAAACGTCGACTTCAAATTGCAAACTGCACCTCGTCCCTTAGTGGAATATAACCATATAACATATCAAATTAAAGCCCCGGATCTTAGCTTTCCAATGCCACTGGAATTACCCAAATCGAACACCTGCAGCTCCAGATATCATCAAAACAAGACAGGTAGGTCAGTAGGCTTAAAAATCCAAATTTAAACAACATTTATACTTAAAGCCCAATTAAGCCCAATTTAGTAAATTCCCATTAAAATAGTGAATATAATCACAATTAGAGTTTAAGAAAGCTAAGATTAATTATGCAAAGTGTGAGTAAAAATGTGTTCATCAAATTCCCCCACACTTGCCCTTTTGCACTCCGGGAAAAACACCACATGAAGTTAAAGATCAACTAGGGAGCAAGATGCAAATATAAATGGCATAATTATCAAGAGATCCAAGGAATGCATAGGAGTAGGCAAAATACAACATCCAAGGAATCATGGAATCAAGAAAAACATGAATGGAATTCCTTACAATTTAGCAAAGAAGAGGGGTTTAGGGTTTAGGGTTTAGGGTTTAGGTGAATCAAATCAAAGGGGTGAATCAAGAGTGATAGAATCCTCACAAGACAAACTCTCCAACTCTCAAGTGTTTAGGCTTGTGTATATACAGTCAAATCACTCATGTAAGCAAACACTATCATAGGCTTCGCAAGGCTCTAATATCCACAACAATTGAAACGCATGCAAGCAAAGATCAAGAGGACTTCAAATAGCATGTAATGGGGCCAAGGTAAAGGTAGGGAAAATGAAGGATAAGAAGCTATAAACCAAAGAGAATAGAGGAGCAATGGGGAATAAATCCAAGAACAAATGCAAGTAGCATACATCTCAAGATTACAATTAAACTCCTCTTTTCTACCTTTTGACCCTTTTTTTTTATTTCAAGCACACTTTATTTATTTGCTCTTTTTTTTTATATATATATATATACACACTTTTCTTTTGAGATTTACTTTATTCTTTCTTTTTTTTCTTTCCTTTTCCATTTTTTTAAACTAGACAAATGTCAACAATATAATATCCACATGAGGAGATAAGATAAGAAATTGAAGCACACCCCCACACTTATTCAAGAACCTATTCCCAAAACAATTCCAAAGCTCCTTTATCCTCTAAGGCAAGGACAATAATGGTTTTTCACTTTCAAGGCTTATAATGAGCTTTTAATAACAAGAAATGGGATCCAAAGGCTCAAAGGGGCTTACAAGTGGAAAATCATCAAGGTGGGCTAATATGGCTAGTAACTCAGATATCAATAAAATTTCCTCAATCATCTCAATACATGCATGTGAACAAAGTTGAAAATTAAAGAGTCAAGACAAGTTCTAGAGCACAAGCAAACAAGAGTGTCGCACAAGAAAAAGAGATAATGGCATAGAATGGTCCATCCACATTAAGGCTCAAAATCTCACCAAGGACAACTCTATTACAAAAGATTCAACCCAATAATTATCAAAACCAACTTATTCACCAAATTATAAAGAATCCAATCAATATAAATCATGAAATCAATTATCTAAGAATGATGAAAATACAAACTATCAATACAAATCCTAAAAATCCAATGAAAAACATGTCAAATGTATTATTTTCCTACTGTCAAAATTTTGTTTTGCTGTAAAAATAAATTCTACTATCGTAAAACATACTGTCTGAAATTCTGCTGTAAACAGCAGCAGAAAAATGCAACAACGGCTACAGTAATTTTTAGACAGCAATTTCAGATAGAGTAGCTACAGAATAGCTATGCTTCAGAAACAGCAAAATTAAGACAATAAATAGTAATTTTCAGACAGCAAACAGTAAAAATACAGTAAAACAATGATTTTTTTATTTTTATTTTTTTTATTATTATTTTTTGGAGAAACAACAAACAATATTTATATTTTTATAATTTTTTACAAACCTAAAAGTTACTAAAAATCCTAAACATAAAAATCCTAACAACATACTAATTCCTATAATCAATTCTAAAGTCCTAAAACCACAAATCTCCTCCCCCACACTGAAATCACACATTGTCCTCAATGTTAAAATAATCAAATTAGAGAACAAGAGATATAATGCAATGAAAAAGTGGGGAAAGAGACTCCCTCATCAAGGTGGAAATATTTGCACTTGAGGGAATGTGGGAAGCTCCAAGCCAATCTCCTCAACCGTCTCATCAACCAAAGTGGGGCTCTCATGAAATAACTTGAGATGGTGGCCATTGATCTTGAAGGTCTTATTGGTGGACTCACTTTTCAATTCTATAACACCATAAGGATAAACATGAGTAATAAGAAAAGGGCCAACCCAACGAGAACGAAGCTTACCAGGCATGAGCTTAAGTCTAGAATTGAACAACAACACCTTTTGGCCTACAACAAACTCCTTTCTAACAATACATTGATCATGAAATTTCTTAGTTTTCTCCTTGTAGAACTTATAGTTCTCATAGGCCTCCAGGCGAATCTCATCAAGCTCCTACAGCTGAAGCTTTCTTTGCTCTCCTGCCTGGTCACAATCTAAGTTGCAAGCTCTAACTGCCCAATATGCCCGATGCTCAATCTCCACAGATAAGTGGCACGCCTTACCAAAAACAACTCTGAAGGGAGACATCCCAAGAGGTGCTTTGTAAGCGGTCTATGAGCCTAGAGAGCACCATCAATGCGGCGACTCCAATCCTTCCTATTAAGTTGCACCATCTTCTCTAGAATCCTCTTAATATCTCTGTTGGATATCTCAGCCTATCCATTAGTCTGGGGTGGTATGGTGTAGAAACTCTATGCACTACCCCATACTTCTTCAGCAAAGCCTCTATGGACCAGTTACAGAAGTGGGTCCCTTGATCACTAACAATGGCTCGAGGCACTCCAAACCTGCAGAAGATGTGAGACCTGACAAAATCCACAACAACTCGAGCATCATTAGTCCTTATGGCTATAGCTTCCACCCATTTGGAGACATAGTGCACAACAAGCAATATATATATAAAACCAAAAGAAACAGGAAATGGGCCCATAAAATCTATACCCCACACATCAAAAATCTCACAAAACAGCATAGCCTGCTAGGGCATCTGCTGCCTGCTAGAAATATCCGCTCCTGCTTTCTTTCACTGCTCACATGTAGAGGAGACTCTCCAGGCGTCTTTAAAAATAGTAGGCCATAAAATCCACAATCCAGCACCTTCTGTCCTGTCCTTTGAGGTCCAAGATGTCCTCCAACAGGTGAGGCTAGGCAAAACTAAAGTATAGACTGGATCTCATGATCTAGAATACACCTACGAATCACCTGGTCACAAGGGGTAAGGGGAGGAGGATGGGAATCATGCAAAACCAATAGTTGCTCATCCGGGAAATCATCCCGAATAGGAAATGCATCCCCCGCTCTCTCAATGCGGCTCAAATGATCTGTTATTAAATTATGTGCACCACTCCTGTCATGGATGTCCATATCAAACTCCTGGAGTAATAGCATCCACCTGATCAACCTGGGTTTGGAATCTATCTCTTTCAAAAGAAACTTTAGAGCAGCATGATTAGTAAAAACAACTACCCTAGAGCCAAGCAAATAAGATCTGAACTTATCCAATGCAATAACAAATGTTAAAAGCTCTTTCTCAGTGGTAGTGTAATTTACCTATGTTGCATCCAAAGTCCTAGATGCATAATAAATCACATGAGACAGCTTACCAAACCTTTGTGCCAAAACAACTCCAAAAGCATAGTTTGATGCATCACACATCAACTCGAATGGAAGAGACCAATCTGGTGGCTGAATAATGGGAGAGGTGGTGAGAGCTCTCTTGAGGCGATCAAATGCCTCTCTACACTGCTCTCCCAAGTCAAAGGTAACGTCCTTCTAAAGCAAGTTGGACAGGGGAAGGGCTATCCTGCTGAAATCCTGAATAAACCTGTGCAGAAACCTGCATGTCCAAGAAAAGATCAGAACAAGGTTAGTCTCTATGCACCTATCAAGTACTCTAGTCAGGCTATCCAAATATGCATCAAAGGAGGAGCCATACACACTAAAATCATCCATAAAAACCTCTACGGAATGCTCAAGTAAATCCGCAAATATACTCATCATGCATCGCTGGAAAGTACCAGGAGCATTGCATAGACCAAAAGGACAGGTAAGTGTAGTCTTATGTTGTTCCTCTGGTGCAATACATATCTGAAAATAACCAGAGAAACCATCTAAGAAGCAGTAATGCGATTTACCTGCCAGGTGCTCCAACATCTGATCAATGAAAGGAAGTGGGAAATGATGCTTCCTGGTTGCCTGGTTTAGCCTCCTATAGTCAATGCAGACTCTCCAACTGTTCTACACTCTAGTAGGAATCAACTCATCCTTCTCATTCTTTACAATAGTAATCCCAGATTTCTTTGGTACCACCTGTACCGGGCTCACCCAAGTGCTATCTGAAATGGGATATATAATACCAGCCTGTGGCACCTTGGTAACCTCCTTCTTGACCACATCAAGAATCTGGGGATTCAACCTTCTCTGAGGCTGTATCACATTTTTAACCCCATCCTCCAACAAAATACGGTGCATACACATGGAGGGGCTAATACCCGGAATATCTGCCAAAGTCCAGCCATGTGCCCTCCTGCGCTCTCTAATAACATGCAACAACCCTTGCTCCTGATCATCTGAGAGAGCAGTAGTGATGATCATTGGAAGCTTCTGCTCATCCTCTAAATATGTATACTTGAGGTGAGAAGGAAGTGGATTCAGCTCCAGTGATGGGGGCTGGGCAATAGAAGTTAGTAATCTGGTACTGGTAGAAACCTCTGCAACCTGCAAATCAACTAAGTCAGATGTATCTGTAATTGTTGTAATCAACCTGTGCATTCTGACTCAATTGAATCTACCGGTGCATCTATAACAGAACCCGCTGAATAATCAACACAATCAGTAGATATATACTCATCTATCTCAGCACACAAACTACACACAGAAGAATCAGAACATAAATCACAAGTGTAGACATCACTAAGATCAGACAAGTCAGGAAAGTCCAAATCTCCTACAAACTCAGACAGACTATCATCTACAAGTTCAGCAAGCATATCAATATGGAAAACAGAATGATTCCCAATGGGATGCCTCACAGCATCTAAAATGTTAAACTGAACCACATTGTCTCCAAACTCCATGGTAAGTGTGCTTGCATGAACATCAATCTTAGTCCGAGCTGTCTTAAGGAAGGACCTGCCCAAGATGATGAGGGCTGCACCAGTGAGTGAATCTCCTCCCTCCATATCCAGTATGTAAAAGTTAGCAGGGAAAATGAGGTCATTCACTCGAACCAGTACATCCTCTATAAGACCTGCAGGGTGGGCAGTACTCCTGTTTGCCAACTAAATGACAACACCTGTAACCTGCAAAGGACTAAGGGACAAATATGTGAAAACAGATAAAGGCATAACATTAATAGATGCTCCTAAATCAAGCATAGCATTATCAAACTTGTTACTGCCTATAATATAAGGAATAGAAAATGTCCCTGGGTCTTTGCATTTTTCAAGAATAGGAGTAACAGGTCTCTCAATAAGTGCAGAGACATTCCTTCCCATACTTATCTTCTCATTACCCTTCAGCTGCCTCCTATGGGTACACGAATCCTTCAAGAACTTGGCATATCTTGGAATTTGCTTTATGGCCTCAAGCAAAGGTATATTGACCTCTACTTTTCTAAAAGTTTCCAAGATTTCCTTGTCAGCCTCTTCCATTTTTTTACTCTGATGCACAACTCTCTGAGGGAATGGAAGAGGAATAGAAGGCTGCACACTGCTGGAAGAACTTGAACTGCTCAAAGGACTAGGATTAGTTTTCTCCTGTACAGGGTTGTCTGAAGTTGTACTGTCTAAAGCTGTAAGAATCTCATTTTTCTTGTTTAAACTGAGGCCTTTCAGACGCTGACCTTTCAGACGCTTGCACGCCCTTACCCGATCTCAAAGTAATTGCACTAACATTCTGAGGGTTGACAATTGTCTGAGCAGGAAGCTCGTCTGAACCCTGGGACTGCAGCTGATTAATAGTGGTAGTCATCTAACCAATCTGATTTTCTAGGATCTGAATAGTTGCCTCTGTCCTCTGTGGAAATTCAGATTGTTGACTGCCATCTGCCTCATTAATTCTTCCAAGGAAGGCTCACTCTTGGAAGGTGCAACAGCTGGTGGTGGAGGTTGTTGTTGCTGCTGCTATAAGTATGGAGGCTGGTAAGGTCTACTAGGCCCAGCAGCATGAGACTAATAAGGTATATAAGGTTGTTGTGGCTGCTGCTGTTGAGAAGAATTCCCCCATCTCAAGTTTGGATGATTCCTTCAACCTGGATTATACGTGTTAGAAGAAAGATCTTGATTATATTGTTGTTGCTGAGGGGGTCTGCCAGAACTATAAATATTTGCTGCATAAGCCTGAGGAGGAACAACACCATCTCCTTCAGACTCATGTAAGGTGGGACATGCATCAGTGGGATGATCACCAGAAGTACTAATCTCACATAATTTAGCAACCTTCTGAGACACTGTCATCTGCTTAACCAAGGAAGCCAAATCATCAAGCTTGCTCTCCAACTTCCTATGATCAGCAGCATAGGTAGTCTCCATCTCATGAACTCCTCTAGTCAAGGCTACTGAATTGCTTCTGGTGTTGAACTGCTGGTTATTAGAAGCCATATTTACAATCAACTACCTTGCTGCAACTGGATTTTTATCCACAAGAGCTCCTCCACTAGTTGCATCTATCATCTGCCTATCCATGTTTATAAGGCCCTCAGAGAAATACTGGATGAGAAGTTGCTCATGTATCTGATGATGTGGACAGCTAGCACAAAGCCTCTTAAATCTCTCCCAGTACTCATATAAACTTTCTCTATCCATTTTCCGCATACCATAGACCTCTTTCCTAATTGAAGTCACTCTGGATGCAGGGAAAAGTTTTTCAAGAAACAACCTCTTTAGATTATCCCAACTAGTAATTGATCCAGGTGGAAGATATTACAACCAGTCCTTTGTTGTATCTTGCAAGGAGAATGAAAATGCCTTCAGCTTAATGTGATACTCAGGAACTCCAGGTTGTCTCATAGTGATGCAGACAATATGGAATTCCTTGAGGTGTTTATGTGGATCCCCACCTGCAAGACCATGGAACTTGGGCAACAAATGAATCAATCCAGACTTTAGCTCGCAGCCATGATATCAAAATTAAAATCGGAATTAAGGTCAGGAGAAGAAGAAGAAAGAGAAACAGACTCACTATCACTTACACTAACAACAGAATAGACACTATCAGACAATGACTCACTATCACTAATAGAATTATGCACAAATGGATTCCTAGACTCTCTAACCAACCTACGATATGTATGATCAATTTCTGGATCAAATGGATATAAGACACCTGGGTTTGCTCTAGTCATACACCAAATGCACACAAAAATGCACAAAATAAGGCATACAATAGCATGTTAGCATATAAAGGCAGCTTATATCAAATGAGCCGAAACCAATGAAATGGATACATGGAAAACACTATATTAAAATAGGAAACAACCACAAAAAAATTCAGATCAAAATTCAAAACCTAAGTACCAAAACTACCTAAGGTAAGAAAGAAAAAATACACCAATAAAAACTTAAAAATTCAAGAAGAAATAGAAAACGACCTTTATGGGAAATTTTAGGGTCCTCCTCCCGGCATAACGGAGACAAGCATCCTAATCAGTTTTTCCTACCCCAAAAGCATATAAAATATGTGAAATTATGACTTTCCTAGCTTAAGTTATGTCCAATTGAAGTCAACAGGTCAAAATAAGTCAGTGCAAAGTGTAATCTCACAATCTGGAGTTATCTAACAGCAATTAGGTATCTAAAGTTCATTATTAACCTAAAGAAATGTGGACACAAAAATTGGCACGAAAATTCAACCTCTAACTATGTTAAACAAAAAGTCAGATTCAATTGCAAAAGTCAACAGTAGAAAAGTCAACAGCAAATTCAGCAGCTTATGCAATTCAATCTGAATCAAACCAAATCAATTCTAACATCATCTGAACAATACCTAAACAACATACAATGACTAAACACACTAAAAACAATGACTAAACACACTAAAAACAATGACTCAAAACAACACACAACTCAAAACACACTATTTAGCAAAAACAAAGTTCAGGTAGCATGAAATGATAAATGAACAAGGTTGTGTATTACCAGAATCTGAATTATGGAAATTCACTACAAGCTGCACAAACCAAATGTTAACTGAACAAAAACACAGTTTTGAAATTAACTCTAACCTTACAAACACAAATTACACAAAACAGAATTGAAAAACTCAGAAAAAGAAATTCAGAAGATCTGAAAACTCTGTCTGAAAACTGAAAACTGTATTGAATTGAATTCCCCGGCAACGGCGCCAAACTTGATCGAGGCTGTACCCAATAAAATAATATGAATTAAGTGTAGTGAGGGTTAGATAACCCAAAGTCGTCTCTCAAGGAATTCAATAGAAATTTCAGATAACAGATTTCATATAGAGTTTGATGCTGCAGAACTTCAGAAAGTAAGACTTCAGAAAGTAAGACTTCAGAAAGTACTTCAGAAGGTTCACTTCAAAAGGTTCACTTCAGAAGGTACAATTCAGAAGGTACATTTCAGAAGGTTCACTTCAGAAGGTTTAGATTTTTAGGAACTCTCTTAACAGTGCAGAAACGTAACAGAAACAGGGGATTTTGGTTGTTGTTTAAGAACAGAATTTTGCAATTAAAGAAGTAAGAGTAAAAAGATGTAATAAAATAGATTGATTCTCTTGTTCATTCACAATTGAATCCATCATTAGTTAAAATACATTGATCTCAATTTCCAGAACAGATTTGAATTAACTAAACAAGCGTCAATTAATTCATCAATTTTCTCATTCAAGAACTAAGCGAACTGGTGTATGATTTCTAATCATTTATTTCCATAATTAAGCAAACAGTAGGTTGTTTAGAATTAAGCAAGCTAAACCAGAATTTTAAGTGAAGAACAAAATTGAATCATCAACAAGCATTCAAATACAATTCAAGATTCAAAACCATAATTCTAAAGGAGAAGATGAGATTGAATCAGTTGCAGAAATTGAAATACGAATTTGAATTGAAACAAACCTCAGAATCCAATGTGAAATCACTAAAGAATCAATCGTCAGTAGTTTAGCCTTCCATGAGAGGAAGAACAACAAACAAAAATGCAGAAGGAAGAAGAGAGAACCATGGGTCCAAAATCTCCAATCTGTGAAAAGAGAGAAAAAGTTAAACGTTCCTAACAGAATTGTAACTACCTCTATTTATACTACTCTCCTAAACCACAAGATTAATCTGATTAAAGTGGCAATTGGGCCTAGACTAACAGGTATCAGGCCAAAAATACTAAAACTACTTCATAAACTACTTAAGAAACTTGTTGTTCCCGCTCAGCTTCATACACCTTCTGAACGTCAACTTCAAATTGCAAACAACACCTCGTCCCTCAGTGGAATGTAGCCATATAGCATATCAAATTAAAGCTATGGATCTTACCTTTCCAATGCCACAGGAATCACCCAAATCGGACACCTATAGCTCCGGATATCATCAAAACAAGACAGGTAGGTTAGTAGGCTTAAAAATCCGAATTTAAACAATATTTATAGTTAAAGCCCAATTAAGCCCAATTTGGTAAATTCCAATTAAAACAGTGGATATAATAAAAATTAGAGTTCAAGAAAGCTAAGATTAATTATGCAAAGTGTGAATAAAAGTATGTTCATCAGTTGGCCTATTTAGTCTTACTAAATGAGCTTCACATCACGTGGACCTTTAATCTAATTAAAAGCCCAATTAAAACCATCTAATTGCTTCATTGTCCAAGTCAGCCCGTTCTAAGTGTGTGACCCTGTAGGTTTCCATTATATTGGCAGTAACATTAAAATCTTATTTTAATATTACAAATAGTGAATGATATCTAGCAAAACATCGCTACTACCTAAATAACATGAATGTCAATGTGATTTGACATATAACCAATCTGCAACCAATGTTACCATGTATGTATAGTCCCTTTGTCCATATATCTAGATTTAACAGAAGGCATGGAATGTGTCATCTTTGTATAGTTCAATCTCAGTTTCTTGATATCCCAAGTAGACTTCTAACAAATAATATTAACATCTCATACTAATATTATTTGGGCACGACCATGCACTTTGTAGTCTACCTCAATCATGGGGCCAAGATATAACTCCCATTATGCGGGAGGGACAAATCCCACCTAATAACTCCCATCCCGCCACATGATTTGTGGCATACTCGAAAACCACCTTTATAGTAACTGGGTTAGGTATGACGTTTGATGGCACCAAAGCATGTGACTCTTCATGCTGGGAACCATAATGACATCAGGTCAAAGGACCACGTACACCATTGTCACTATGAGAATCGTTAATGGCATACATAATAATCCATGCAGTATTCCCATGGTGGGTCAATTTGGTACACCATTAAAACCCTTTAATGTGTACCCATGTGAATGAGTTGATATCACATATCCATGACCAATGAGACATAGTCATCAATCTACTCACATACTAGTCTCAACGTATTATTGTTGTTCTTTTTCACAATAATACTTGACTAGGGATGATTTGAGAATGATGTTCTGAAGTAGCCTATAGGATCTCATTATCAAGTCAAACTTGATATCTTACAGCCATAAACAAATCATTCTAATTAATATAATAAAGAATGCCTATTATAATTAACATGAAATATATTATATGCTAAAAGGGGTCAATATATCATTAATCTCTAGGGAAAACACCAACATATCCTTCACTAATGATGGGTGTATAGTAAAGAACTCTAATGATCAAATCTTCACTGCTAAGAGACATTACAATGTATACAAAATAGACTTGGAGGAACTTGCAAGTCAAAGTGTGAAGTGTTTTCTTTCAGTTGATGATGAAAAACAGATTTGGCATCAGAAACTTCGGTATGCCAGCTTGAGATTAATCTCAAATCTAAAAAAATACAATCCTGTTAAAGGTTTGCCTAAGCTCTCATACAAATCTGACATTTTGTCTGAAAGTTATCTGAAAGGGAAACAAACTAGAAGCTCATTTCACAGTAAAAATGTTGTTTCCACTTCAAGACCTCTTGATCTACTTCACATTGACTTGTTTGGTCCAATAAGAACTAAAAGCCTTGGAGGGAAGAAATATGGACTGGTCATAGTTGATGACTTTTCTAGATTCACATGGGTGATATTCTTCATAAGCAAGGATGAGACTTTTGAGAATTTCACAGTGTTTTGAAATAAGGTACAGAATGAAAAAGATTATGTATTTTTGCTATAAGAAGTGACCATGGTGGAGAGTTTGAAAAAAACAAACTTCAAACTATTCTGTGAAGATAATGGGATCTCTCACAATTTCTCTGTGGCTCGAACACCTTAGGAAAATGGGGTTGTTGAGAGAAAGAACAGAAGTTTGCAAGAAATGGGTAGAACCATGATCCTTTCAAGCACTCTTCCTAATGAATTGTGGAAAGGAAGAAAGCCCAATATTTCATATGTCCATATCTTCGGATGAGAGTATTTTATACTCAATACCAATGATGATATTGGAAAATTTGATGCTATGTCTGACAAAAGGTTCTTCATTGGATATTCTGAAACTTCTAAGGCATACAGGGTCTATAAATCTAGAACCTTAACAGTTGAAGGATCAATCCATGTGAGGTTCAATGATAAGAAAAAGATTGATAGTGATCTATCAGATCTTGAAGATGATTTTGAGGTATGGATCTAAACTAGGAATCTAAACAGATTCAAACTAAAATTCAAGACCTATTTGAACCTCAATCTGAAGGACCAGTTGAAGCTGAACCACTTCAGACAACCAATGTTGAGTCTCATACTTAAGGCAAATCACCTTTTAGAAATAATTGGAGATATAAGACTCACCATCCTAAAGATCAAATCATAGGTGATGCTTCAGAAGGCGTGAGAACAAGATCAAGACTTAGAGAAGTCAATAATCTTGTTGTGTTGTCTAAAATAGAGCCTAAGAATATTGATGAAGCTTTGCATGATGAAGGGTGGATTCTAGCCATGCAAGAAGAGTTGAATCAGTTTGCTAGGAGTGATGTCTGGACTTTAATTCCTCAACCCAATGGAAAAACCATCATTAGAACTATGTAGGTGTTTAGAAACAAGTTGAATGAAGATGACAAAGTTGTTAGAAACAAATCCAAATTTTTAGCACAAGGATATAACCAACAGGAGGGTATAGGCTTCACTGAAACCTTTGCTCCAGTAGCTAGCCTTGAAGCCTTTTGAATTTTGCTCTCTTATGCAACAATTAATGGAATCAAACTATATCAAATGATTATCAAAAGAGCTTCCCTAAATGGAATCATTGCGGAGGAAGTATTTGTTAGACAACCCCCTGGTTTTGAAGATGTCTCATTTCCTAATCATGTTTTTAAATTGAAAAAGGATTTTATGGTTTGAAATAAGGTCCAAGGGCTTGGTATGACAGATTGTGCAGCTTTCTCATTAAAAACGATTTTGAAAGAGGAAAGGTAGATATAACTTTATTTAGAAAAACCTCTAACAAAAACTTCATTCTTGTTCATATATATGTTGATGACATTATTTTTGGTTCAACAAATTCTTCTTTATGCAAAGAATTTTATAAGCTTAGGTAGACTGAATTTGAAATGAGCATGATGATAGAATTAAAATTCTTACATGGACTTCAAATTAAGCAAGAATCTAATTGTATATGGATTCATCAGGAAAAGTATACAAAGAAATGCTTAAGAAGTTTAGGATGAATGACTGTAAGCCTATGTCAACTCCAATGCATCCTTTTGTAATCTTAAGTAAAGATGAAGGAGAAGAACCTATTGACCAAACTTTGTATAGATGATAGCTTTCACTTTACCAGATCTAGAATTCAAACCAGAACACTATGAGTGAGAGATTTAATCCTGTTGAGTCTCAAAATATTATTAAATGATCAATATTGTTTAAGTCTCATAACCCTGAGTTTTAAAGATTAACAAATTTGGTTAAGTTTCCTGAAAGAAGGAATAGGTTCTGCTAAAAAGGTACTTTCTGTGTTTCAGCAAACCTTCTAAAGTAGCAACACTCTGAAGGCGTGCAACCCTCTGATGTGATGCAACCTTCTGAAGTAGAGGAACCTGCTGAAGGATCAAGACCTGTTGAAGCCAGGAAACCTTCTGAAGACGAGAAACGTCGTACTGAGACTTGTATCTTTTTGAAAAAGAGTTTTTCTGCTGATCCCTTTTTGAAGACTTAAGTCTTTCATAGCTCTCTTGATGGCACACTGCTAGAAGCTTGGACCTGCAAGACCTACATTGGAGGATATGCACCAACTTCAAGCCTGAGCTTCAAACAAGGAAGAGTTGGAGAAATTAGTGTCCTACAAATAAAGGGTCACTACCCTACAAAATAAAGGTCACTACCCTACAGAAGGACACATTGACCCTGGATAGGACCCTTGTCCTATGGACCACCCTTAATTAGGACTCTCTTATATTTTCTTTTTATTAATTGTAATTTTCTTTTAATTCCTCCTACTTGGGCGCTATTTTTAGTGGGTTTATTAGTTAGTAGGTTGCCTTGCTATAAGGCTTAGGAGGTCATGGGTTCTATTCCCACATAGGATAGAAATTTGACTCATCTTGTATTTTCCTACATGAGTGGGCGCCATTTTGAGAGGTTTATTGGCTTAAGACTTAGCTTAGCCATAAACCTTGGGGGTCATGGGTTCAAAACCCACTTAGGAGTGTTTTCCCTCACCTTTTATTTTCTTTCTTTTTGATGCCCCTAAAAATCCGCCCCTCTCCCCCTCTTTTCCTATAAATAGGAGTCCTCTCCTCTTATAACACACATTGAATTTTGAAGTAAAGGCATTATGCCAAATTTTCTCCTCCTTTTGTGAGTTGAGTGAGGCTTGGTGGTTGTTGCTCAAACCTTACTGAGACTTATCTAATTCTCCTGAATTAGTGGCGTCTGGCATTGGACTTATCTGCTGCAAGTGGATTCTTGCTTCAGTGGCGTCCTTCCCATTTCTTCCTCTCCAATTTTTCTTTCATTTTCTCTCATTTTCTATCATTTTCTTGCGCATTATAGCTGCTGTTCCAGCCACTATAATTCGCAATTCAAGTGCATTTTATTGATTCTAATCGGTTGGTTTTGCTCAATTCTAGATCCTACACCCATCCGGCTATCAATTGGTCATCAGAGCTTGTTGAATTTGAGCAAATTTGGAGCAAAATAGGCCTGTTTTAGGCGCTGCATACTGCACCTATTTAGTGCAGAATTTTCATCATTTTAATGTAATTCCATCCCTCTTTTCAATTGTAATTTGGACTTGGACTGTTTCCCGGGCCCGAGGTGCCTTTCTGCTGCTATCAGCACTTGTCTGTCTTGATTGAATTGCTTGATTTCGTGCTAGTTTTGGGGCTGTTTTGGGCCGCTAATTCCCACCGCCTAGGTGTTTGTTTAAATGCCTCTTTAATTGCTCATACTTGTTCTTGAGTATTTCTTGCAAATTGCTTGATATAACTGCTTGTTTGTGGTGAAGTGTGGTAAGAGGAGGCATTGTTGTCTTCATTTTTCCAAAGATCGTTCACCTACATTTCTCCCCTTCACCATTAATTGTTCATCCCCCATATTCATCTCTTTACTTTCCGCCTTTAATTTTCCGCCATTTAATTTCCGCTTCTCCCCATCCTTTTAATTTCTGCTCTCCCCTTTTACATTCTGCCACCTACATTTCTGCTCTCCCCTTTTACATTCTGCCACCTACATTTCTGCTCTCCCCATCCTTTTAATTTCCGCTTCCCCCTTTACTTTCAGTCATTTACTTTCACTCCTCCCCATCCTTTTAATTTCCGCTTCCCCCTTTACATTTCTGCTCTCCCCATCCTTTTACTTTCTGCCATCCCCTTCTATTTTCTGCCATTGTCCTCCCCATCCTTTTAATTTCAGATTCCCCCTTTAATTTCTTGCCATTTAATTTTGCGCAATTTTTCTTTTTTTTTTGCCATTTTATGCGCATTTTTGGGCTCTTGTGTTGTTCAATTTCCTACTCTTGTTATGTCTGTTTGATTGGCATTCTGATTGCAAATTTGGATTGACTGCTATCTCTACCTTGGACTTTCCCTGTTTGATTGTGCAAAACGCTCACCTATAGGATCTTTTTTGGTTCATAGTATTGGAAGAAGATCAACAAATTCTAATTGTTGATTTTCCTTCAAATTTTAATTCCAATCTTAAAATTGAACCAAGCGCGTTTCTGTGACCATACCGGCTTTGTATAATCAACAAGGAAGTGCTAAGCAATTTTTTTGGCCATTTTTGAAATCAAGTTGCCATTACATTTTTACAGTTTTTAGAAATCAGTTTATTCATTATTTTTTTCTAGGCCACCTAGACCAGTTTACTGTCAGAAAATTCCAAAAATATTACAGTAGGTACAGTTTATTTTCTTTTCATTGTGTACAAATTTCTATAATTTTCTGTTGGGGAAAAAGACAAAAAAAGAAAGAAAAGGTAAGAAAAATACAAAAGGTACATACGTGCCAAAAATACAAAAGAGGTGTAAAAAGCAAAAAAGGGTGCAAAAGTCAACAACAAGGAAGAAAAAGTTAAAAGACGCCCAAAAAGAGTCAAAAATTAAAAAAAAATCAAAAAAATAGAAAAACAAAAACAAAGAAGTGTCCCAAAAATACAGTAACAGTTTTACTGTAATTTTCTGTTTCATTTCCCTGTATACCGTAATTGAGTTGTATTTGCTGTTTTTCTTAAAAATGACAATTTTGGCAACTCTTTTTCAAAAATCACCAAAAACAATTCTCTTTGCAATTTCTTCCGTCTTGTCTTGTTTGTTGTCTGCTCTTGTGTATAAGCTTGTTTGATTGTCAGCTTTTCTCGTTTGTCATATCAATTCTTTGTTTTGTCTTAGGATTTTCCAATCTTCTCCCAGTAGGTATTTTTCTTTGTTAGTGCGCTTCTATTTGGGTAAGGGTTAAGACTTAGACTCAAGTTGGTCTTTTCAACTTCTAATCAACCTCCAACCGAGTAGAAGAGGCAAGAGAGTATCATTATAGAAAAAGCCTAAAAAGAGTGACATACACGAGTGATTACATTCCATTGAGTGTAAACACTTAGTGAGTGGTGAGGTCCTTTAAAAGCTTTCAAATAAAATCAATTTAAAATGTCCTATAAAATGTGGAGAAAGGAGCTAGATGAAGATCAGAGAGAATTTAGAAGAGAAAAAGAAGTGAGAAGACACTCTTCTCATGATAAAGTTGAAGAAAGGTATAGGCAAGAAAGGAGAGAAATAAGTAGATATCATTTTGAAGATAGTAAGAAGAAAGAAAGGAGTTATGATAACTCTATCCATGAAAGGAGAAGGTATGAGGAAGAAAAGAAATTTAGAAGGTATGAAGAAGAAAGACAAAGGTATAATAAAAGAGAGAATAGGAAAAGTACAAAAGATTCTTTTGAAGATAGAGTTGGAAGAAAGTTAGAAAAATTTGCTAATGAAATCGAAGATAAATTTTCAAAATGCTTTTCAAAGTCCTTAATTGAGATAGAAGAGAAAAGAAAATTAGAAAAGAAGGAACAATTAGAAAGGGAAAAAGAAGAAGGGCTTAAGAGAGGAAAAGAAAAGGAGGTAGAAGGAGTGCAAATAGAAGAAAAGAAAGACAAAGAAAACTTAGGGAAGCAACCAATTCTATTGAATCAACAAGTAAATGCTAACCCTTTGTGTGAAGACATGAATAGGTTGATGGCAAGTACTTCAAATGTTGCAAAGAGGACAACTCAAGTGGTTTAAAGGGAGTTTCCTAAACTAACTTTCTTTATGCATGACATGCCTCTATCTATGCACAATTATATGCCACAAAGCAATTCTTGTCCAAAAAAATTTAACAATTTCGATGATGCTTTGAAACCTATTGCATGCTTAGAAGAGCCAACTCAATTTGAGAGTACCATGAAACCTTTTGAAAATGCATGTTTACCCAATCCATTTAGACATGTTGACTTGCATGCTTTGCATGATAGATTGGATATGCAAAAACAATTGGTTTGTATACATGACTTGCATACACATTCTATATTAATTTTTTATCTCATGAAGATGTGTATAATACTCTTAAACTACTTATGGAAAAGAATGAAATTTTGATTAGAGATATCACATGTAAAAACACTTGTATGACAAACGCATCACATGTTGATATGCCTTACATGCTTACTCATTATGAATCCTTAATTGTTTCACCTTGCATGCAATATCATGATACTTTTAAGGTGATATCATCTTTCTATTTGAGTAAGTACATTCATATTGATATGCCTCTTGAAATAAGTTGTAAAAATGATCCATGGCATAATCATGTGCGATATGCTCCTAAGCAAGATGCATGTGGTAGAGTTGTAGGGCATGTTGGGATGTTATTGAAAATTATTAAGACATTTATGCCACATAGTTTTACTTGTGCATTTATTTGGGAACACAATGTAGAATATTTTGATGAATATCGCACATTGAAACATATTTTGTACTTGTGTGGAATTTATTTCCTAAGCCTTCTCCATGACCACTTACTTATCTTACTTGCAAGGGAGGGCTTCAAAAGATTAGTCTTTGATCCAGGATCCAAGTCCACAGAGTACATGGACAAGATGGTTCACTCTTCATTAAGGGAGTTTTCTAACCCTTATCTCAAATACCTCTTGTTCATCTCCTATGTTTTTCTGTTGCTAATCTTTATAATCCCCAAGTATTTTTGTTATGAGCCTTCACTTTGCTTGCTTTGGGATAATACTTATGGGTCTTCTTCTTGTTGTCTAGGCTCAAGGAAGATGTTCAACTTGTGGATCTCTGACTCTACTCTCCAAAGGCTAAGGGAAGTATCTTCTTACTTCCTGAATTTTGTCATCCATCTCCTTCTTCTGCCCAGTTCATTATTCTTATGTCTTCTTTATGAATTTTCAGATTTGAGGTCAAATCCTTTTCAAGGGGGAGGGAATGATGGCACACTACTAGAAGCTTGGACCTGCAAGACCTACATTGGAGGATATGCACCAACTTCAAGCCTGAGCTTCAAGCAAGGAAGAGTTGGAGAAATTAGTATCCTACAAATAAAGGGTCACTACCCTACAAAATAAAGGTCACTACCCTACAGAAGGACACCTTGACCCTGGATAGGACCCTTGTCCTATGGACCACCCTTAATTAGGACTCTCTTATATTTTCTTTTTATTAATTGTAATTTTCTTTTAATTCCTCCTACTTGGGCGCTATTTTTAGTGGGTTTATTAGTTAGTAGGTTGCCTTGCTATAAGGCTTAGGAGGTCATGGGTTCTATTCCCACATAGGATAGAAATTTGACTCATCTTGTATTTTCCTACATGAGTGGGCGCCATTTTGAGAGGTTTATTGGCTTAAGACTTAGCTTAGCCATAAACCTTGGGGGTCATGGGTTCAAAACCCATTTAGGAGTGTTTTCCCTCACCTTTTATTTTCTTTCTTTTTGATGCCCCTAAAAATCCGCCCCTCTCCCCCTCTTTTCCTATAAATAGGAGTCCTCTCCTCTTATAACACACATTGAATTTTGAAGTAAAGGCATTATGCCAAATTTTCTCCTCCTTTTGTGAGTTGAGTGAGGCTTGGTGGTTGTTGCTCAAACCATACTGAGACTTATCTAATTCTCCTGAATTAGTGGCGTCTGGCATTGGACTTATCTGCTGCAAGTGGATTCTTGCTTCAGTGGCGTCCTTCCCATTTCTTCCTCTCCACTTCTTCTTTCATTTATTCTCATTTTCTATCATTTTCTTGCGTATTATAGCTGCTGTTCCAGCCACTATAATTTTCAATTCAAGTGCATTTTATTGATTCTAATCGGTTGGTTTTGCTCAATTCTAGATCCTACACCCATCCGGCTATCATCTCTGCCAGCTGTCTGCACTTCACTTCTTCTAGAAAGGCAAAACAAGAACTTTTTGGCATATTTCAAAATACTGTTCACTAAAAAGGCAATTCCTGCTGCAAAGTACACCTTGCTCAGAAAAGTAGAGTCAGCGCTACTGACACCAACTCCTGTAAGTTATCAGAGTTATGTGTCTCAACGGGAAGAAAGCTATCTCTCAACGGCATTTAGATAAGTCTAACCGATCTTATCTCTCTTCCTCTATAAATACAAAGTCTCATGCAGAGAAGAAGATAGAAGAGAACGAAACAACCTGTTGAATTGCTACTATAATTCTCTGAGAAATATTTTCATCATATTTCATTTGTACATTACTTCTATATCCTGAGTTATACTCAATCATCTGTACATCTTACCCAGTTTAGGCTTTAAACTTGTGTAGTTTCAAAGCTTAAGCAATCTCTTTTCATAAACAGTTTTCTATTTGAGCCTGGAGAGGCTTGGTGTTTAAACAATACTTGGGTTTGAGCCTGGAGAGGCTTGTCTATAAAACAATACTTGGGTTTAGAGCCTGAAGAGGCTTGACTCTAAAAGAATACTTGTATCTATTCAGATAGTGGAAAATCCATTGCTAGTTGGCTATGGGACTGGACGTAGCTCACAGTGGAAGTGAGTGAACCAGTATAAATCTGTGGCTTAGTTTTCCCTTACCCTTATCTCTTTATATTTGCTTTAAACTAACTTGGAGGGTTCTGAGTAAATTTTTTTATAAGTTGAAACTGAAAAATCAATTTAAAACATATTGAAAAATAAGTTCCCAAAACTGTTTTATTGGACCTGCTGAAGCAACTTCAGCAAGTACCTCACTCCTAGTTTCAGCAAGTTGCTCATATTTCTTTATGAAAAGTTTTCCTTGTTAAAGGTTTTCCTAAAATCAGTTTGAAATTAAAAAACATTATTCACCCCCCCTTCTAGTGTTTCCTGTGGTTTCTACCGTTGGTATCAGAGCTCAACCTCGGGTTGAGCATCTAACAGTGGTGAGGAAAAAGATCCCAGATGGAAACCTCAACAAGCAACCCTCACTACATTGCCGAAGGTGCATCTGTCTCAAGGCCCCCAGCTTTTAATGGTACATATTATCATTATTGAAGAGACCGTATGAAGCTGTTCATTAAGAGCAGCAGCATAGATGTTTGGGATGTAGACACTGATGGTGATTACACTCCTAAACATGGTGGTGTGCCCATACCTAAAGCAGAATGGACTGGTGAACAGAAAGCACGTGTGTAGCTCAATGCAAAAGCAAAACTCCATTTAGTTTGCTTTTTGAGTAAATCTGAATGTGAGAAGGTGCATGGATGCTCTTCAGCTAAGGAGATCTGGGATACCTTGGCAGCAGCCCATGAAGGGATTAATAATGTCAAGCAATCCAAGATTAGCATGCTTGTTCATCAATATGAGATGTTCAAGATTCAAGAGTTTGAAACCATTGATCAAATGTTTGGGAGGTTTCAAACCATAACAAATGGACTCAAGTCTTTAGGCAGACTTTTGATTATGGTGATAACAATCGCAAGATTCTCAGGAGTTTACCAAAGGTTTGGAGGCCCAAAGTGATATGAACCTTGAGGTTCAATTTACAATGGACCTTAGAAAATTATGAATAAAAGAACACTTCTCTTGACAAGCACTTTTTCTACTAAGAGTCAATATTTCTATTATCTTTTCTTTTATCACGTACGTATCTTTTTTTCTTCTTTTCTTTTCTTTTTGATAATTTATTTTTCTTTTATAAAATGAATCCAGGGGGGGTGGATTCGTTTTACGGATCTATCTAGGTTGGAATGCTCATAAGTAGGAAATTTGGGAAATGGTTAAAACGAGAAAATGGAAAAAGGTAAGAAGATGGAATGAAATTTGATAGACGTCACACTTTCAAGGATGAAAGATAAGCCTAAGAGTTATACACACAAAGGGATGAAGGACCTTTGATAAAACTCAATTCTTGATAAACAAGAGAATAAGAGAAACACTCTCCAATTTCTTAAAATTTCTGAATTAAACTTGTCTTGTAAATTCTGCAGGCATGATGCGCCCCTTTCAAAGGTGCCTACAATCCTTGCATGGCTTTTCACATTCAGCCACTTAATTCTCCTAATAATTCTATTAAAATTTAGAAACATAACAACCAACAAGGATTAAAGTTACATAATTCAGCCATCAATTGGCCGCCCCTTAGGAGAAACATAACGGCTCCAATATTGAATTATGGCTGCTCCATTCAATGTATAACCGCTACATTGCAATGTTTGTCTCCCCCCTTCAATTTGTAACAACTCTCTTCTTGATGGTTGTAATTTCTTTGTCCCCTTGCATTGATTCAGCCCAACAATTTTTGTAACTGTCCAGACAAAATAAGTCAGCCAAATAACTCCAAGTTAGCCGCCCACATGTAGCTTCTTGTATAGCCTTCTTATGCCTGGTTGGATTCACATCACATAGTGCCCCAATCCTTGGCACTTGAAACAAGTTACCTCTCTCCCCTTCTTTACAACCTGTTCAACATTTTTGTTAGTGGTTTTACCTTGAGGACTAGGCGCTGCATGGCTTGAGGATTCAGCCTCCTCCTTCTTAATTCTGTCCTTCCAATTTGCAGGCAAATTAGTAGAACTTCTCCTGGAAGCTCCTTTTCTTTTTAACTGTTGCTCCACTTGAAGAGCCTTATGTAACAAGTCGTCCATTTCCACATATTCCTGTAACTCAACAATTTCTCTAATGTCACTGCTCAAGCCATTTAGAAAACGTACCATAGTGATTTCAGGATCCTTTTCTATGTTAGCTTGAATTTGCAGCATCTCCATCTCCTTATAGTACTCCTCCACTCCTTTACTTCCTTGAGTCAGTTTCTGTAATTTCAGCTTCAGGTCACGTTGGAAACTAGAGGGAACATATCTTCCTCTTCATCTCAACCCAAGTTTCCACCATAGGTTCTTCATTTCTGACTCTTTCTTTCTGTAACTTATTCCACCAAACAAGTGCATAGTCAGAAAATTCAGTTGCAGCAAGCTTTACCTTTTGCGCCTCTGTATAAGTGTTACACGCAAAAAGATGCTCAATTTTGAGTTCCCACTCCAAGTAGGCTTCTGGGTCACTTCCGCCTTTGAAAGAAGGGATGGTCAGCTTGACACCTTGTATTTTTCCTTCATCTCTTGGTGGTCTTTCCTCTTCTGCTTCAGGTGTTGGTTTGACCTCCAATTGACCCAACCTAGCATGCAACTCATCATACTGTTGCTTCATCGTCCTCTCTAATTGCTGGTAAAGGTCAGCAATTTGTTGCTGAAGATCACTATTTTCAACTTTCCTTTATGCCATGACAAAGAACAAGAAACAAACGTAACAGAGAAAAATAAAGGTTAACTGTTTAGAAACCTCACCACACTCGTGTTCGCACACAAAATTTGGCTTTTTCTATGACGTAACTCTCTTGCCTTTTTCCACTCTATTTCTCTTGAATTTCTTACCACATCAATGAGGAGAATAAATCAAATAATTCACCAACCTGCGTGTAGTCAAGAAAACAATAACACAAGAAAAGCTAAGAAGAAAAAATAGTATTTGTTAGGAACAGAATTCAGAAAAATTCTAATAACCGGAGCTCTGATGACCAAATGATATAAACCTTGAGGTTCAATTTAGAATGGACCTTAGAAAATTCTGAATAAAAGAACACTTCTCTTGACAAGCACTTTTTCTACTAAGAGTCAATATTTCTATTATCTTTTCTTTTATCACGTACGTATCTTTTTTTTTCTTTTCTTTTCTTTTTGATGATTTCTTTTTTTTTTTATAAAATGAAAACTAAAGTAGTAACCTTTCCAAAAACAATATTCACCCCTTTGAATAACTTGATAAATAAATCACTCATAAACCAAGTAATACGTATAGGAAAAATACTGGTTCTAAACATAAAATAGTAAAACGTAGAAGAAAGAAGAAGAGATAAGGAAAGGACGTCACACTTTTAAAGACTTGAAAGATAAGTCCCTGAGAACATACACACAAAGGAAGGATCCTTTGATAAATTCTCAACTCTTGACTAGCAAGAAACTAAGAGAAACACTCTCCAAGTATGAAATATTTCTTTGTATTAAACTTTTGAAAAATTGTATGCATGCATGAAGCCTGTATTTATAAGATATTACAAGGTAAATTAGGGAATGCATTCAACTGCATATTCACGCCCAAACACTCCCAAAAATACCCCCTTACACACTTCCCATGCAACCCTAATTAAACATCCACAATTTTATTTAATTAAGAAACTAATTTAACTAGTAAAAATGCAATTCTAGGTAGCTATATGGCCACAACTTCAACCAGATTTCCTTGGCACATGCGGTTGCAATAAAACATGAAATGTAACCTCTTAACATGGATTAAAATGCTCATTGAATCAGCCATTGAAGTGGCCGCCCAAAACAGCCACAATCCATCAAGAATGCCTTCATTGTGTAACCTCCATTTCATGAATGTGGCCGCCACTTTGATGGCAATTGAACCAGCCATTTACAACCTTCTTAAACTCCTTATTTTAGCCATATGATGCATGTGTTGGCCGCCCAAGTAATGGCATATAACTCAGCCAATTTACTCACTTGTTGGCCCATGCTTGATGACACTTAACTCACCCAATTATGCATATATTGGCCGCCCCATTTTGCTAGGTGGAAGGTCTCCATGTGGCTTGAAATAAGTCCAGGTTCATGCACCAGAAACACACTTTCTAACGGCTAGTAGACATGGTTTTAATGCATTTATCACCTGTCTTGTAACCACCAGAAAATTAATCTCCTTTTGTGTAACCACTAGCATCTTATTGAAAGTAAATAAAACATCATAAATCAGCAAATTGGTGGTTGAATTGGCCGCCCACCATGGCCCCATCTCATGCTAATGAAGGTTCTTCAACTGGTAGTTGCATTAAATGCAACTGTAGCTTCATCAATGCTTCCTCCTTCTACAACCTCCTTTGCCTTTCTTGTTTGCGCCCCTGTCATGATTCCCCGTAATCTTTTGACTGCTTTGATGTCCTCATCACAAAGTTACTGCCATTCAAGAGGCTAAAGACCTCAATACTTTAAGCATGGAGGAACTCTTGGGATCTCTCAAAGTTTATGAGTTGGAACTTTGTGAAGATGCTCCAAAGAAAAAGTCACTGGCTCTGAATGCCAAGTCCATGCTGCTGAAGCGTGGACCACATAAAGCCATTAAAGCTTAGGAGACTTCAAAAGGTGGTGAGGACTCTGAAGGCAGCTCTGATGATGATGATGATGATGATGATGATGATGATCTGGCTCTTCTGAGCAGGAAGATCAAGAGGATGCTTCAGAAGAAAGGGAAGTTCAGAAAACACCCATCTTCTGAAACTAAAATAGGTAAGTCAGGTAAAAAATCTTTTTCTACTGACAAGATAATTTGTTATGAATGCAAACAGTCAGGGCATATGAAAGCTGATTGTCCCAAGCTGAAGAAACCCTTTTTTTAAAAAAAGAAGTTCTTCAAAAAGAAAAAGGGTTTGATGGCTACCTGGGAGGACCTAGATGATTCAACCTTAGAAGAGGAAGATGAATCTGTTGAAGAGGCAAACCTCTGTTTGATGGCAAGCCTACCCTCATCAGATAGTTCTGAGTCATATGTAATCCCTCAAACTTTGCAAGACATGTATGATGATTTTCTGGAAAGTTCTAAAGAGCTTTTCCAAGAGTACAAAGATTTGTCTAAAGCATATACTGAAGTTGCAACTAAAAATGAAGCTCTTGAGACTGAAAATCTTTTACTTAGGGAAAGACTCTTGAAGAAATCTGAAGCTAGTAGTTCAGAAAATTTAATCAAAGAAAATGAAATTCTTAAGAAGCAAGTTGTTGAACTCACTAAGGACCTTGCCAGCTTTGTTAATGGAACTGAGAACCTCAAGAGAATGTTGGGTGTTCAAAAGAACTCCAAGAACAAAGGTGGTTTGGGATTTTTAGACAGTGAATCATCACATGATTCAAATTTTAAACCTGCTGAAAAAGTTAAGAAAGGTAGGGGATGCTCTCATTGTGGGAAGCCTGAACATAATGTGTCTCAGTGCAATCATAAGAAAAGGGTCAAACCTGCTGCTAACAAAAAAGGACCCAAAAGAATTTGGGTACCTAAGTCTCTGATTATTTCTATTGTAGATGTGTTTAATAGGACAAAGGAGACACCACAAATGGTACCTGGATAATGGCTACTCGCGACACATGACAGGAGAAAGGTCTTTGTTCCGAAACCTTACACCAAAGGATGGAGGGGTGGTCACCTTTGGAGGAAATCAGAAAGGAAAGATCATAGGTATTGGTTCAGTAGGTATATCCCCCTCTCTATCACTCAGAATGTTCTTCTTGTTGAAGGTCTTCAACACAACCTGCTGAGCATAAGTCAATTATGTGACAGTGGCTATGTTGTATCCTTCACCAAGGATGGATGTGTAGTCAAAGATGCTTCTAACCAAGTCATTTTTACTGCCAAGAGACACGGAAATGTGTACAAAATAGATCTTGAGGAACTTGCATATCAAAATGTGACTTGTCTTCTTTCTGTTAAATATGAAAAACAGATTTGGCGTCAGAAACTTGGGCATGCCAGCTTGAGATTAATCTCAAAGTTAACAAAACACAACCTTGTAAAAGGACTGCCCAAGCTCTCTTCCAAATCTGACATTTTATGTGAAAATTTTCTTAAAGGTAAACAAACAAGAAGCTCCTTTAAGAGCAAAAATGTTGTGTCTACCTCAAGACCTTTAGAACTACTTCACATTGATCTGTTTGGTCTTACAAGAACTGAAAGCTTGGCTGGTAAGAAGTATGGCTTAGTCATTGTTGATGACTACTCTAGATTTACATGGGTTATATTTCTCAAAAGCAAGGATGAGACTTTTGAGAATTTCACAAAATTTTGTAAGAAAGTGCAAAATGAAAAAGGATTTTGCATTTTTGCAATTAGAAGGCCATGGTGGTGAGTTTGAAAAGTCAAGCTTCAACATGTTCTGTGATGAGAATGGGATCTCACACAATTTCTCTGTGGCAAGAACACCTCAGCAAAATGGGGTTGTTGAGAGAAATAACAGAAGCTTGCAGGAGATGGGTAGAACCATGCTCATTTCAAGCAATCTACCAAGATCATTCTAGGCAGAGGCTGTTCACACAGCTTACTACATTCAAAACAAAATTTTGGTAAGACCAATTCTCAAAAGAACTCCCTATGAATTGTGGAGAGGTGTAAGAACAAGATCAAGACTTAGAGAAGTCAATAGTCTTGCCTTCCTCTCTGAAATAGAGCCAAAAAACATTGATGAAGCTCTGCATGATGAAGGGTGGATCCTAGCCATGCAGGAAGAGCTAAATCAATTTGCTAGGAGTGATGCCTGGACTCTTGTTCCTAAACCCCATGGGAAAACAATTATTGGAACCAAATGGGTGTTCAGAAACAAACTCTCTGAAGATGGTAAAGTGGTCAGAAACAAGGCTAGATTGGTTGCTCAAGGCTACAATCAACAAGAATGTATTGACTTCACTGAAACCTTTGCACCCGTAGCAAGGCTTGAAGCCATTAGGATTTTACTTTCCTATGCAGCCAATAATGGCATCAAACTATATCAGATGGATGTAAAGAGTGCCTTCCTAAATTGATTCATTGAGGAAGAGGTGTTTGTTAGACAACCCACTGGATTTGAAAACTTAACCTTTCCAGATCATGTTTTTAAACTGAAAAAGGATCTATATAGTCTTAAACATGGTCCCAGAGCTTGGTATGACAAATTAATCAATTTTCTTCTCAAAAATGGTTTTGAAAGAGGAAAGGTTGATACTACTTTTCAGAAAAATGACTAACAAAGACCTAATTCTAGTTCAGATATATGTTGATGACATTATTTTTGGATCAACAAATTCCTCTTTGTGCACAGAGTTTTCAAGGCTTATGCAATCTGAATTTGAAATGAGTTTAATGGGTGAACTCAAGTTTTTCTTAGGACTTCAGATTAATCAAGATTCTGAATGTATATGGATCCATTAGGAGAAATATACAAAAGAAATGCTTAAGAAGTTCAACATGCTTGATTGCAAACCTATGTCAACTCCTGTGCACCCTTCCGCAATCTTAAGTAAAGATGAAGGAGAAGAATGTGTTGACCCAAACCGTATAGAGGCATGATTGGATCTCTATTGTATCTTACATCAAGCAGACCTGACATTATGTTTAGTGTGTGCCTGTGTGCAAGATTTCAGTCCAACCCAAGAATAATTCATTACAAGGTTGTTAAAAGAATTTTCATATATCTCAATGGTACTACTAATCTTGGTCTATGCTATAAGAAGAGTAAAGAGTAAAGACTGCAGGTTATTAGGATATTGTGATACTGATTTTGCTGGAAATAGAGTTGAATGGAAATCAACAAGTGGAGGATGCCACTTCATTGGAGAGAATATGATAAGTTGGGCAAGCAAAAGGTAAAGCACCATAGCTCCCTGAACTGCTGAAGCTGAGTACATTGCTGGTGCATGTTGTTGCTCACAGCTGCTATGGGTAAAATATCAACTTGAAGATTTTAACATTCATGTTAAATCTATTCCTGTATTTTGTGATAATACAAGTGCCATAAATCTTTCAAAAAATCCCATTCAGCATTCTAGGGCTAAGCATATAGAAATCAAACATCATTTCATTAGAGACTATGTTCAGAAAGGTGTTTTTGATATAAAGTTCATTGACACAGAGCATCAATGGGCTGATATATTCACAAAACCCCTTGCTGAAGATAGGTTTAAGTTCATTAGAGATAATCTGCACATTCTTGCACTCTCTGACAATTGAACTTGTTGTCATATGCTTACTTGCTGAATTTTTCTGGTTTTTGTTGCATGCTTACTAATATATGATCTTACAGCAATATCCATACCCTGTATTTATTGCTCTGTTTGCACAATCTCTTACTTCAGCATGCTCTGACAACCCTTTTGATTGATGACAAAAGGGGGAGTAATATAAACTAACAAAATCTGAAGTTTAAGTGCCTTTCAGAGTAGATATCTTATATTCAGGGGGAGCAAGGCAACTTTTTTGCTTGAATTTTTGTTGAAAAGGAGAGAGAATTTCACTCTGCTCAAATATCTGAGAAAGGGGGAGAATTTCTTAAACTTTATTCCATTTTAAATTTCCCTTCAGATATTTGATAGTTTAAGCAAATTTGTCATCATTAAAAAGAAGGAGAATGTTGAGTCTCAAATATTATTAAATGATCAATATTGTTTAAGTCTCATAACCCTGAGTTTTAATGATTAACAAATTTGGTTAAGTTTCCTGAAAGAAGGAACAAGTTCTGCTATAAAGGTACTTTCTATGTTTCAGCAAACCTTCTGAAGTAGCAACTCTCTGAAGGCGTGCAACCCTCTGATGTGATGCAACCTTCTGAAGTAGAGGAACCTGTTGAAGGATCAAGATCTGCTGAAGCCAGTAAACCTTCTGAAGACGAGAAATGTCGTACTGAGACTTGTATCTTTTTGGAAAAGAGTTTTTCTATTGATCCCTTTTTGAAGACTCAAGTCTTTCATAGCTCTCTGCCAGCTGTCTGCACTTCACTTCTTCTAGAAAGGCAAAACAGGAACTTTTTAGCATATTTCAAAATATTGTTCACCAAAAAGGCAATTCCTGCCGTAAAGTACACCTTGCTCAGAAAAGTAGAGTCAGTGTTACTGACACCTACTCCTACTGTGCCTACTGCTGTAAGTTATCAGAGCTATGTGTCTCAACGGGAAGAAAGCTATCTCTCAACGGGATTTAGAGAAGTCTAACCGGTCTTATCTCTCTTCCTCTATAAATACAAAGTCTCGTGCAAAGAAGAAGATAGAAGAGAACGAAACAACCTGCTGAATTGCTGCTATAATTCTCTGAGAAATATTTTCATCATATTTCATTTGTATACCACTTCTATATCCTGAGTTATACTCAGTCATCTGTACATCTTACCCAGTTTATGTGACACCCTTCTACCCCCAAATTCTTATACATTCAGCAATTGGGAATATTTTGGAAATATAACGGCCCGCATTGGGTAAAAAGGTTCATATTCTCTCATTAAAACATCATTTATTTCAAAGTCAACTTATTTAAAACAGAAAAGGAAGTCAAAGGTTTCCAAAATAACTAAAACATCAATACCTCAAAAGTTAACATTAAATTATCCCTCTTAGCCACATAAGGCATTTAAAACAGTTTACATAATCTCTTCCTAAAAGAAAATCATATAATAAAATCCCTAATACTAAGCCCTGATGTCACAAGTTTCAAAGCGACACTCCCTTCAATCAATACTCGGCACCTGACGTGCCAACATCATCACCTGTAAAATTAGCCCTAGAAACACGGTGAGGAAAAGAATACCAACTCATACATGCACACAGAAAGCTACCCTATCCTCACCCACATGTAATCATCATCATCATCATCAAATAATATCATACACATATCATCTTATACTCTTTATTAGCAAATATATTATCTCATCACCAATTTATAAGTCACACTCGCAAATCACCAAGAAAACACATTCTCCATTCTTAACACATAATACTCATATCATCAATAATACTCATATCGTCATAATATAATTCAATTTCATCATCAAATGCAATGCATGTTCATCTATCATCATGCACACCAAACCTCATCAACCTCATCCCAAGGATCATGACTTGGAAATCCGCACAATGGGTGCACCTCATCAATCTCCATAGTTGTTACCGATGATGGCCTTACCGTTAATCACCACACAGGCCGATAGGTTGCACAACACCCCACTCTAGGCTCGTGCAAAGACAACCGCCCCACAATGATGGCCCTACCGTTAATCACCACACAGGCCGACAGGTTGCACGACACCCCACTTTACGGGTCCGTGCAGTTCACCTCCTGAGTTGCACCCTACCGTTAGTCACCACACAGGTCGGTAAGTTGCACAACCCTACCGTTAATCACCACACAGGCCGGTAGGTTGCACAACACCCCTCTCTTGGGCTCGTGCATCTCAGGTACCACATCTCATATGCTCAATGCATAATCATCATCATATCACACCTCATGTGCTCAATGCATCTATATCATTATTATCACATAACTCATATGCTCAACACATCAATATATCATCATCATCATCATAACACACATCGTATGCTCAATGCATCAATATATAATCATCATACACCTCATACCTCATAAGCTCATTACATCAATATGTCATCATCACACATCTCATACATCATCATCATACACTCAATACACCAATACATCATCGTTATCATCATACATCACAATAATATAAACATCTATCATCAAAGGAGATATTCATATCATCACACTCACATCACAAACAATGTATAACAATCATAAACAAACACAAGGGTCACAAATCCACTCTGGTAATCGATTACAAGACTCCTGCAATCGATTACCAGCCAATCACCTCTCTGGTAATCGATTACAGGACCCTTGTAATCGATTACCTGCAAGCAAAACCTCTGGTAATCGATTACACACCCTCTGTAATCGATTACCAGCAAACAAACACTCTGGTAATCGATTACACACCCTCTGTAATCGATTACCTGCAAGCTAACACCCTGGTAATCGATTACAAACCCTCGGTAATCGATTACCAGCAAGCCAAATGCACTCCAGGCTCCCCAGAAGGCCCTGGTAATCGATTACAGACTTCTGTAATCGATTACAGACTTCTGTAATCGATTACCCAAGTCTGTAATCGATTACCCGCGACGCAGATGACAGTTCTCGCGACTTTTACCCCTTTTAAACCCCTTTATTCAACCTCTAATCAATCCTCATTGTTAAGATATTAATCATATGCTTTTATATCAAACAGACTCAACAAAAATACCGATCTTTACACAGATTTTCATAGTTATTCCATCATAATCCCCAATCATCAAACCCTTATTTACCCCTTTTTCGCTATTCACGCTATCCTCTTCTAATTCAATCAAGACTCACCAAGATTCACAGAATTAATCATCAATCAACAGGTCTTCATCATACAATACTCAATATATATATATATCAATTTCGAATTTAGAGTCTTAGAGGGTCTTATGGTTGCCCTCACTACCCAAGCATTCCAACATGCACATACAAGCAGCACCATTTCCCCCACCATACCTTGAAGGTGAAGATCGAACAGCAAAGATTGGCTCTTTCTTGATGATCACTCTGCAGCAACCTCCTCTTGAAACGTCGTTTTCCCCTCCTTAGCGTTTCGCTCTCTGGCGATTTGAAAAATAAGGATTAGGGTGAATTGGTAACCCCTCCTTACTCAAATGCCTAATTGGGCTGGGCCCACTCTCAACCCCCTTATCCTCTTTTTAATTTGAAATAGCATTATTAATAAAACTACTAATACTATTATTTATTTATTTCTCTACTTTTATTATTTTAATTTTATTTTATTTTATTTAATAAAATTTAGGATGTTACAGTTTAGGCTTTAAACTTGTGTAGTTTCAAAGCTTAAGCAATCTCTTTTCATAAACAGTTTTTTGTTTGATCCTGGAGAGGCTTGGTGTTTAAACAATACTTGGGTTTGAGTCTAGAGAGGTTTGTCTGTAAAACAATACTTGGGTTTAGAGCCTGAAGAGGCTTGACTGTAAAAAAATACTTGTATCTGTTCAGATAGTGGAAAATCCATTGCTAGTTGGCTTTGGAACTGGACGTAGCTCACAGTGCAAGTGAGTGAACCAGTATAAATCTGTGGCTAGGTTTTCTCTTACCCTTATCTCTTTATATTGTGTTTAAACTAACTTGGAGGGTTCTGAGTAAACTGTTTTATAAGTTGAAACTTACCTTTGGTTCAGAAGAGGTCCTTAATGTTAAGCCTCTTGATGAAACTTACTCGATCTTGTCATGAAACAAGTTATTGCTATAACAACTGAGATTGAGAAGGAAGAAGAACAGAAAAACAAGGAACAATAGAAGTTAGGCAATGCTCTTGCAGTGAGTCAACAAGAAGCCTATGTTGCTGATCTTAAGGCTGAGAAGGAGGAAGCAACCAAGAGAAAAAGGAAGAGGAAGCTGAAGAAGTCATCTTAAAGAAAGAAATCCAATCTCTTGGCTTCTCCACCAGAGGTTGGTCCTACAAGAATGCTGACAAGAAAAGCAAGTGTTGATGCTGCCAAGATTCAAGAAGCAGCATTGATAGAGCTGCAAAGAAGAACCGGGAAGAGAGGAAGAGAATTCTTAAGCTCAAGGACATGGTGGAGCAGAAAACTCAACAGCCCAAGAGACCCAAACTTATAGTTGGCAATGTAAGTTCTTCTTCAGAAGATGAACCCGAAGTACCTTAGAAAGTAGGGGATATGAAATTGAAGGGGTACCTGAACCCCATCCTTTTGAAAGGGTATCTGAACCTCAACCCACTACCATGTCGAAAGACTCTAAGATCATTGGTGGCGTGGGAATTAAGTACATATTGGTGATTGAGAGGATTGATGTTTCTGGCACAACACTTGATCCAGCAGTAACACCTACATCAGATATGGGGAGGATGCTTGTAGCTGAAGTTCCTCACAAACCCTACCCCATTCCTTTGGAGGACAGGCCAAGAGTTCCTAAGTTTAAATGCTTAAGGGACGAATTAGCCTACTTCAAGGATCATCCCCCCTTAATGAAGGTTAGAAGTGGTCTGAAGCTGGACACCTTCAAAGCAACTTTTAGCAGATGGTCTGATGGATGGAGTGAAGATCAAATTCATAATCCTCTACAGTTCCAGAAGATCAAATATGGTGCTCCTACACCAACACAATGGAGAAGAAATATAAATCCCTTTAAGCATGAGGGTAGTTTGGTGTAGAGCTGTCAAAACGAGCCCAACCCGGTGAGCCAACCCGTGTAAACCCGGCTCACCAGTGGGTTGGGCTGAAAAAAATTTGGCTCACTAGACCCCAGGTAAATCTGGCCCGGCTCACTTAACCCGTGAGCCAAGCCGGGTTTGGGCCAGGTTGAGCCGGGCCAACCCGTGTTTTTGGTTAAAAAAAATTATTATCAGATGGCTTTTACTTAGGAGACTTAGGGTTGAATTGAATCACAATTTCTCAAACACTTCACTCACAAAACCCTACTGCACAGCGGCACCCTTCTTCAGTTCTTCCCTCACCCAGTTCACCGGCCACCCTTCTTCTCTTCCTCAGTTCTCCGGCAACCAGACTGCGTGGCAGAGACGTTCGGCTGCGTGACTACATGACAGAGCCGCTCAGCTACGTCTTCTTCTTCGTCTGCGATTGCGTGATTGCGTGATAGAGTCGTTCCTATTTGGCTGCGTCTTCTCTTCCCCAGTTCTCCGGTCACTGGACCACCGAGGGAGCATCATCTACATCTTCGTCTCTGCCATTCATCTGCATCTTCATCTTCGCCTCCGCCTGCTTCTTCGTCTTCGCCGTCGTCTTCGTTTGCGTGACATAGCTGGACTGGATTTCAGAGCTGGACCGGAGGTGACAAAATCGTTTTAACCATATATCATTTGTTGCTTGTATTGGAGAGAACTGCCTTATAATTTTATTTTGAAATCAAAGCTGAGGTAGAGAGATCAAAGATGCATGGTTAAAATTGTGTGTCGATCTATTGTGACTTTGACAAACTGTGCTATTTTGTTTTATGATAATTGAACAAATGACATGTCTTTTGTGATTTTAGCCTTTTTTTTCAGTTTTTTTGGATTTTTTTCTGAATTTTATTACATTTTTCTGTTTTTTTTTATTTTAAATATTTTTCTAAAATTAAGCGAGCCAACCCGTGTAACCGACCAACCCGTGGTGGGTCGAGCCGGGTTGGTATTTTTCCAGCTCACCACAAAAGTGAGCCAGCCCGGCTCGACCAACTTTTCATGCAACCCGTGGTGAGCCAGCCTGCGTGAGCCGGGCTGGCCCGTTTTGACAGCTCTAGTTTGGTGGATAATGAAGAATGGTGCATAATAAAGAAGCTTGAAGCTGAAGCAGACAATGTCAATTAGCATATCATCAGATGCAAAGGATGAATATTTTTTAAGCCTCCCCTTCCAGTCAACATGCAACCAAGCACTCATTTCTGGGTAATGCCTGATAGGATAATCCCTAGAATACCTTTAAGAGAGACCCTCCTGGGTAAAGACAAAAAGGTTAGGACAAGTTTCTTATTGGGACCTCTGAAACCTTTTACTCTAAACCAGTGGAAGATGATCATGCAGACGAAAGGTCTGGACCATACTTAATAAAAGTGGGTCTGGATTTCTTATTGGGATTTGAGGGAGCATGGTGCTGAGTGTTCCTATCCGGATCCTGAAGAAGAAGATCATGTGAAGATGAATGACTATTCTGTTATTGTGAGTAAAGGACCTTTTGCTCAATAGTGGATGGACTTCAAGTACTTTCATGGACGTTTTCTAATGGGAGAGCCCTTACATGAAGGAGAATGGGACCTTCTGAAGAAAACCAACAACTGGTATTTCCATCTCATTAGATGGCAAGGTTACTATGGTTTTCCAAAGATGCAACCTTCTTTAGATTGTCCTCTCCATTCATCAACCTAGTTTTTCCATGAACCAGATGGTGATGTGTTTGATGGGAATGTTATGTTAAAGAGGAAGATAAAGCTTATCAAGATCAGATGGTTAGGAAGCAAGATGAAATAGTCAGAAGGCAAGATTAGTTGCTTGCTCAAACAGAGAAGATTCGTTCAGATAATGAAGGTTTCGAGAATGCAGTATTATCTGAGATTGCCAAGTCCAAGGATTCACTGTTTGAAGTGATTTAGGAATCTTTACTGAAAAAGGATTGAATGTGTCTATGATGATTCTCATTGTCTTCTAAATTGCTTCCATTAATAAAAACAAGATTTCAATCAAATCACACTTGAATGTTCATTTTAATTTTACTACTCTGATAATATAATTGTTATACTTATGTTTTGCTCTGATTATGCCTTTCTCATATGATATGACACCCTTTTGATTGATGACAAAAGGGGGAGTTATCTGTACTAATCTTGAATCTGAAAATGTGCAATTCAGGGGAGCAAAGTTTTGAGCAAGAAGAATCAGATATCTGACTTAGGGGGAGCACTAAAAGTTTTATAACTTTTTGCTCTATATTTTATACTTAGACAGATTCAGTTTAATTAAGTTTGTCAAATCAGAAAGAGGGAAAATGTTTAGTCTCGAGACCTTAAAAAGTGTAAGGCATCCTATATTTAGATTTTGATGATAATAAATTTTAAAAAAAAAGCTTCACAAATAATTTTAACAAAGTTTTTATGTTTTTTAGACAAGGTCAACTATCTGAGGTACAAAGGTTGTCTGAAGTCACCTTGCGTTTGAAGGAAGTTGTTGTCTGAAGAGTTGTTGGCATATCAAGTTCAATTGTCTGAAGTTCAATCTGAAGTCAGCTATCTGAAGCCAAGGCCCTCTAACGTGGCAAGTCAAAGCTTGACCCAATCCTTCACGCAACCTCAGAACACAAAAAAGTTAATTAAGACAAAAGAAAGCTTTCTACTAAGGTTTGAAAAGCATGCACCAATAAGGAAATGTTGCACAGAAGACCTGCAATAGTCAGAACAACGCCTGCTACCTTGTATGGTGTCAGAGATGTTTCTTAACGGAATGAAGAGCACTTAATGCTATCTCTCAACGAACGTTTTTGTGCCTTGCTCTAGAAGCCTATAAATACCTCGTCTACCTTCATGAAGAAGTATGAGAATCAAGTGAAGCAATCAGTCTATTTTTTATTAAGGTGAAACCTTGCGAAAATCCTTGTATACATTTACTTTGATTTTTACCTGTACAAAAACTTTCATATTCTGTGTATAACACAATTATTCTATACAAACACTTTGGAACGAAGAACTCATCGACCTGATGACATTCATCCCTACTCTAGGATATCCGGAGGTTTCCCCTGAGGTGCATGATGAACTGCCACATCTTTCTGAAATCGAGGGTGATGGTGACCCCCAAGCTGACATTGTTGTTGAGGCTGACCTCGAGCCTGATGTACAGCATCCTCCGCACTGAGGTACCATCTCTAGTGCTGATCATGAGCGGGACCCTCACGGTAGGGTTATCATTCGACTTTTATGGAAGAGGGTGAGTTTCTACAATTTTTTTTATTTCTTTCGTATTTTGAATTTTTATAAGTGTTTAGTACTGTTAACATTGAATTTCTTTATTTTGCAATTAGGTGCCTAACAACCCCCTATCGCGACCATTGTTCATGCGATCTTATCACAATTTTGGGGTCCTCACTATTTGTGGGAGGTCACCCCGAAGGATGTGAGGGACAAGTGGTAGGAGGAGTTTACAATAAAACGCCTTCATTTTACATTTTCAAATGACTTACCCTAAATTTTTTTTTTACAAAGCAAAGTTACTTGGGTCCCTGAGGATGAGGCCCAAATTATGAAGGTGTACGAGCAGAGGATTGCCAGACACCTTTGAGATATGCTCAACAAGGCCCGAACGAGTGGGATTAGGCCCACTTGGTGTGGTGAGGAGGCCTAGGAGGGTCTTTTGGCCTACTGGGCCTCTGATGAGTTCAAGGGTAAGTTCGCTCATAACAAGACCAATCGGGCTTCTCGTCGAGGCGGAGTAGTCCACACCATGGGCCGCAAGGCTCACATTGAGGTGGCTCTGGATGTGGTATGTATAAACCTACTTTTCTATATTATTTTTGTATTTGTAATTTAATTAATGTAATTTTCTGTGTAGGCTCGAGAGATTGGGCAAGCTGTAGATCTAGATAAGTTTTTTGTGGCCACCCACACAAAAAAGGATGGTGGCTGGGTAGATAATCGAGCGCGGTCCACATATGTAAGGAAAAATTATGCTTAGTAGTGTTTTTTTACATAATATGATATATTTGCAATAGAATAACTAACTAATTATAAGTTCATCTCTACTCAACAGACAAATTACCAGGAACGCCTGAGGGAGGTGGAGTCATAGATGGGGGACAACTCCATCACTGATGGGTCTACCAAGTTACAAATCTTGAAGGATGTTGCTGGTGGCAAGACTCGAGGCCGTTGTTATGGCACCGAGGACTTGTCAACTAACATTCATCCTAGTGCGACCAGCCTCACTCAGGAGTCTCGGGCCCATACCAGCGGGAGAGACGGGTCTCGACATTCATCTGACGAGGCACTGAGGCCGGAGGTCATCAAAGCAAAGTTGCAGGCCAGTCGAGCTGAAGAAAGGGTTGATCATTATCAGGCGCAATATGCACGGTTTGAGGAGGACTTCGCACGACTCCGACAACAATTGCAGTTAGTGCTGGATGCCCGCAGTGCAGGTGCTTCTACTAGTTTCAGTCAGGCTCAGACGCACTTGCACTACGATGACGACCTGGATGATAAGCCCCTGGATGAGGATCGCGATCCACCACCATAGCAGCGTCGTCGCCATCAGCCGTGATTTTTTTATTGACTTATGTTTGTATACAGTTTTTATAAGTATTGTTTATATATATTTTTATTTTCTATATGAGTGTTTTTGTATAGTATTTATTGTTTTTCTTTATATTTTATATCGTTAACAAATATGATATAAAATTTATAAAATAAATAAAAAAATGAATTTCTATAATTTAAACTGTAAATTTGTAAATTAAAATAAAATTAAATATAAAACCGTAAGTTGAATTAAAAAGATTAAAAATCATTAATATATATAATTATTAGCGACGGCCATGGCCGTCACTATTTAAAAAAATAATTAATTTATTAGCTACGGCCTTGGTCGTCGCTATGTTGTGACGGCTTAGCGACGACCTGTGATCATTTCACGTTGCGGCGGACTTCAGCATAGCGACGACTTTAGCGTTGGGCGAGCAGACACTACGTAGTGACGACTGATTTTTTTTGTCACTACTATATTAACGACGAGCATTTTAACGACGTCCATGTGGTCATCGCTAAGTCGTCACTAATTGTATGATAGCGACGGTTTTCCTATTTTAACGACGATTAATTCCCGAATTTCTTATAGTGTTAGGTGGAAGTAGGTCGATAGCTAGCCACCTAAATAAAATAAGACAAAGGAGTTGTTGGATGATAGTGACTTGCATGTGGTAATATTGGGGTATGTGAGGATCAAATGTCAAATTGAAAATTGAAAATTATGGCCTTGATAGTTAAGCAAAGTTTTCTTGAATGCCAAACATGACATTAGTTAACATGTAGCCTCATCAATAAAGTTTCAGATAAGTTAGAATGTGATGTCGAAATGGCAAAGAAGTGTTAGGGGTGTCGGAGTAAGGTGTCATAATTTTTTAGATAAAGCATTTTTAACTAGAGCGTACTTTGTCTAGACAATTTTTTAACCATTAATCATAAAATTTATCATTATCTTGTTCTATGTAATTATCATAATGCATGTCTCTTATTTCAAGGCCTAAGACACCTCGAGAACATTTTCCCATCCAAATTAAAGCTTACCAAACCACTTCCCACTTAAAATTTCGACATGAAGGAAGCCTTTCCTTTAATACATGTTATGAAACTTAATCGAAAACAAGATGCAAATGAATTTAGTTTTTTCCTTTATTTTATTTTAATTTTAGCAAAATCGACCAGTGCACAGTTTGCTTCAATTCTGCGTCGTTTTCGAGGGTATTCATACTAAACAACCCTGAATCGGTGAGAGAATTAGGTCATTCCTTTCCAAGTAAAGCTTAGGTGTCAACATATCTTTTCTTTGGGCGCATTATCTGTAATGAAAGGTAAGTGATGGAGGGTTGGGACAGGACACTTTGTCTGCGGACCCTACTTGTGAGAGGAACGGAAAAAGCGCTCTGTACTGGCAACAATCACGGAAAGGTACACATTTTATGGACTATGCCTATAGTACCGCACCAACAAAATCAGCAAGCTTAATAATTAATAATAGAAGATTCACGTTGAAGCTACCCACACTGCCACAGTGAAATTAGGTCATGATAAGCCAATTTTTGGTTTTGAGTCCCTATTGCAAGATGATTCTTTGTGGGTCATCAATCATCATGTTTTCCAACTTCTGCTCTCTCTTTCGTATCTTCAAAATTCGTGACCCTGGAGGTGGGCAACACTCATTCCCCCACTTGCCACTTGGTCAAATATACTGTTTTTACCATACACATTCCATGCCCTCTATCATTGCTTCTTCTGTTCCACCCGTGAAATTAATGCTTAATTGCTCTGTATAAATTAGATAAATTCTTAGCAATATTTTAAAGATGCTATTAATTAATTATCAAAATTATACATTTTTAAATTATCAATGTATTAAATATTACTTCCAAGAAATATTTTTTATTTTTTAATTTCTCATAGTACTAGTACACTAATTCACTAAACACGGTTGTTACCAGAACCCTATATATTATCTGTGTACAGATTTTGGGTAAGTGTTATTGGTTGTGTCGGTTTGGTTTATCAGATGAGTGACTCTCTTCCATCTATAATGATTTCAGCACAGACGGTGGCACGTTCTCATTGGGACCCGGAGATGTATAACAAGATCTTTTTTTATTTAAAGGACAATTATAGGAATTTTACTTAGAATTGGGAACATATCCACAGTAATGCATAACAAGATTTGATCATATAAGTGCACATTATATATATTCATATTCCTGATTGGACTGGATAAAATTTACCCGATATCCCTTCAACCATAATTTGATACGATATCTAATCTTAATAATGAGAAATTTTAATGGGTTTGAATTCGAGTGTACAAATTAGTGCCCTTTTGATTTGAGTAATATGGCCTTTTTTTGTGCTTTACACAGTCTTCACCCTGCAGGTGCATTGCCAATTTGCCATTCTTAGGACTTAGGCTAACCATACAGGCAAGTCACAAATGATTAATTAGGCAGGCCTTTTGAGTTTGAAGTTGCAAACACGCTTCCAAATGTTAGTTCGTACATTCCAATCAAGAGCTTGGTTTTCCCAAAAGAATTTTACCAACCAACATAATGTATATATGTGATGTTATATATAGTCCCAAATTTTCTCATGTTTTCGCAAGGACAAATTGAACGTACGTACAACTTTTGTTTTATCCAAACGATCTCGATTATAAAATACAGCTTTGAAAATTAGAAATCTTACAATATTTAATTTCATAAATTAAATTTAACGTTGGTTGGTAAGGAAATACAAACACCTAAAGGAGTATGAAATCATAAATAAAACCAATTGGATGCAATATATCTACTCTTTCTTTTATCTAACATTAAAATCAAGAACAATAGAAAGCCAAATTGGACTTTTGTTTCCGATCAATATAATATATAAACCATTTAAAGACTATTTAATAGTTACATAAGTGAACACAAATAGGATTGAATCAAATGGAATGGTCATCAAAATCTACGAATGGACCTGCTACCTTATCTATCCCTCCCTGTTTTTTTCTGCATTTTTTTTCCTTAACACTCTTCTTCTCATCACATGTCGCCACCTATTTTTTTTTTTCCTCTTTTTTAGCATTTTTCTTCTAAACTCCTTTCTAGGTAACTGGTGAATAATCAATACACATTGATCAAACAAAATGGTGGGAACATGTGATGAGAATCGTAGCAGAGCTAGCTAGCTAGGTATTTACAAATACAAAGGGATTGCTAATATCGGTGGCTTGGGCGGTGGCTTCTCCACTGTGACAATGACATTTTCTGGCCTTGAAGGCTCGCATGGACACGGCATCGCTATGAACTTTGGCACCTCATCCCCTGGCATCATCACTGGCAAGCTTTGTCCCCTGTTTTGCCTCAATTCCTAATCCCCCAACACAAACAAACAAAAATACAATCATTAATTAGATCATCTTATCTTTATATGTGTCCCTAATTTCGTAACAGAAATTATTTTATTAGTAAAGGTAAAAATCATAGGTTAGTTAGTTGTGGCTAGTGTAAAAAGAATGGAAGAGGTAATTGGAGACATTGAAAGTTGAATGAAGTGTTACCGTGGGGTGAAGCTTAGATTTAGTGGGTGAGGATTGAATTTGAGGGTCGGAATCTGAGAGAGATTGACGGAAGGAACGGAGTTTGTCCCAGTGGTAGCAGCATGAGAGGATGCCACTCAAGCTGAAGATGATGATCAAGAGGAGGGCAGTGCCTAAAGGGAAGCCTAGGGACGGTCGAGATGCATCCACGTGGGGTGGTGAAAGATCTGGGCTCTCCATCATGCTCTGATGTTTTCGCTCCTACACTCATGTGTGAGGAACACAAGAAGAAGAAGAAGAACGGAGCTGAATTGAAGAATGAGAATGAGAATGTGAATGTGAATGTGGAGGTAGTTTGAGAGTTGGGGGAAAGGTGCTTATATAGAGAGTGTGTGGAAATTTTGGAGATAGATAGAAAGGGGCAGCTATGAGTGGGTGGATACGTGTAAAGATGCAATATTAAGTTGTTAACTCTTATTATGTCATGTGAAGTCCTGCCCATAGTACGGAAGTAATGTAGGGTCCACCTTTTGGTGATTGATTTTTATTTTTGGTTTCGGTGATGGTTAGAATTAGGACTTGAGAGTGTTGACAACCATTACGTGCTCTAGTGATGCATTGCACGAGGGTCCCTCTAGTTATATTCATTTCTTGGAAAATGGTTAGCTAGGGTACACCCATGAGTTGGATCCACATATATAGATAAAAATAGAAAAATTGAAAGATGATTGGGGATGTAATAATAATAATAATAATAATAATAATAATAATAATAATAATAATAATAATAATAATAATAATAATAATAATTGCGAATAATATTACTCTAATTTCTTTTTATGTTTGATTGGAATTTTCATAGGATAGATGTGATATTAATCCTCAAATTGAGGTATATATATGTGGTGGTTAAGTAAATAACTTGAGAAATTGCATCTAACATTATAAGTGACTTCACTTATGATCATAATTCACTTTCAAACTTTATTTGCCATGCATGTCTATGTTTGGTTACATGTGTACACGTGTTCCAAGTATGCGAATGAAAAAACATGTGTTTTGGATTGTTGGGAATGAGATCAACACATGTTTGAGTTGTTTGGATTCACATTCACTATATAACATAATTTTGTAAAAAGTTTTAATATTCGGATATTTTAAATCTAATTTGATTTTATTTCTAAAGTCTCCTTTGAGTACAAGTGAAAAAATTAAAGCTTTTGCATTTGTATTGAAAATTTTATAATACTAAATTTTACTATAAACTTATTTTTAAGGGAATAAAAGTCTCAAAATGTATATTACACCATTTTTAACTCACTTTCAAAATCAAATTTACAAAATCAAATTTTACAAATACTTTCCTTAATATACTATAATTAAGGATGTGTGTTCGGCTATTTCAAGGAAAATGGAAGAAAATTAAGGATTAGGTACAAAAAGAGAAGGACTTTGTAAACTATACAAAAATTGAACTAACAATCATAAACAAAGGTTTCATGTGAGTCTCTCATTCTTCTCGATCTCCTTTCCCACCCATAAGGTGATTGAATTTTGGAGTCACCACTATGTTAACAATTTATTTAATCATCACTCTTGAGATTAGTGTTAATCACACAATTATATCTATGAGAGTTTCTAATAAACAAGGGGAAATTTTTTTATAATTAAATATTATAAATGAAAGGATTTTAAATTTTTAACTATTAGAGTATATGTTGTAGAAAGGGAAATGTTTACTTGAAGAGTAGGTGATTTAGTGTATTTTTTGTTTCACTTTTGAAAAATTCAAAACCATGATAAGTGTTTGTCTCTTGTAACCTTTGGTAAAATCAAACTTTACAAAAATAAAACCAAATATGTATTTAAATTCTCGAACCAAAGAGACTAGTAATATGAGGAAACCAAATTTTGTAAATAATACATGTTTTAAAAAATGGTGCGCAACTATAATTGGGTGGGATTACAACGTTATGGTTTTAGAGATTTCCATAACTATATATTGTGGTCGCAATTGTGATCACATCGATCAATAGCAATTTTTTGTAATATTAAGGATTTTGATGTAACTACAGTTAGAAGCTAGAGGTAGTTAAATGGATTAGTCCAATTGATTGCATTCACAAAAATCTAGGACTCAGAATTTTATTTTAAAAGTTTGAATAGTTTTTGGATATTTTAGATCAGTTTGATAAAATTCGCTATTTGTAAAAGTCTATAAAAACTTAAAATAACCCATAAAATTCATAAAAAGTCAACGATTTGTAAAAAAAAAAGTCATAAAATATAGAGTTCAAATCTTTATTTTAGATATATGAATAATTCCCAAACTTTTTAACTCGGTTCACAAAAGTAACTACTCGTATTGGGTCAACACAGCCAGGTCAGGTAGCTGATTGCTCTACACAGAAGCACAATTTAACAATGGTTAGTGGGCAAACAATTTAGCTGGTGAAGCAACGTTGCTTCTTTGGATTTTACCATTGCAAGTAATTGGATGCAGTTACTTCCGAGACACAGATTGCTTTAACAAGTAACGGTAAAAATGATAAAAAAAGACAATAAAAAATGGTTTGTTGGAATTTTACCTTTGCAAAAAGTTAGATATTAGAAATATATAAAGAAAATTGCTCCATCATAAAAATTAAGTTTTTAGAAATGCTTATACTGAAAAGTGTAAAAATAAGTAAAGTATATAAATGAATCCTATTAAAACCACTCAAAGAGAGTTCTCCCCATTTTGACTCCCCGAAGGTAGATGGAAAACGGAAATAGAAATTGAAAAAAAAAAAAAAAGAAAAGAGAAAGATGAAATAGAGTGGCAGGCAAGAAACTGAGTGGGAACATGAACGGTGAAGATAAAAGGAAAACAAATACGGCTATTGGGAGGCATGAAAGGCTGCGTGCTTTGGGCCGCATTTTCTTCTTCATTCTGTCCTTTCCCAACCTCTGAGCGAGCGAGTTCTCTGTCACATGCCCCTTCTTTTTTCTCACTTAACTTAGTGCTGTCAGAATTAGCTTGCTATACTATAGTGCGGGACTCGCCCCATTGATCTATCTATCTTTATATAAAATAGTACTAGTTCCTCTACCTAAATTTGTTATTTTAATCAGTTAGCCTACCTAACTTAAAAAGAAAAAAAAAAACATAAAACACTTTTAAGAATAGGAAAAAAAAAAGTTTAGGTTCGTTCAGGCTGTGCATTTGTGATATGTGACGACGATGAATGCTCTGTTTCGCGGTGATCATCAGTCATGTTGCATGTTACTGATATGGACAATGATTAACCGTTTGTATCGCAAGTTGCTGATCATCAATGGGACAAGATTTTAAATTATGGTACTCAGCAGTTAAAATTACACAAAATTACAAATAAAACACAGTGGATATATACATCTTAAATTGTTATCAACATCTTAATTAAATCGCAATCATAATTACATTACAATATTTTATACAGTGAAAAAATATGGACAAATGCGATTCATGCAGCCACCTTTAATTTAGAGTCAATTATAGATTTCAAAAAAGCATAATTGCGATTACAATTATTGCTGTGGATAGATTTTTAAAACCTTCATTGTTATGGTACCATTGCAGAAATTTTTTAAACTAGTATATAACTATAATTATAACTAGTTATAATAAGGGTTAAATGTGTTTTTATCCCTTAAAATAGAGTAAAATTTGGATTTGGTCCCTAATTTAATTTTTTATTAGTTTTGATCTGCTATTTTTTAAAATCAAATTATTTTAGTCCTAGTCATTAATTATATTCTTTAAGTGATGATGTAACAATATTTCTTGTAGATTTTGCTATGGACTTTCCTTCGAATTTTCCTGCAATTTTTAAAATTCAAAGGAAATTTATCCAGATTCTAAAATTTACGAAAAATTTACTATAGATTTTTCTACAACAAATCAAAGAAATTTTATAGCAGCATTTACAAATAACTTTTCTGGAGAAAAATTACAAGAAATTTCCTGTAAATTTTTACCAAAAAAAAGTCATGGTGGAGCTGCAAACCTGACTTAACAAAGAATAGTTACACAAAGAGAGGACTAAAAGCATGTGATTTTAAAAAATGAAGTCCAAAACCAATGAAATAATAAATGATGGACCAAAACCATATTCCACTATATTTACAGGGATCAAAAACATATTTAACCCTTATAATAATTACTCTCTCTGTCTCATTTTATTTGTCTTTTAATATTTTTCACATAAATTAAGAAATGTAATTAATTCTCTTATTTTTATAATTTTTTTTAATTAATTTCTTGTTAAATTCTTTATCACTTATTAATTAAGTTGTTCTATTAAATGATTATACCTTATTTCAAATCATTCAAATAATAATTATACAGAATATAATTAGTAAAAAGAATTAAATATTTTTTAAAATCTTAGAATAACAAGATAACTTTTTTTTTTAAAAAGACAAGTAAAGGATGGAGGGAGTATTAATTATAGGAACGGAGGATAACCACAGTTTCGAACACCAAAAGTGAATCAGCGGTGGGTTGGCAGTATGGGTTAAACTTTGGATTTTTTGACTATGTCTCAGAAGTTCAGAGGCATAATTTCATTCCTATCAGACACTCCCTGTTGTTCTTTTTTTGTAAAAGAAAAAATCAAGTTGACTCAGATTCTTCCAGATAATTCGCATGTCACGTGAATCAGATCAAAGCAATTCTAAATCTTAATATTTTAGTTTAAAGTAAGTTAACCCCTCATCGTGAATTAGGACCCATTTTGACAATTCCCATATTTTCACTTTTATGCTCACCTATCATTTTGATGCCGTGTATAAGTCTCAAATCAATGGCATTGGCACGTTTCTTTGCACTCCCGATCCTCAACATACAATATCATCACTACAGTGTACAGTAGTAAATCGCGCTGTAGCTTAGCTACGTGACTATCCGAACTAATAAATGTGACAGAGATGAATTAAAGTTTCTGTTTTTTAAAATAAAAAACTAAAATTAGACTTTTTTTTCAAAAATATGTAATTTCTTGAACAGTAAAAAAATTGACTATTCTTTAAAAAAACTAAAATTGCGTTATTTTAAATAAATAATTTTTCTGTTTTATTAATAGTGATGATATTATAAATAAATTATTTTATAAAATAATTCTAAAAAATTTAAAAGTTATTTTAAAAAAAAAAAAGAGAACAGAATCGAACACAACCTGTAGTGTGGCTATGTACTTAAAATAGTCATGAAACTTCATAAAACCTAAATGGATCAAATTTTGTGAGTTGTTTGGTCGAGTGGAATAAGAGATGATCTCGTATCTATTAAGTCGTAGATTTAAAGCCTTACTTGTTCTTTTGGGAAAAGGTAAATGTAAGTACATCTGTAAGTGCTATTTGAGCCTAGAGTGTTTCCTTGCCTTGAATTAAAACACCATTAATTCTCTCACCCTAAATTTTTATGTAACAAAAAAAAATTGACTTGAAAAATAATTTCATTTATTATTTATGTTCTTTCTATGTGAAAATTGTTAGAAATATATAATATAAAACACTTAATGTGTCCCCCACTCAATAGCTTAAACTTTTGGGATAATTGGTTTATGACATGGTATCAGAGCCTCTATGACCAAGCGGTCGAGAGTTCGATTCTTGTTGCCCCCATCATTCCTTCCATTGAAAGTTCGGACTTCTATCATAACTCCTTTAAGCCTTGTTCCCTACTAGGCTCCTCTTCCCTCCTAGGTTCTCATCTATGTCTCCTAGGTATTTCTTCATAATATTCCTCTCTACCTCCCTTAGGCTCTTCCCTCCTTTCTCGCCTCCTAGTCCTCCTATGTCTCATATTCCCATCATCCTCTCCTCTAAAGGTATGACTAGAGTGTCTTTCTCCTTCACTACTCTCCATTTGGTATATATCATCGGTTCTAACCCTACTATACCTACCATCACTTTCCTCATCACGAGAAGAATGTCTCCTCTCCCTGCTACTATGATTGATTTCCCTCCTTATATCAGCTAACCTTTCCTCCATGACCCTTGTAAACCTTAATTTGGGTCAACCCGTCTACCTCGGCCCTATGCCTCAAAGTTTGAGGCGTTGGGGGGATAGGTGTCTACTTATCATTTTTAAGTTTATAAGTTTTAAAGGACCTTTCCACTCAATCTAAGTGTTTACACTCAAAGAATGTATCCACTCGTGTTGGTCACTCTTTTTTGGCTTTTTCTACGATGAAGCACCCTTGCCTCTTTTACTCGGGTAAGGTTGGTTGGATCTTGCAAAGACCAACAGCGAGACTCAAGCTAACTCTACCCAAATTTTGGAAGCGCACGAGCACAAAATTTATCTAAGGGAAAACTAGAAGTTGCCTACGACAAAACAAGAATAGACAAGACAAGCAAGAAAAGCTAGTTATGAAGAAGGCTTATACACAAGATTGGATGGTCAAGCAAGACAAACAAACACACAAGAATTGCAAAGAGAATTGTTTTTGGTTTAAGTTTTGATTCTAAAAAAAAGTTGCCAAAACAGTTGTTTTTGGGAAAATAGCAGTTTACAACTCAAAATACTTATATACAAGGAAATGAAAGGAAAAAGTTACAGCAAATTGAAAACTGTATTTTTGGACTACTTTTTACTGTTTTTCAATATTTTTTTGTCTTTTTGACTTTTGGGTGTCTTTTTTACTTTTCCTCTTTTCTTGGACTTTTGCACCCTTTTTGCTTTTTGCACCTCTTTTTGTATTTTTGGCTAAATATTTTTTTTAATTCTATTCACTTATTTTCTTTTTCTTTGTCTTTTACCCTAACAGAAAATTACAGAAATTTGTACAAAATTACAAGAAATAGAAATCTACCTAAAATAAAATTTTGTAAGAATTCTGCCTAAAAATGGACCAAAACGGTACTAAAAACTGAAAGGAATTGTCTGCTTTCTAAACCTATTTTTGCAAAACAGAATGGCAACTTGAATCAAAATTTGCACCAAAAATTGCTTAGCATGCACCTTGGATTACACAAAAATTTTGCATATAACAATTTAAGCGAGCTGGATTGATTTTATGGTTCAAAACTGAGAAATACCGTAAAAAATCAACAATTAAATTTGGTGATTTTCTCTTGTATTCTGAGCAACAAACCCAGCCTAAACTTATGCGTTTTGCATAATCAAACAGGCGTTTCCTAAGGTTGTGCTAGCGCTCAATCCAAATTTTCAATCAGAATAGAAGATAACAGACAGAACAAGAGCAGGATATTGAACAAAACAAGAGCAGAAAATTGCGCAAAATTAAAGAGCAAGAAAGTAAAGGGGAAAACTGAAAGTAAAAGGATGGGGAGGACTGAAAGTAAATGGCAGAAAGTAAATGGCAGAAAGTAGAAGGGATGGCAGAAATTAAAAGACTAGGAGAAGCGGAATTTAAATGACTGAAAATTAAAAGCAGAATAGTAAGGAGATGAATATGGATGAACAATATTATGGGGGATGAACAATAGTATGGTGGATTGGGGAAGAGATGTAGGTGAACGATCTTTGGAAAATGAAGACAACAATGCCTCCACTTACCACAATCCACCACAAACAAGCAGTTAATTCAAGGAAGCAGTTCAAGAACAATCAAGAACAACTATGAACATTTGAGCAAGCATATTATCAAACACCTAGAGGGGGGATTACCGGCCCAAAAAAGCTCCCAATTCTTGCTCAAATCAATCACAAATACAGGAAAATAAGAGTTGTAGTGCAACAAAAGAGCACCTCGGGCTCAAAACAGTCCACAAGTCCAACAATTACATGGAAATTGAGCTTGATTACATGGAAAAACTAAGAAATAAAACAAAAATTCTGCACCTATTTAGTGCACCAAGCCCGTGGCCAAAAGGTGGAAGAGACCCCCAAATAACTCCAAATTCAAGAAGCTTTGATTACCACTTGATAGCACCTCTTTTCCCGAATCTAGAATTGAAGCCAGGGAGCGCAAAACAGTGTTAGAATCGGTTCAAATATATGAAAAATGGGCATCAAGGTCGCGACCAAAAATAGGAACAAAAGGAAGAAATTAAAGAGAAAATGGAGAAGGAAAGGGATGATGATGATGAATGCCATTGGTGTAGGCAACTCCCACAACAGATAAGTTTGGTGTTAGACGCCACTGATTCAGGAGAATTAGAAAAGTCTCTGGTTGGTTTGAGCAAGAACCACCAAGCCTTCTCTATTGACAAGGTTGAGGAGGAATTTTGGCATAATGCCTTTACTTCAAAATCAAAGTTACAAATGAAGGAGAGATCCCTCCTATTTATAGCTAAAGGGGCAGCCAAATTGAAGGATAAAAAGGAAAATACAATATGACTAAAAAATTATCCTAATTGGGTATTGAACGCATATCCTATGGCTAAATTAGCTCAAGTAGCTACTAGCCACTAAAACTACTTAGAAGTAACGCCCCTCATTAAGAGGAGGATATATTAGGGAAAAATTACAAATTAATCCTAATGCAAATAAATCCTAATTAAGTGGAGTCTTCATGTTGACTTGGATCAATAGGTCAAAGGTTGATCATGGGAGGGTTGACCAAATCATGGTTGACCAAAGCTTGACTAAGCTCCAAGCATCCCAAACAGGTCCAAGCTTGCCACTAGCTCACCAGCTCCCAGCTCAGAAGTCCACTGGCAGTTGCCATCACTTCCTCACCTCTTCACCATGCTAGCCTTTCCACCACCGGGTGTGACTCCTCCTAAGTTAACTCTACAGTCATGTTTGGCTTAATACTTGGTTTTTCCCCTTCTCGATTCCCTTAAAACTCACAACTCTTAACCGATTCCCTAACTCTTGTCTTATTTTCCCTTCAAACCCCTAAGTCCTCATTTTACTTCTAACTTACCTTCTTGCGATGGGATTCATAGCCTAAGGCTTCCACGGTATTTCTAGATTCTAAATTTCTGGATGTTACAATTCTACCCCTTAATAAATTTTGTCCTCAAAATTTGCTCCAATTACCCTTAAACGCTCCAATTACCCTCAAAATCTCTACTTCATCCTCCTAGGTCCCTTATGGTTCCATGCTAGTCTAGTGTTCCTATCTTCCTCCTGCTAGAGTTTCCCTCACAGACCCGACTCTGGGTTCTCGCGTGACACGCCATATATTTTGTGACACTAATACTCCGTGACCTCTACCCGGCTAAACTGTGTCTTAAGGTTTTCTGACCTAATCCGATCTCATATGTTCCGAGGCATTCGGAATGGGAACTAAAGGATATAGGTTTTCAGTGCAACAATGAGTCACGAAACATGAAGGTTGTGAGGATAAGTTGTAGGGAAAACGTGATTTAAGCTCTGAGTTCGGCGGGTTGTTCTTGTACCAAACAAAGTGAAGTGGCAAATGAATGAATATTGGAAAGACTGGCGCGTGATTCACTGACTAACATAGACTGACGTTCAGGAAGTTGAAGCTAGGCTCAAGCCACAACTTTGAGTGATAGGAGTAGGGAACAATACTTGGGTGCAACGGGAAAAATGAGTAATATATTCTGATTCTCTACCCTCGGTTTCTATCAAGAACGATTCCCTTGAGGAATTCACTACCCTTGCCACCCCACCCAGAGACTGGAAGGGCAGGCACTCTGAACTCCGAGTTACGGTCCTAACACACCTGTCTATAGTTGAATTTGTGCGCTGTAATGAGTGTAGGCGAGTTGGACAGCCACCACCAGGAACAAGGCTGGTGATAGACAGAATGTAACTTGAGTGTACAATGCACCGTAACTGATAGCAGACAAGTTGTGGATCTAGAATTGAGAAAATTCAACCAGATAGAATTGAAAATTAAGCAATTATAGTGGTTGGGAAGCAAGCATATATGCTCAAGAAAGTAAAGGAAAATGAGAGAAAATGAAAGAAAATGGAAGAGAATAGAGGTGGATTGGCACCACTGAGGAAGTGATAAGTGCAAAATTAGCGTTATTTTCATATAGTTTTTATTACACTTATCAAGGTTAAAATAGTAATTTATACCCCAAAATATCCCTTTTTATTAATATTTACAATATTTGTATTTATTTGATATAAATTTGAATATGATGCTATTTTAAATAAAAATCTGTTATTTTATGCAGATTTACAGGAAATTTGGAAAGAGAGAGAAAATATCATCAGAAAGGAGGTTGTTGCAGATTCAAATTCAAATAAATAAAAGATAATCAGAGAATCCTGCAAAGAATCTCTCCAATTCAAATCCAAAGTAGATAAATACAAAAATAATTTGGATAAAGGGATAAAGGAAAACCAGATAAGATCAGAAAGAGATCCAGAGGTTAGATCCACAATTTCAGGAAAACTGCAGCGTGTTACACGCTCCACATGCGCTTAGCGCACATGGAGCGCATGAGCAGATCAGCCAGGCTTCATATGCGTTAAGCGCACATGAAGCGCATCTCCTGAGTATTGAAAATGCGCGCAGTGACGTCAATTAATGAAAGGGGAGCTTCTGATTAGTCAAGATTCACACAAGTGACGTCAATTAATGAAAAGGCGGCCTCTGATTGGATAAGCTACACACAAGTGACATCACAGCCTGATCTCTTCAAGGTCTTCCAACTCTATAAATAGAGCCCTTTGCAAAGGTCACAGACACACGGTCCTCGGGACCATAAACACTGATACACAGAGAGAGTAGTATAGGATTGAGAAAGGTGACAGATTTCTCAGTGGTTTGTAATGGCTACCATGAGTAGCTAAGCTCTCCAGTAGGATTTGATGTAGTAGATTCAATCCCCTTGTGTATAAGAATTCTCTTTTCTTCTTATTTATGATTCTATGCTTGTAATTTATCGGTATCTTTATGCTGTGTGTAATGCATCGCCTCCGCGCGTGCGCCGGGCTGGTAGGCTAGTGCTCTGGATACAAAAAGTGGAACTCCGGCTAGTATCAGAGGTAGGTGAGCATGGAGCTGTTCATGAAGCTTATTCTCGGATTGCTAAAGGTACTAGTTTTAGTCTTATCGTAGTATAAGGATTGTATTCTAACGATTGGAGGTTCAGTGAGTGACACACCCCTCCATAGGTGCCTTATATGAAAGTATGGCTAAATCGATAGCGCTGATTGCAAAATACGGGGAATGTTCGGGGTCGCCAAATGCCACTTTGAATGTCTGTAGAGAATAGCTTTTGGCGTTTAATTACAATGTTATAGGGGAATTTGGGGGTCCGAAGTATTACCAGGCATGCCTTATAATTATTGTAATTAAACAATGCTAAGGTATTTACAAGTACGATCATAAATAAGGGAAAAGGGATTCGAATGCACAAGGGGGAGATGAAACGAAATCAAATCCTAGTCCTAATTATTATTCGTCTTGTGTTTATTTTAGTATTTTATTATTCAGCATTAAAACCAACCTTTTTGAAACGTTTTATTGAAAATACAATTACTTTAACTTTACAAGTTAAAACCGCTCCCTGTGGATACGATATCTTACTTACTCTAAAACTACTGGACTACTGGTAAACTTGCCAGGAAACCCATCAAGTTTTTGGCGCCGTTGCCGGGGAGCGGTGTATCAATTTGTATAGTTTTAGAAGATTGAATTTTCAATTGTTCAAAAAAAAACTTTTTCAAAAAGTGTATTTTAAATTTAAATTTTTTTAATTTTCTTTTCTTTTTAAATTTTAATTTCTTTTTCTTATTTTTAAATTTTAATTTCTTTTTTTATTTTCGTAATTCTTTTCTTTTCTTTTTAAATTTTTAATTTTAATTTCTTTTTATTTTCGTATTTTTTAAAAAAAAATTGAAATTTGAAATTTGAATTTACCTTATCTTATCTTCAATGCTTATCTTGTTTGAGTTCTTTTAGGAATTTAGGATAAGTTAATATCATATTTCAAATTCAAATTCTATCTTAGAATTTTAGGATTTTATTTTTTTATTTTATTTTCATTTTTTTTATTTATTTTCGTTTTTTTTAAAAAAAATTATTTTATTCCACCTTCCTGAGCTAACAATTGTTTGAGATTCTTGAATAGTGCTTTTGACAGGTATCTCAAAATCAATTAATGAAAGGAACACAATCCAAAAGAACTTTGGGAGATTATATCATGCCTAAAGGGATATTTCCTCATCCAAGAACTGCTCACCCAATTTATACAAAAGCTGTGGAAATAGAAGGAGCACATCTTCAACTTGTTAAAGCTCAACAGTTCACAAGATTGGCACACGAGGATCCAAATAATCATCTTTTTACATTCCTGGAACTAGTTGAAACTATGGGTTTTGAAGAGAAGGACAAAGAAGCTGCATGCTTACGTCTATTTTCCTTTTCTCTTGCATGAAAAGCCAAAGATTGGTTAATGTCACACCCCAGCTAAAGTCTAAACAATTGGAACGTGGTAGCAGAAAAATTTGCAAGAAGATTTTGTTGCAAGCCATGTTGCATTCAAACCAAGGCACACACTTTTTCATTCAAGCAAGAATCAAAATATTTCTCTCATGCACCGATTCAAGATGATGTTTCACCCCATAAGAAGATCTTTGAAGATGGACTCAGGAGGTTGGAGCAGTCATCAAAAGCACTTAATAAGAAGATAGCCAACCTTTCTCAGCCACCGCAAACAGTTCACGCTTATCCTATCCAGTCATCACAATTAATTTGTGACTTTTGCGGAGGTAATCATCTCAACGGTGACTGCTCTTTTCCAAACATTGTAGAAGAGGAAGCTGAAGAAGAGGAAACTAAAGAAGCACAAGAAGAGGAAGCTGAAGAAAGAGAATCAAAAGAAGTTGATAAAGAAGAGGAAGAAGAAGAATGTGAAGCAGAAAAAGAAAAGTTCACACATTCAGACAAAGACTATTTTCAGCTATATTGTGAAAAAGAAGGACTATCAGTTGACTTCGTGCTAGAAGAAATACAAATATATATTGGAAGTTTTCAGCAAATGCACCACTCAACTCTGAAGAGCAGTGCACTGATATCAACGATAATCTGGCTGAAGAAAAGGAAGTAAAAGAAGGTGCAGTAGAGGTAGAAGAGGAAGAAGGAGAGAATGAAACACAAAAGACGGTGCTTGAAGAAGAATCTGACTGTGAAAGGAAAAAAGAGAAAGGTGTACCTGAAACAGAGGAAAAAGGTGAACAGAGGGATGATGAATCAAAGCCCGAGGAAGGAAGGGAAGATATATCAAGACCAAAGATCGTGCCTTATCCAACCAGTCCTGCAAAGGAAGATCAAAAAAGGTATGGTACAAGTAATAATCCTTCCAGACCTCCCAAAAGAAAGGCATGCAAGCACACTAACCAGAACAAGGCAAAGAGAAGGAAAGTCATGCTAGAACCAAACTCAGAGCCTAGAGCCAGATTGAAGATCAAGTGGTCAGGAGTGTTTCATATCAAGGACCCCTGCAAGGCAAAGAATTTGAGAGCAACCAATGGTGAATCATCAAGGCTTCAAGAGAAAAAGACTCATGCACCCGAGAGCAAGAAAATAAAGAAAAGAAGAGTCAAGCCAAGGGAGTTAGAGACATGGTCTAATTCCAAAAAGAAGCCCAAATGCTTAAAGACATTTCACACTACAAGTTGCTCCAAGGTAATGTTATGGGGAGGCTTATGTGCCAAAGAAAGGAAGGGTGCAGCTCACAAGCTCACCAAAAGATTTCAGTATCAGCCACCTTAACAGAGCAGGCGTCGAGTTATAAGACGTTAAACAAGCGCTTCCTGGGAGGCAACCCAGAGATTTTTAAGTTTTTAGTTTGTTTTCTTTTCTTTTTGTTTGTTAATTAGGATTTTTCATTTTTTTAAGATTTAGGAAATTTTCAAAATTGATTGGAATAAGTTTGTGGAAAATAAAATATTTTTTTAAACAATAGGAAGTAGCAGGAAACATGACTAAAATTTGCAAAATCTTATTCTGTTTTCTACGCTTCATCTGCGCTAAGCGCAGGTAAAGCGCATATTGCAATTTTAGTCATTGTTTTCTGCGCTTCACTTGCGCTAAGCGCAGGTGAAGCACAGCAGTACGAAAATTTAAAAATTTTCTATTTTCTCATGTACTGTTTCTCTACTTCCTAAGTTTTTCTTTTCACTTTTCCACTCATAAACTTCAATCAATTTTGAAACTTTCAAATTTAATATTTTTCTTTTATTTTTTTACCAATTAAAATCTTCATCTATTCTGCTTTCATGATTTACACTTTAGGATAGCAACTTTAAGATCATGAATATTATTATCTGCTATCCTTAATGTATTTCTGGCTGTGTGGAACATGAAGAACAATGTGCTTGATTGGAATACTTTTTGTTTTGTAAGTTATTAAATTGGAAAGTGTTATGTTCTATCTCTTTCAAAAAAAAATTTAAACTCTCACTTTCTATGGATTAATTGAATACTTGCAAAAAAAATGAGTATATTCTGTTTTTAGGAAGGCATTACCAAGTGCAGTAATTTTTTTTTGTTTTTGTTGAAAATAATTCTTTATGCATGCAATTGGTTAATGATAGGCTTCCATGTTCTTCATGAATTGGTATTTGCAATAAGGCATCATTAAAATAAATGTGTTTAGCAACTAATTGTTGTTATTTGACTTTTCAGATGCCTAGGAATAAATTGCTAGTCTTTCTCGTGGCTTTAGCTCACGAGGAGAAGGCATGGGGAAAAGGATCAGAAAATATGATCCCATGAGATTCCCGAGTGCACAGGCTGCTGCAAGACCCATACTCAGGCATGCTGTTTGAAGAGTTCCAGATATTCTAGCAGTGGCCTGGGGACAGGCCTATTCTTCCAGGAGGGAGGTGAAGCAGCAACAGCATATAACAAGGACCCACAGGATACAGAGGATGAAGATTGACATTGGTGTTTTTCTTTCTTTTTGTTCTTTTATTTTCTATTTTCTTTTATTTTATTAATTAGGATTTTGTTTATTTTTAATTTTAGGATTTTTAAAATTTTTAGGACCTAGGAATTAGGAAAATAAGGAAAAATTTTCAAAATTTCTGAAATTGGGCAGTTTAACTAACCAGATTAGGAAGGAAAAAGGTCTTGTGATTAATCCCATAATCAATTAGGATTAGGATACTTCACATGAGAATCAATCAGGGTAGTTAATTAAAACCAATAAATATTTTATCAAGGAATTTAGCCAAGTAACCGGTGAATTGAGAGCCCAAACACTGAATTGAGAGTTTTTCACCGCTGTCTGTCAACTTTTATTGATTGAGTTTTTGGAACTTATGCTGTTTTTGGAAAATAGGGAGATGACAAAGGCAAAAATTTGTTTTTCAATATATCTGCCCAGAGCCAACAAGCCAACCTTGGTACAATTTTTCCAATTTTTGATTACCCATCTTGAGCCTTAATTGTTTATTCTTGTTCACCCAAGCCAAAATAAAAATCTATATCCTATCCCTTACACATTTGGGATAGAGAGCAAGGTGGCAAGCAAAAATAATGGGAAGAAAAGGTTGAAATTCCAAGGAGCAGGTATAGAAAAACAAAAAGAAAAAGAAGAGCACTCCCCCTAAAATCAAAAAAATAAAAGTGAATAAATTGAATAAGTTGGGGGGAAAGCATCTTCAAACAAGTAAAGAGGCCTGCAAAGAAGAGAAATAAATGAAGAAAAAAATGGTGGAAGGAGAGAAAATCAAAAGCAACATCTAAATATGCTCTCTATTCTAAGTGTTTATTGTTTATCCAGAAAAACCATATTTTCTTGATAACCCAGCCTCATTACAACCTTTAAAAGACCTTTTGATCCATATCAACCATGAACAGGCTTAAGAACTAGAAATGACTACCAATCTTAGTTGTTCAGCAGTGGTGAAAACATTGAGGGAAACAGTACCCGTGAGCATGAGTGAAATTCCTTGGTATTTTGTTTATTGCTTTAATTACTACTCCTGAGAAAATTCAAATTGCTGTTTGTATTTTGATTTTGGTTGAAAGATGGAAATATCTCTTGATTTTAATTTTTCTTGAATTGGAAAGTGACTCCTGCCTAATAAAGAGATAATAAAAAAAATTTCTTGTAGATTTTTTAATCAAGGGTGTTTTGAAATTTGACTGCAAGGGTGTCTTGCTTGTCCAGAAATTAAGTTGGGGGGTATTTGATAAGTGCAAAATTAGCGTTATTTTCATATAGTTTTTATTACACTTATCAAGGTTAAAATAGTAATTTATACCCCAAAATATCCCTTTTTATTAATATTTACAATATTTGTATTTATTTGATATAAATTTGAATATGATGCTATTTTAAATAAAAATATGTTATTTTATGCAGATTTACAGGAAATTTGGAAAGAGAGAGAAAATATCATCAGAAAGGAGGTTGTTGCAGATTCAAATTCAAATAAATAAAAGATAATCAGAGAATCCTGCAAAGAATCTCTCCAATTCAAATCCAAAGCAGATAAATACAAAAATAATTCGGATAAAGGGATAAAGGAAAACCAGATAAGATCATAAAGAGATCCAGAGGTTAGATCCACAATTTGAGGAAAACTGCAGCATGTTACACGCTCCACATGCGCTTAACGCACGTGGAGCGGATGAGCAGATCGGCCAGGCTTCATATGCGCTAAGCGCACATGAAGCGCGTCTCCTAATTATTGAAAACGCGCGCAGTGACGTCAGTTAATGAAATGGGAGCTTCTGATTGGTCAAGCTTCACATAAGTGACGTCAATTAATGAAAAGGCAGCCTCTGATTGGATAAGCTACACACAAGTGACATCACAGCCTGATCTCTTCAAGGTCTTCCAACTCTATAAATAGAGCCCTTTGCAAAGGTCACAGACACACGGTCCTCGGGACCATAAACACTGATACACAGAGAGAGTAGTATAGGATTGAGAAAGGTGACAGATTTCTCAGTGGTTTGTAATGGCTACCATGAGTAGCTAAGCTCTCCAGTAGGATTTGATGTAGTAGATTCAATCCCCTTGTGTATAAGAATTCTTTTTTCTTCTTATTTATGATTCTATGCTTGTAATTTATCGGTATCTTTATGCTGTGTGTAATGCATCGCCTCCGCGCGTGCGCCGGGCTGGTAGGCTAGTGCTCTGGATACAAAAAGTGGAACTCCAACTAGTATCAGAGGTAGGTGAGCATGGAGCTGTTCATGAAGCTTATTCTCGGATTGCTAAAGGTACTCGTTTTAGTCATATCGTAGTATAAGGATTGTATTCTAACGATTAGAGGTTCAGTGAGTGACACACCCCTCCATAGGTGCCTTATATGAAAGTATGGCTAAATCGATAGCGCTGATTGCAAAATACGGGGAATGTTCGGGGTCGCCAAATGCCACTTTGAATGCCTGTAGAGAATAGCTTTTGGCGTTTAATTACAATGTTATAGGGGAATTTGCGGGTCCGAAGTATTACCAGGCATGCCTTATAATTATTGTAATTAAACAATGCTAAGGTATTTACAAGTACGATCATAAATAAGGGAAAAGGGATTCGAATGCACAAGGGGGAGATGAAACAAAATCAAATCCTAGTCCTAATTATTATTCGTCTTGTGTTTATTTCAGTATTTTATTATTCAGCATTAAAACCAACCTTTTTGAAACGTTTTATTGAAAATACAATTACTTTAACTTTACAAGTTAAAACCGCTCCATGTGGATACGATATCTTACTTACTCTAAAACTACTGGACTATTGGTAAACTTGCCAGGAAACCGATCAGGAAGGAAACCCTTAAATAGATAAGTCAGAAGTGTAGATTCGGAACCAGCTCGTAGAACCGGATAAGAATCACAATGGTTTAAGAACCTCACAAGGGAGAATACAAGCATAAGCTCAATTTATGAATGAAGATTAAAAGTTACAAGAAGGAGGAGACTTCCTTATATAGCCATATGGGTGGCCAAAATAAAAGGAAAACTAAGAAAGATTAGAATTCCTATCATAGTGGGGAATTGAACCCATGTCTCCTAAGGCTTTTAGTAAAGCAACCTCCTAACCAATAAAGCCACTAAAAATAGTGCCCATCTTAGGAAAATAAAAGGAAAAATTATAAAATAAAATAAAATACAAGAGAGTCCTTATTAAGGGTGGTTCATAGGACTAGGTCATATTCAGGGTCATGGGTGTCCTCCTGTAGGGTAGTCCCCCTAAATTTTTAAGACACTAATTTTTTCATCTCTTCCTTGCTTAAAGATGGGTTATATTCCATAGTATTGGTCTTGCAGGCCCAAGCAGTCTTGTTCTCTTCTAGCAACATGCCATCATTCCCTCCCCCTTAAAAAGGATTTGACCTAAAATCGAAAAGATAAGGACCTAAAATAAACCAAAATAGGAAGAGGTGAGTAGATGAGAAGTAAAAAGAAAGAATGTATGACAATTGCATAGGAAATAAGAAGTGACTTCCCTTAATGTCAAGGAGTTCAAGATGTCCTTCCTCAGAAAGTTGTCCTCAGTGATGTGAAGGGTGAGCCCTCAAGCTCTTGCACTCGTTAGAGATCAAGGTTCTAGACCCCGGGTAAAAGACTATCCTCTTGAAGCATTCCCATGCAAGCAAAAGAATAAGGTGATCACAAAGAAGATATAGGAATAAATTTTGACAAAAGTGCCAAGAAAGTGTCAAAGGTGTGCAATCATCAAAATATTCCATACTATGTTCCCAGATAAATTCATATTTGAAACTATGTTGCATATATGTCTTAAATTTGCTCATTATATGCTTATCATGCCCAAAGATAATATTATATGCATTTTGTTCATGATTATGATAAGAATATTGCATATGATCATGCCATGAAGTATTCATGCAAGTTTGTTCAAGAGGCATATCTATACTAATGCACTTACTCAAGTAAGATGACACCTTTCGCATAGTATAATATGTGTTCATATAAGGTGAAAAATCAAAAGAATCACATTAAGAAAGCATACTATGAGGCATATCATCATGTGATATAGATATCAAACAAGTTTTCCTACATGTGACAACTTCATCCAAGATTTTATTCTTTTCTTTTACTAGTTCAAGAGTATAATACACATCTTTATATGAAACAATTATTTTAGGTCCATAATGTGTATGCAAATTAGATATACAAACCAAATGTACATGCATATTTGATTCAACTTTGTTATCATTCCTATCATACAATCTAAATTGATCAAAGGAATTGACTAAACATGTATCTCTAGTAAGTTTATGGTACTCTCAAACTTAGGTGGTTTTTTTAAACATGCAATAAGTTTCAAAGCATTATCAACATTGTTTATTTCTTTCAAACATGTAATGCTTTGAGGCATATAATTGTGCATAGAAGGGTTAGCAACCTATCCAAGTTTCCACTAGAAGGGTTAGCAATTAAATGATCACAAGATAAATTAAGTTACTTTCCCAACTCCTCACTTTCAGTTTTAAGTTTTTCTTCTTCTTCTTTTTCTAATTGTTCCTTTTTCTCTAATTTTCTTTTCTCTTCTATCTAAATTAAGATTTTTGAAAATTCGCTTTTAATTTCTTTAGAAAATTTTTCTAACTTCCTTCCAAATCTATCTTCAAAAGAGCCTTTTGTACTTTTTCTATTTTCTCTTCTTCCCTTTTCCTTTTTTTCATTAGTTTTCTCATAATAATATTTTCTTCTAAATTTTATTTCTTCATCATATCTTCTCCTTTCATGGTTAGAGTTATCATAACTCCTTTCTATCTTCTTACTATCTTCAAAATGATATATACTTATTTCCCTTTCTCTCCTTCCCCCCTATATCTTTCATCAACTTTTTCATGAGCAGAGTGTCTTCTTACTTCCTTTCCTTCTTATCTTCATCTAGCCCCTTCCTACACAATCTATTTGACATCCTAGAATGATTTTATTTGAAAGTGTTTACGGTCTCCACTCACTAAGTGTTTACACTCAAAGAATGCATTCACTTGTGTTTGTCACTCTTTTTATGGCTTTTTCTATAATGTGTTCACTCTAGCCTCTTCTACTTGGTTAGGATTTATTTTAGTTCTTACAAAGACCAAAGTTATTTCCCTACCAAGTTCGACGAGATTGGGAACGAACAACACTATGTATGTGATACGAAACAGAAACGGAATCGCCTTGAATTTCGGTTTGGAAGAAAGAAATTGAAAAAATGTATATTTTTTATTTTTGCTTTGGGGAAGGATATTGACGCCACACTCAAGAAAGATGAGAAGGTGAGTGATAAGTCATGGGTTTGATCGCCACAGGTTAACCTGATAAGATCGAAGTCGGGTTCTTATAACTCAGAACTCCATAAAGCTCTCACAATGAGAAAACTCAATTTTCATTAAACTCATGTTGTGATTTGAAATACAATAGTTCCCCTATTTATAAGGTAAGTAAGTGGCTGAAACACTAAATTCCCACTACATTTCCCCCTAAGCATTTATTATTCCCTAATATTAATTTTACCCCATAAACATGCAATCAAATAACCCACTATCATGCAATTACCACATATAAATAATTGCATGTTACATTAATGCCTATTAAAAGAAACGTTACTAAATTGAAAAGCCAATAGTCGAAGAGGTTCTGGAATTCCTTTTCGGCTGTCCGGCTGCAGGAACTCTGTTAACAAAATTTACCTAGCTGGATTCATATCATTCCCTCCTTCTTCGAAAAGATTCGTCCTTGAATCTTAGACTTTATTTTTCTATGAATTTATTTACTAATAAATTGAAACGAGACAATACCATCCACCAGGATCAAATACAACTCATAAAAATCCATGTATCAAAGAATTCATCCTCTTGAGTGCACAAACCCAATAACCGAATTCAAGGGCAATTCTTCGTTTATGCTGGACTTGCAGATTAAATTTTACAAATAGAAATATTGCAGACCCAAAAGGCTTTTGAAAACATGAAGTATGGTTATTATATAACCAAGAAAACGTTTTCATGTTTCTCTTTGCATTATCCTCTTGAATTTGATTAACAATGATGGAATGGATGAACAATGGCGCACTTGGGAAAATATCGATGTTCTTCTTCTTTAGATTTAGCAATTTATAGTATGTATCATTTAGAGACACAACCTCTTGATCCTATAAAATTTCATCACAAACAGAAGGGAAAACATCATTAGATACTAAAATTTTCCCATTCTCTTTTTCTTCTTTTTCTCTCATCTTTTCTTTGGTCTCTTTTCTCTCTTTTTCTATTTTCTCCTTCAGCTTTCGTTGATCCTCACAGACTTGGCTTGGTGTTAGAAATTTCAACTTAAGCTTGCGTCCCTCATGCTTCAAAGAAAGTGAAAGTTTATCCGGATTGAGCTTTTTATTTCGCAGCCAAGATCATCCTAAGAGAAAATGACATGATTCCATGGGAGCGATTTCACATGAAACTTCATCTACGTATTTCCCAATAGTGAATCCAAACTTTGTTTGTATAGGATGAAGATGCGTTGGTAAGTTGAGTTTCTCCACCATTCTTTGACTCACAACATTGTTGTAGCTCCCATAATCAAATGCAATCAAACACACATGAACTTCGACGGAACACCTCGTATAGAAAATATTTGTCGCCATTCCAAACCCAGAGCCGAAGCTTTGATACCAAATGATACGAAACGGAAACGAGATCGCCTTGAATTTCGGTTTGGAAGAAAGAAACTAAAAAATGTATATTTTTTTATTTTTGTTTTGGGGAAGGATATTGACTCCACACTCAAGAAAGATGAGAAGGTGAGTGATAAGTCATGGGGTTGATCGCCACAGGTTAACCTGATAAGATCGAAGTCGGGTTCTTATAACTCAGAACTCCATAAAGCTCTCACAATGAGAAAACTCAATTTTCATTAAACTCATGTTGTGATTTGAAATACAATACTTTCCCTATTTATAGGGTAAGTAAGTGGATGAAACACTAAATTCCCACTACATTTCCCCCTAAGCATTTATTGTCCACTAATATTAATTTTACCTCATTAACATGCAATCAAATAACCCACTATCATGCAATTACCACATATAAATAATTGTATGTTACATTAATGCCTATTAAAAGATACGTTACACAATTAAAAAGCCAATAGTCGAAGAGGTTATGGAATTCCTTTTCGGCTGTCCGGCTGCAGGAACTCTGTTAACAAAATTTTACCCAGCTAGATTCATATCACTATGGTTATCTAGGATTGCCTAAGGAAAACTTCTAAAAACAAAACTTGGAATAGAATTTGACAAACAAGAAAAGCTAGCTAGAAGAAAGCTTATACATAAGAATAGATGGTCAAACAAGACAAACAAAACACACAAAAAAATTACAAAGAGAATTGTTTTTAGTTTAATTTTTTATTCAAAGAAAGAGTTGCAAAAACAATTACTTTTGAGAAATCAGCATATTACAATTCAAAAATCAAATATTACATCCCGTTTGGATTGGTTATAATAAGTTTTCAATTTTTAATTTTAAAATATTTCAATTGAACTTTTACAACTTCAAATTAAAAATTGTTATGACGTGGAAAACGTCCAACTTCCCCTAAAAGGAGCCTTAATATGTTGGTTTTCAAGTCATGTTTGGTAGTTTTATTTTTATCAACCCATTGCCATCTGAGCCAACCCTTGTGAAGAATAATACGCCAACCAATCTCATAATAACCAATTTGTTTTTCTAAAGATTTGAGTTGGGTTAGTGATCAAGTTTATATATGAGCTGATCAACTAAAGTGTATTGGTATTTGTATATGTTAACTTATTGTATTTTTTTTTTATATTTTTGGGCTTATTGAGAGTATCCATAGGTATTTATTATAGGAAACAATCATAATTGAGTTGGATAGAATCATTATGAGTGGTAAGAATCATTATGAGTGGTAGGTGTATATCTAAATTCAAACTTAAGACTATTGGATAAGTTAAATGTCCTAGTAGTTAATCCACATTTTTTATATTGTTGTCTTATTATTAAAACAACAAAATGAAAAGAGATAAATTGGAAATTAAATCCGATGAATGAAGTACCGAAGAATGGAAGCACAATCTAGTATTTGAATTTGTTGTTTGTCATGCATGTAGGTGGATAGTGATTGAGCCGTGTGGAATTAAAAAACTTGCCTTGGGTTCTTTCAAAGCTCCTGGATCCGTATTTTGACTTTCGGGCATGCACTTTGTTTCCACCCTCTTTTCAAAAAGATACTAATAAACTTGTTAAGTGACAAACAGAATTCCAAATGATTAATCGAATATTTGAGCATCAGATAATGATATCTCTTTAGCTATATGGTCTACTTGCGATGCAATATTCTATTTTTGTGTATATAGAATTAATTATTGAAATATATATAGAGGATGCTTATAATACACTAACCCGCACTACCAGATCTCACTCGAACGAATACGACCTACACCACTGCAATTTAGTAGATTTGAGAATAATATTGCTTTAACATTATTACTGTATTGCAAAATATCTATATCATGCTTGTGGAATAAAAATCCACAGAATAATCCCTTCAAGACCAAAAAAAGAAAAAAAAAATTAAGTGTTCCTTTTTCCATTATGTTAATTACATGAGTACCTTTTATTATCAGCTTGCCTCGAGTGACCAATCCCAGAAAATTTAAATTGTGGGATAATACTCATATACATATACTTATATAAATTTATTATACTAAAAAAATATAACATAGAGAGATAAAGAGATAAATGTGATAAAAAGAGAAAAAGATAAAGAAAAAAATTGTTATATAAATTTTTGTATTTTTTATAGTATGAGTTTAATATCATACTAAAAATATAAAATATTTTTTGGGACAATTAATACACATATATATGATATATATAATATTAAAAAAAATAAAATTTTGTGGGGCAATCGCCCTAAAAACCATAACCTGCTCCGTCCTGAATTCCTCCCAAGTCAGATAGTGACAATGAAAATGAATGTCTTCTACAAAATTTCAAATTTTATATCTCAGCCAAAATTTGAGTGTTAAAGTTATCCGGATCCTTTGCAACTCCGTAGGAGCTTGCAGCGCAATTAGTTACCGAATAGCTAAGGAACAGCCACGGAAACATTCCGTAGTTAAAATCGATAGTTATTTTCTAGCTATTATGCTGCAGGCTCTTGCAGCGCTACAGAAGATCCTGACACAAATATTTATTTGTGGTCCTTTTTTTATGAGTAAATTAATAATTTTGTTCATAACTTTTATAGTGTTACGTATTTTAGTCTCAAAAATTTAAAAACACATGTGTTAGTTCTTGATGTTACCCTTTATTTTTCACTTTATTGTGTGTTTGGTTTGGCGTTGAAACTGACCAAATTTAAATTTGAATTCTCAACTTAACTATTTCTAGCATTAGAAATATGAGTTTATCATATTTTAACACTAAACTTACTAATAGGCAAAAAATACTAACGGTCCTCAGTCTAATTGGGTGCTCATGTATTATATTAACTGACACAGTAGATGCTACAGTCCTCTAAAACGACTTTGTTTTGAGTCTTTTTTTTTTCTTTTTAATTTTATTTGTTCACTCTTCTTTTTCACTGTTCTGCATTCTTCTTCTCCCTCATTCTCATTAATTTCTTCTTTTTTCCTTCTTTAATTCTTTTTCCCTCGGTTTCATCAATTTCCCTTACACATTCATTTTATCTCCCCTTCTTCTTCCCCATTCCTTCTAGCGATGAGTGACCCTCTGCAACACCGTCCACAAAGACATTGACCATGTCCATGTGCAATACTTATGTACCTACCTACCTGATCCTTAATTTACCACAAGAAGGAGATGCTCTCCGATTGGGTTCGCATGGACGCTTACTTCAGGGCCTTTTTTTTTTTTTTAACAAACATCATTTCAATGGCAAGGTTAGTCAGCTTCTTCATTCCCATAAGAAAAGAAAAAAAAATTGATTTTGCAATTCTGATAAAAACACACACACACACTTAAAAGATGCAGTGAAATAAAACTTGTGAAATTAGGTGACTTAACTAATAACCTTCAATGTTGTGCTGGCATTCTTGCTATATGGTCCGCATAATAAGGTGTAAGTGCTCGTCCACTTAAAAATAAAAATGGTACCAAACACTCATTTTTAAAAGCTGTTAATAAAAAAGTCAGTTTATTTTTATATTAAAAAAGAAGCTTTTTAAAAAGCTAGTTTTAGGAGCTTATTTTAAAAAATGCGGAGCTTTTCATAAATGTCCACTTCGATCCTTCAAAATAAAATACAATATTATTTAGAAAATAAAATTTATCAAATAACTTTCAATTTAAATATAGTTTTTAAGTAAAAAAAAATAGAAATCACCATACAACTTTTATTTTATTTTCAAAAGCTCTTATTTTTACTTTAACTTTAAATCAACTTATAAGTCCAAAGAAAGTTGGGCCAAAAACATGTGGTCGAAATCATTGAGGGCTCAATGGAAGAAGTTACCTTTCTAGGTAAATGGCGAAGAATAAGAATCGCAAGAAGAGTGAATAGAGAAAAAAAAAAAAAAAACTCAAAATGATATCACAGAGCACTAACATATTCAGTCACATTTAACGTGACACATCAACACCCAATTAATGATCGTTGGTGTTTTGGACTAAAGTAAAAAATGGTGAGTAATATCACGGAGTAACGGAGGGATTTCCAAATCTCGGAAACTAAAGTGAACGATGCTATAAAAATGAGGGACGAAAGTGCTAATTTACTCATTTTTTAATTTAGTGCTTTTTTTTCAATTTTACTGTGATTTTCTGAACAATAGTTAACTCTCTTATTTTTATGATTTTCCTTGCAGTTAGCCCAATCAATTTCAAACAAATTATTTTTATTCTTATATTTTAATTATCCAACTTTTATCAATTACTACCTTGATTCTTATTTATTTATTTCATTTGATGAAATTTTTTTCTATTTAACGTCTTAATTAAAATTTCAAGAGAGCATATTAATTATCTTTTCTCAGTTTTATTCTTAATAAGATATATAATAAGTGAAAAAATAATTATTAAAATAGAGAGATAAAAGGATAAAATAGGAAAATATAAAATAAAATTAATATAAATAAACACATTTATTAAATTTTTTAATATGTGCATTTTTATATAATGGAACATATTAATAGGAACTCTGAACTTCGTTCTTTTTGTAACTTCTTTTTAACAATTTTGTTTTTTTCTTTTTTTAAAACCTTTTACAAAAATTTGAAAGTATTTATTATTATTTTTTTATCTTTACCCTTTTAAATCGATGGGAGTAATATTTTTAACTTCTTTGCCAAATTTTACTAATCAACATCTCCACATGAGAAGTTGATGAACTTACCGTCCTTCATCTCATCTCCTCGTCCAAAACTTTAATTTTGGGTGTGTTTGATTTAGCATTGAAACGTGATAAACTAACATTTCCAACACTATAAATAGTTATGTTGAGAGATCCAAATTTGAGTTTGGTCATTTCTTAAAGTCAAACCAAACATGCACTTTCATATAAGGGTGATCACGAGTTGGGTTGTGGGTATTTTAAAAATCGAACCAAATAGAAGCACCAGGTCGGTTTGGATCAGGTGCATTGTTTCTCTTGGGTTGGACCCGACTCAAACAGAACCAAATGGTTTGGATCGGGTGACCGATTTGAACTAATATAAAGCATAGGAAAGAAATGAACTCCCAAGGCATTTTGCAAACGCATTCTGCAAACTATTTTTGTTATGCAAATGAAATTGAACAAAGGGCATTCTTCAATTAGAAATTCAGAGTTGAAGTAAGCAAAGGACATTTTACAGCTAGAAGTAATTAAACAACCAATTAGGCCAAAAGAAACAGAAAGCAATAAACAGATAAAGTATTCAACATATAGAAGAACTTATGAGAAAAAAACAGAAGCATAAAATAGTTGCCGCTTCTACGAGCATATCAACACAAAACCTTGCTTGAATGGTGAGCGACCATAGCGTCATCGTTGAAGGACAAGAAGATTCACGCTCGACGGCGTCAGACGACGAGCACTGGTTGCAGGGATGGTTGGACGTTGTGTGTGCAGACGATAAGGGGCTACGCCACTATGGTGTTGCGTTTCGGCTGACAACCAGACACGAGGGGTAGTGCCGTTGCGGTGTTGGGTTTCGACCAGCGATCAGATGACAAGGGGTTGCGCCGCTGGGCGACCAGACGAAAAAGGAGTAGGGGCTACCGAACTTATACGTGAAGCTGCATAGATTTCAAGCTCAGATCTACTTCTAAGGTTCAATTGAGAGAGTGAAGCTTTCGTAAAAATGTACGAAACATTGAAAAAGATATAAGCTTTTGTTACTTTAATATTTCAATATACTTTTTTATTTTACAAAAGAGGTCGGGTCGGGTTGAAATTTATTCAACCTAGTACCCAAATCAGTTAGGTTGGGTTTAAAAATTTTCAAACTGATTTACCTGATTGACCCCGTCAAAAGACCTCGGGTCGGGTTGGTCTGATCCAGAAACACCACTTTCACATACTTTGTTGTGTTTGACCTAACTTTTTTTGGGTCTATCTTTTCCTTTTTAAGGAGGAGTGCCAAACAATTTCTTTTAAAATCTCTTAAAAATAAATGATTTGTTTTTTTGAAAAAATCACTTTCTGAACATTTTTAAAAGCAATATGGAGCTTTTTTAATTGTCCCCTTGTTGGGGTTGAAATTCAAAATTTTACTAAGTTATGATAGATCAATATCTTCGAATTCAAAGACATATGAAAAGAGATTCGAAAGAGCTATTACTGATCACGATTCAAGTTAACTTAGTAAAATTCAAAGAGTTTATATTATTTTGAATTCGAAGATAGAGATGTTGATCTCTAAATATGCATTGAAATATAAAGTAGCCTTTATATTAGATATGTATTCGAATTTAGAATGCTTTTTGATAGCAAGAAGAGAAAGAATTCTAGATGAATTCGTTCATTTATTGAATATGAATCAATTATGAAGGCTTGAGACATAAGAGAAATACAAGTCTTTTATTCATGTGAATGCAATTCGAATTACATGAGAAATTCGAATGAAATACATAAAGAAAGATACAGCATATGGAAATAAAGAAGATAAATTATTCCAGATCTAATAAAGTTCCAAGATGTGATTCGAAGTTCAAATGGAGATCAAAGACTAGTTCAAGAAAAGAAAGACGTTCCAGATAACTTAGAAGAATTTATGAAGTCAGAAGCCTGGAAAAGAATTCGAAGACCTACCAGATTTTGAAAAGCAATTTGAAGACTAATCAGATTTCAAATGGAGCAGTTATTGGAAGTTACCATTCAGAGACAAGTGTCAAGATCTCAGGCTATCAGTTATTTTGCAAATAGGAGACCGTTGCTATCTTTGTATACGTGTCAAACTTAGAAATTTGACACCTCAATTAGGCTTGTAAATGTGTCAAAATCTACTTAGTTAGCCGTTAGGATAGAAATTTATAAATAGGTAGAATTCTGATGTAATAAGGGTTGGATCTCATTTTACTAAAACTCTCTGAAACACCCAACGTCCAGACTCTGAAGTGACTAAGTGGTTATTAAAGAGATCGTCCAGTATGTGTATCCATCCCGACTTTTCATTAATGCAATCTACATTTCTGTAATTTTCTGTTCTTTGATTACTTCATGCATTTAAATTCCTGCAACTTTTTCTTTTCTTTGTTTACATTTGCATTTAAATATCTTCTATTTATTTCCAGTTTTCTTTTTTATTGCATTTACTAAGTTCTTTTCTAGTTTCAAATCTTTATTTTCGTTTTTCTTTTCTCTTTAGAATTCTGTTTCATTCTACATTTCTACTCTTCAAAGTCATTCTTGTGAAGAAACAAGTTATTCAAATTTCTGTTACTTATTGAATGCAATTTCTGAGTAAACCTAGTTCTTAAAAAGAATCTTTAGAGGATTCATATTCTAGTCCCAAATTATACTTTTAAAATCAAGAAAGTTTTTGAATTTGATTGAAAATTTTCACAACAAACACCCCTCCTTGATCCTCCAAATAATTTTTTTAATCCCAAAAGAATATTAAATGATGGTTACATGGATAGATAGAGTTTGACATGATTGACATATGAGTTATTGATTATTTATGGTTTTCTTTTGAATTATTTAGTAAACCTTATTAATATAATTTATTATATTGTTGAACTTTCTTTAATATTGAAATTTATAATTACATATCCTTTTATGAAAATTTTAAATAAAATCGGAGCTTTTATAAATATTTTATCACCTTTTTTATAATATGGTTGCTTATGAATTATTATTTATAATTTTATATAATTAAAATTTTAAATGAAAATATTTTATTTTTAATTGATATACTTTTTAAATAATTTGTCTTTTATTTTTTAAATTTTTAATTAATTAGAAATATTCATAATTTTATAATTTAATACCCTCAATTTTAATTTAAAAACAAAAACTATAAAATTAGTTTACTAAACAACTGTACGTTAGTTTAGAAGTAATTAACTTTTAAATTAAATAAAATTTAAACTATCAAAAAACATTTATATTTTTTAATTGTTCTTACTTTTAACTTTGATTTTAAAGTAACATTTAAACGAAAAGAAAGAGCTGAGCTAAAAGAATATATATTGACCACCCAAATTCAAGCATTTCAATATAAAAAACTTTACATCCATGATCCATGTGGAACAATTGCTTCACTATTCCCATGAACCTCATGTGCATGCGTGACTTGTTTAAGCAGAAACAATTTATTATTAGTCTTGAAAGTTATCCACCAATTTCTTGCATTTTTATTAACAATATGCATGATTAATATATAAGTAAAGTGACATGTTTAAGCTGCGTGAATTAAAAAAAATAAGTGCTGCTAAAAGAATTTTGACCCTTAAATGGAATCACTCAATTTAATTTAAATTAATTAGGGTCTAATATAATTTGTAAATATCTATGGTCATATACCAAAACCCTCCTGTTAACATTTAAATTCATATTAATCGAATATTAGACTTAAAATGTATTTAGTAAGACATTTAAGGTAGATAAAAGCTGAAATCCGTTATTGAAATTATTCTATCAATATTTGGTAAGATAAGGTAACTTTTTTAGGTAGTTAAAAACCTTATTTTAAAAGCTATTTGAGATAGCTTTTTAAAAAAATCTCATTTTTCAACTATTAATTGAAAATGTTTTACAATTTATTACTCAATAACTCTCATTCACCATCTCTCATTTCAATGATGTTCTTATCTATAATTTTATAATTTTCAGCTAATTTTATAAAATACTTTCAATAAAATCAATTAGTTTATCATGCTTTCATCTAATTAGTTTTACTTGACACACTCTTAGATTTGAATAGAAAATTAAAAACATGGATATCTTTTATTTTTCTTTTATTTTCTATTTATGGTAAGATTTAAATGTATCTTTGGTTTTTATAATATGTGTTTATTTTTAATTTAATCTTAATACTTGTATTTGCAAATTAGTCTATGTACTCGTTAATTAGAAAATAAGTTCATGCTTGCCTCTTAGACTCAGGCTAGTTTGATCAATTTCTATAATTCATAGGAGTTTTTTAAATGAGATAATTGCTTGAATTTACACTCATAAAATGTCACTATAAATTTATAAGTGTTTATGGAAATAAAAAGATAAATAAGAATTTTTAGAAATGATGAGTCACGGAAATTAATTTCAATATATTTCATAAATTAAATTCATCTAATACGTCTTGATTTATTTTATTTTCCTTTCTTCTATAATTTGTTTTAAAAGAGTTTACTCAAATTGTTTCTTAATATAATGATCACATTAATGTCAACAATTTCTTCCTATTTTTTTATTTTATTTTTCTCTAGTTAGCTTAAGTATTTATTGTAGTTTTTTTTTATTTAATCACATGTATCATTTAAACTAATCCTTGTTGATTAAGTATTTATTGTAGCTGCACACGGAGAACTCAATTTTAAGAGAACCGATTAGATTGGAATAACACAGGGCATATGATCCACACATTAGATGGTTACGTTTTGTGAGTTGGAGATTTTCTTGACCATAGCATGGATTAAATGTGGCAACTCGGTCAATATTTAATTTGGTTTTAAAATTGATTAAACTCAAATTTTATATTTAATTGTTTAATATTAAATTAAACACGCTCGTATTTTGAAATGTCAAGAGAGTTTCGTGTTATTCTCTTATAATTAGGGATGTAAGTGGGTCCGACCTAACCCGCGAACCTGATAAACTCAACTCAACCCGAATGATATTTAATGGTTCGGTTCGGTTTAAATATTTTCTTTCAAACCCGATCTAGTTCGGGTCTCGGGTTTACCTATGTTGAACACGATAGACCCAACCCGAACCAAACTAGAAAAAACTTTAATCTTATTTCATTTTCCTACCCGAAGAGAACAAAAATAGGTACAATGTCAATACAAGCGGTGATCGTTCCCCAAACATTATTTCATTTGTTCCTCTCATTTTATTTTTCCTATTCTTTTTTTTTCCATTTTATATTTTAATTTCATTTTATCTTCCATATTTTTTTAAAATAGAAAAAAATGCTCACCGATGACCCAATCCAACCCAATCTAACCCGAACATATTCGGATTGGTTCGGATCGGACTACTCACACAAAAAATATAAAGCCCGAACCAACCCAACCCATAATCATTTTATCAGTTCGAACTTGATGTTACTCCAAACCCGAACCAACCCAACCGGCTTACACCTCTACTTATAATCCAAAACTCATACTGCCAACTACGTTTCCGCCTCTGCTTTCACTCTCTTTATATAATATTTTGTTAGAGGACCAGAAACGTACTGATTTTATTTGGAAACTCATTGAACATTTGTGTTTTATAATGGACGGTTATTCAATCTGGTTATCTGTAAATTGACATTGATGGACTGTGCAAAACCAAGGAAGGAGTCTATAAGACAAATTATTTATCTCCATACCGACCAAGTGGACCTATTGAAAACGGAGTGTCCAATTTTTGGTCATTTTCAGTTTCACTCAACGGTGGGCCGGTTGGCAGTAACAACCGTGAGCTGAAGCTGTGGAGGAGGTCCACAAAGTCGGCGACTCAATGACTCTAGAAACCCAATGTCAAGGACAACTGGACAAGGATGTAAAGGGTGCGTGTATTACTCTTTAGGAGCCACAATTTGGGCTTCGTACAGCGTGTAATGGTCCACTAGGGAGAACCCATGCTTTAACCGTTGGATTTAATCGGCCTGCAACTTGTAAATTGGTTAAGATGTGAAAACTTTTTAAAAATGAGAAATGCTAATTATCCATTGTTCTTTAGGTAAGAAAAATTATTCGTATTTATTTATTTATTTATTTATTAGTTAGCTCAAAATAATACTAATTACTGTTTCATCAATTATATTCTTTGTTTGACTTATAGTTTTTGAGAGAAAGGATTTTTAAAATCATTTTACATAGATAAAAAGTATGTTAAAGAAGTTATAAAATAATTTTTTATTCTCACTCCACCGGAGATAGAGGTGAAAATAGGTCAAGTCATTCGTTAGACCCTACGGCCCAGCCTACTTAAAGCCTAGTTTGACTCTGCTCGTTTAATAAAAAGGTTAGGTCTAAGGTTTTGAAAAAGCCTTTCTAATTAAATAGGCCAAACTTAGGCTTTTTAAAAAACCTATTAGGCTTGACAGACTAACCTATTTATAAATAATATTATTTTTCTTAATAAACATATATATTATATATAATAAATAGTAGAATAATATATAATTTTTTAATTTCTCATGTTGAGCTATTTAGAGATAGATTTATTGTCCTATCTAAACGTATATGTTAGTGACATATTTACAGTATAAAAAGTAAGTCTATTAATTTGTAAAAGCACTGATCTATTTAAAAGATATATTTATTGGCCTATTCAAAGGTCATTTTATGAAATAGGCTTTTAAACAGGCTAATACATCAAACCAGACTTTGAAACAGATCAAACTAGGCTTTAAAAAATGGCCTATGACAGGTTACAGGTTGGGCTTGGGCCACAAAAATATAATGCAAGCCAGACTTGGACCCTGCAAAGCCTAGCTTGACTCGGCCTACTTCCACTCTTAATGAGAGACAATCCTATTTAAGCTGGAAATTAGCATATATATCATGGTGGGATTAAACTCAAATCCTAGACTTTAATCAAGGAGAATCAAATGACCCGTCGACAAATTACAGAATAATTTAATATTATATATAAAAGAAAAAACCTTACTTTGTGAAATTAAATTTTAATATAGGGAAAAGAAACTTACTGTTTGATTATTTACTTTGACACTGGTAAAATGTTATTTAAGAAGTCATCATACAGCTAATTAAAGACGGTTATGATGTTATGTGTTAAGATAATCACTGCACTTTAATATATTAAATAATTTTTTTGGTTACTAATATATTAAATAATTAATAACATGTCTTATATTAGTTTTTGTGAAATTTACGTTCATTAGTTTAATTTTTAAAATATCAAATTATTAATTATTTATTTCTTTTAGTCATTTTAATATAATACTATTAATAGAACGGTCATTTTCACCCAGAAAAAAAAGTAATGGAGTGGTCATATAATTTCATTATATTTAAATATTTAAATATTTAATTTGAATATAAACTTACATTTTCGAATGTAAAAAAATCTCATATTCTAATGTTATATGCCATAATTTTAGTTTTTTTATTTTTCAAATATGATATTTCTAATGTTTAATTTTTTATTTATATTAACATAACACTTTTAATAGAGTGATGATATAATCTTCTTATATTTTAACATTTGAAAATAAACCTTAATTATTAAAATATATTTTTTATAAATATATACTTTTATTTTTTTATTCAAGATATTTTATAATCATTAACACTCTTGCACTTATCTTAAATGTAATTTATATACATTTATAAATAATATTTTCTTTTCGAATTGTGCTCCTATATCATGTGTTTCATTAAATTTATTTATAATAACATCATTTTTTACAATTTATGCTCCTATATTTTGTCTTCACCTTTTTTCTGACTTATATTAAATTTATACTATTAAGGCCTAACTTGTATTAGCTTTTAACTTATAAGAGCTCTTGAATTCAAACAGTTATTTATGGATAAGTTAGATAAGATAGTTTTTGAAAAGTTAAATTTCCGAGACTAATTTTAATTTATAAAAAAAGGGAAATTTATTTTATTCTTTTTATTTATTTTATTTTCTTCTTATAAGTAATTATAGAGAAATTTATCTAAAACATTACAAAAACTGTCACTTTTGCTGACAGACAAATCTGTTACTACCGGTTAAATTTCCGTAGGTACATGTCAATTGTGCATTGACCGATGGACACCCAGCCTATCAAGTATGTGCGTCGTCTAGCACCGGGAATTTCTCCATCAGTATAGATTCTGCCTACAGCTCATTTGGCTGTCACTACAAATTAATCTTTTGCTACAACATCTGTCTGTAGGTAGAAGTAGATAACTTTTGGCTCTGTCTACTGTTGCTCATTTGTAAATGAATTCTAATATGATGAATTTAATTTTAATTTACCTATTGTACATAATATTAAAAACATCTACTCATAATATTATATTTAAATAAAACCAAAAATGAAATCAAACTACATAGTCTCTACTTAAAATAAATAAAAAGCAAAAGGCTTCTCAAGGTGCTTTCGAACTTCTAAATATAATTAGAAATTATAATTAAAAGTTTCTATGGTGCTATCTAAGAGCCTAATAAAAAGTATAATTAGAAATTCTATTATACATCATATAATAAATTAATTAACAAGTTGTAGTACATTACAACTACCACACTCACTTTGTTGTATTTGGAACATTAATCTGCCCTTCAATACCCATTCCATGGCTTCCAGCATAATATAACCATGCCGGACAAACAAAATTGTATACCTATTATTTCCAAATCAACAACAAATTAGTACCAAGAAATAAAAGAAAATTAAAAGACATAAGAGAAGGACATAATATAAAAGGATGAAATTTTATAGCAGTAGGAGAACCTTTGCAAGTTTCTTCATTGTTTTCCTCATATGATGCACAACAAAATAATAGATTTAGCATCCAATAGGAATTAAACTAACTGAATCAAGCATGAAAGCACTACCAGGGTCATGAAAATGTGAACTTTCCATTTTAAAAATATTTTTATTGACAGTACACATAAAGTTCATAAACTTAATTTATATTAATAGAAGCAACTCCAAGCTGGTTTGAAACATGAACAAGAAGTCAGCAAGGATAAGATAATAGACCAAATGTACCATTGCTTTTTTAACATACAAGCTTTTGCACCACCTTAAAAGGATATGAAGACAATGGGATAAGGCCAAATTTTCAACATCTGCATATTGAAAAAACAGCAGTATTAGTAAGCTCGAACCTATGGGTTAGTTTGTGACCAAATTAAAAAGATTACAAATTCAATAGTAGTTTACAAGATAGTCAGTTTACTTAATACCAATCATGATTCAAGCATAACGATTAATATATACAGAATTGTTATCCTGATTCAAGAAAGAAAATACCAATCATATAGAATCACAAATTTATTAAAATATTTAATCCCAAACAAAATCTTCAAAATGCCACCCAAGTAACCAAAGTGATTAATTTACATTGCACCTGTTTTTTATCAACAAGCACCTGGTGGTTGTCCACTCCCACTCACTAAGTAACTCACACAAGGCCTTAAGTCCTTAATCACATCACTGTATGAAATTGCAGCCTCTAAAGAAGTTGAGGCAACCAGGATCAGAATCACAGTAGCAGCAATTGCACCTAAAGATAATAACTTCATGCTTACAAAATTTAGTATAGTGAGATAATTGATGTTGCTCTGAATTTGCACTGTTGGTTCCTTTTTCACCATTTTTATAAGGGTTTCAAAAGGAAGCTAAAATCTGCAAGTAAAGTAGTAGTTGATTAATTAATTGGGTGAATGAGTGAAAGAGAGAAGCATAAGATCATTTTCATATATTCTTTGTATTTGTGAAAATCTTGGTTAGGGGGAAGTAGTGAAGCAGGGGTTATTCATTCTTTCTTGTTTAACATTTTAGCCTCTCCAGCAAGAATAAGTTCTTTGGCAAGCGCATCTTTCAACATCTCAAAATAGACCTTTATGAAGAACAACTAGAAAGACATAAAAGCTCACTTTCAGTTGAAAAGCCAATACTTTTCCACTGTTCTAATAACAGGTTTCCTATAGCAGAAGAATTAAGAGAATATGGGAGAATTTTGGAAGTTTTTGTCTACTCTTTTAAACCCTATCTATATCTTATTTTTAAAATATAAACTATACTCATATTCCATAATAAATTATAAGACAAATAAATCTTAAAATGATTAAATATCTTTTAAAAAATTATTTTAAGAATTTATACACTTAAAAATAATTTTGTATTATCAAGTTTAAATATAAGCAATTAATTATCATGAAATTATAAATGTGCTTACTTTGACTTGTTTCCAGAGTATCAAAGCACAAAAGGTTTTGGCCATCATTAGCTGCCTTGATAAACTGGGGAATAATGACTCTTTGAAGCAACGTTAACCCCTTGGCTTTAAGAGGTGGTAATTGAAATCCTTCTTTATAAAGTGTGTCTATTTCGAACCTTTCAAATCCAAGATTTTAAACTTTTCTTTTAAACTTGATAATACCAAATACTTCTCATTACATTACTTGCTCTTAGATTTTGAAATCGGGCCTAACTCAACCCCAAAAGCTAGCTTGTAGGGTGAGGACTACCCAAGACTTATATACTTTTGAATGGCCTTATCACTAGTCAATGTGAGACTCTAACACACACTCTCACGCCCAGGACTGGACATCTGGAGCGTGGACAACAATACGGGTGGCGGCCCCAATAACAATGGATCATCTAGGATAGGCTCTGATACCATGTAAAAGTGGAGAATAGGATTGTTGAATTGCTTGAGGAAAAATACCTCAGCAGCTGAATATTTATATACATGATTTACACTCACTAATAAAGGAAATATAGGAAATATAATCTGTACAAAATAAGGAAACATAGACCTATACAAAAATAAGGACATACAGTTATACAAATCAACACCTAATGTAGTTTCCTAGTTTCCATAAATACATTTATTCTATTCTAATTTCCCTAAATAAGAGATATTCTCTAACACTCCCCCTCAAGTTGGAGCATACAAATCATATGCACCAAGCTTGCCACAAAGAAATTGTATTCGAGGACCTCGAAGGGACTTTGTCAGAATGTCTGCTAGTTGATCATTAGAGTTAACAAACTCAATGACAACTTCCTTGGAAAGAACCTTTTCCCTGATAAAGTTGCAGTCAATCTCTATATGTTTTGTTCTTTCATTGAAAGACTGGGTTGGACGCAATGTGGAGTGCAGCTTGGTTATCACAATATAACTTCATCTCGTTAATGTTACCAAACTTCAATTCACTAAGCAACTGTTTTACCCAGATGAGTTCCACAAGTAACCAATGCCATAGCACGATATTCAGCCTCAACACTTGATCGAGCAACTACTTGTTGTTTCTTACTCTTCCAAGATATGAGGTTTCCACCTACAAAGACACAATAACCTGAAGTGGAGCGTCTATCAATGGGAGAACCAACCCAGTCTGCATCTGAATATCCAACAACATGAGTGTTTCCTTTGTCTTCATAAACCAACCCTTGACCAGGAGCATTTTTAATGTATCTCAGAATTCGAGTCACTGCATTCCAGTGATCAACACGAGGGGATTGCATGAACTTACTTACTACACTAACTACAAAAGAGAGATCTGGTCTGGTTATAGTAAGATAGTTTAGTTTCCCAATTACCTTTCTATACCTGCCAGGATCTTGATAGAGCTCCCCCTGATCTGGTAACAACTTGCTATTTGGATCCATGAGAGTGTCAACAGGCTTACAATTTATCATTCCTGTATCCTCCAATATATCTAAAGCATACTTCCTTTGTGAAATTGTAATACCACTTCTAGACTGAGCAATCTCCAAACCAAAGAAGTACTTTAGTTTACCCAAATCTTTAGTTGAAAATGATCAAATAAATGTTTCTTTAACCGAGATATTCCTCATGATCATCACCTGTAATGACTATATCATCCACATAAACCACTAGATAAATAAACTGACCAACTGAATTATGTTGATAAAAACTGAATGATCAACTTCACTGCAGAGTCATACCAAACTTTTGTACCACGGTGCTAAACTTCCCGAACCAAGCTCGGGGAGACTGTTTCAAACCATAAAGAGATCTCTTCAACTTACACACCAAGCCAGACATCCCCCTGAGCAACAAACCCAGGTGGTTGCTCCCATATAGATTTCTTCTACAAAGTCTCCATGAAGGAAGCATTCTTGATGTCAAAGTTGAAGTAATGGCCAATGGCGAATGGCTGCCATGGCAAGAAGAAGTCGAACAGAAGCCATCTTAGAAACAGGAGAGAATGTGTCGCTATAATCAGGCCATATGTTTTGAGTGTATCCCTTAGCAACCAAGCGACCTTTAAGACAATCAATACAAACCATTTGAATCAACTTTCCACAGCATATACCCATCTGATCCTACAACTTTCTTTCCTGGGGAAGGTGAACGAGATACCATGTGCCACTATGCTCAAGAGCAGTCATTTCATCAATCATAGCTTGCCTCCATCCCGAATGATAAAGCGCTTCACTATCACTTTAGGAATAGGAACAGAAGGACAAAGAAGATACAAAGGCATAATATGATGGTGATAAACGATGATGAAACCTTAGAAAGTTGTAGATGGGATGAGGATTTCGAGTGGATCGAGTACCTTTCCGAAGAGCAATAAGAAGATCATCACTTGATTGTGATGACTTTGGCAGGTTTTGTGATAGGAGAAGTCGTTGGAGTTGGGCAATGAATCTACTAGGACCTTCTATTATGTCTTCTGTTGATGGAAAGAACTTGTGTGTTCTTCATTGATATGTGATGAGAGGGTGCTATGAAGGAACTGACTGAGTCTCTTCGGACTGGACAGGTGAAGAACCAGGTGACAAAACCTTCAAAGAAGACAGAGGGGACCAAAATAGGGAATCGGTAATACATTAGAGATTGTATTAGGCTCAACAAAAGAGGTGAGGTTATGGTGTTCCTTCAAAGAATGTTACATCTGCAGAAATATACCAACGACGGGAGGAAGGACAATAACACCGATATCCTTTTTGTAGCCTGGAATAACCTATAAAGACACATTTGATAGCACGAGGAGACAATTTATCTGTACCAGAGAGAGGTTATGAACAAAACAAGTACAACCAAACACACAAGGAGGGACAACATATAGAGACTTTGTAGGAAACCATAATTTGTGAGGTACTTGGTTATTAATAATAGAAGAAAACATACGATTAATGAGATAACAAGCTGTTAAAACAGCATCCCCCCAAAAATGTAAAGGCATATTTGTATGTAATAACAAAGTTCTGGCAGTCTCAATAAGATGACGATTTTTTCTTTCAGCCACACCATTTTGTTGAGGTGTGTGAGGACATATAGACTTATGTAGAATGCCATGAGATGACATAAATGATGAAAATTCATGAGAAATATTCTTTGGCATTGTCACTCCTTAAGATCTTAATTGATTTTCCAAATTGATTTTGTATTTCAATTTAGAATGACTTGAAGATAGAAAATAATTCAGACATTTCTTTCATCAAAAACAACCAAGTAAACCTAGAAAAGTCATCTATCATGGTGACAAAATACCTGAATCCTAATGAATTAGAGACACGACTTTGACCCCATATATCAGAATGAATAACAGCAAAAGGTTCTATTTGATTATGAACATGAGTAGAAAAGGAAGAACGAGTATGCTTCCCGAGTTGACATGACTCATAATTTAGGGACTTCAATTTTGAAAGACATGGAACCATTAGTTGAAGTTTCTGCAGACTCGGATGACCTAGACGTTGATGAAAAAGGTGGGGAGACTCAGTAGCAGCACATACTGTTGGAGACGTGGTCTTCAAATAGTAGAGTCCTTGTGATTCACGTCCTACACCAATCGTCTTCCCCGTACCGCGATCCTGAATAATGAAAGAGTCGGAATCAAAGGTGACTGAGCAATTAAGTGAATGAGTGAGTTGACTCAAGGAAATAAAATTAAAGGGACATCCAGGCATGAATAGGACAGATTTAATGAGATAGATTCAGTGGGAGAAACATGACCAATGCCTTGAACTGGTACTTTAGAACCGTTAGCAAGAGTAATAGAGCGAGAAATCTCAAGTAAAGGAGAAGAAAATAGTGACCGATTACCAGACACATGGTCGAAAGCACCAGAATCAATAACCCAAGATGTCGGATTATGATTGGTATGAGATATAAAATCTGTAGGATTACCGGTATGAGCAATTGTAGTTGTGGCTGACTGATTTTGTTTGGCTGCCTTCCACTGCATATACTCCTGGATTTCAGCTTTGGACAAAAAAAAAGGTTGCTTTCCTGTCACAACTTCAGAAAAGGATGTGGATGATGCCATTATAGCAACTACAAAGAGGAAGACTGACAGACTAAGTTCTAAGGAAGACCGGCGGAATGAGTTCTGACTTTTAGGGTATTTGACCCCCAAAACGGATAGAGGAGGCTTGGACGAACCTGACGGGACCAGCGGCGAAGCAAACGGAGGTCTGGAAGGCGGTGCGTGGCTTACACACGCCGACAGGAACAGCGGACGGTGGCGGCACGTGCAGAAGCGGACGACGGCGCTGTTTTCGGGATCAATTGATCGGCACCTTCTGTGTCTATTGCTGACGTTGCGGTGGCCGGACGATGACTGCACGGTGGCCGGACGGTGATGGACAGTGTTGGATGGTGGTCGGACGGTTGCTAAACGGTGGCCGGACAATGACTGGTGGCTGGACGTTAGGACTGTGAGAAAGGACTGTGGACAACGGACAACGGACTAGGATTCTGACTTTTATCAGGCCCACAGGAAGTGAGCTCTTGATACCATGTTAGATTTTTTAAATCGGGCCTAACTCAACCCAAAAGCTAGCTTGTAGGGTGAGGACTACCCAAGACTTATATACTTTTAAATGGCCTTATCACTAGTCAATGTGGGACTCTAACACTTGCTTTAAACTTATATGAATCAAAATACACACTACAACTTGCTCATTCATATTTATTTGTAATTCAATGTGTGCACATAACTAGTAAGACAAGCAAACAACCAGAGAAGACAATGACAAGGAATTCAACATTTGGAAGGCAAAAATAAACTTACAATTAGACATAACCAAAACCACGATGCTGGGCAGACCTTGTGGATCATTAAGCAAAGACAAAAATGTTAGAAGCAAAAGACTAAAATATACTTCATTTATGTCTTCATTCTTAGCAAACTTCATGTGTGTCATTTAATGGCATATACATTGGTTACTAATTCCAATTGCATTTATTATTAAAAAAAGGGAAAATAAAAAATATTGTGCAGAAATAAACCCATATTAAAAAAATAAGAAAAATGGTTGCAGTTTTTCCTTAATCCTTACCCTTATGTGTGACCATGAAGCAACGCCTAATAGGTCCAACCTCACTGAATGTCTCCTCGAGCTGATTTTTTTTTTTTTTGGAAAAAGAATGATGAAAATAAAAGTATTAGAAAGAAAAAAAATAGTATAGTTGTCACTAAATGGAAAAGAGATGAAGTGAGCAAGTACCTGAGAGTTGGAAAAAGAGTAGGGCAAATTGGAGACAAAAATTGTTAAGGGCAGTGTTCTTTGCCACCATTTTCCTTCAATTTGTTTTTTTTCCCATGTCTGTTTCACAACTGAGAGTGAAAATCGCTTCTCAGCCTTCAAATTCAAGGTTATTTTACTGTGCCTGAAACAGAGTAAAGTAATAAATCATTCATGCATATGGATTCATCATATTAGATAATTTTAAAGTAATGAGCTCTGCTATTGTTATCTAAGCGAGCTACTATGGAAAGGGATTTGACTTAAGGTCCTAGATGCTTTAACCTATCTCATTCCACAAAATACAGGTTAGCCATTTTTTGAGAAATGGTTATATCTTTTAGTTAAATATCAGGGGGAAGGCAATCATATCAGAATCGTTAGAATAATATGAATAATATTAAGGCAATTCCTAAAGATATTTGAACAAGAATAAAAAACAGAACAAGAAACTCAAACACTAAGAGACATAATGGTTTTGGCATTATTTCAAACAAGTAGCATTCACTTTTACATTCACCAAAACAAAGCCACCATCTAACTCAGCCAATACTCCTGCACTTAAAACAAAGTCTCATGCTTACCTCCTTCAACCAAAAAGTCTGAATTCTGCTAATACTAAACTTCAGTGAAATAACAGAGATTGAATGAATGAACCTTCAACAATAGCGTAACACAACTTTGAACAAACAGAATAAAAAGAAAATCGGGAAAGAAAAATAGCCTGAAGAAGAGTGATAAAAGATGAGTGTGAGCCATGAGTGTTCAAATGGTCACCTATGCACACAATAAATAATTCAATCTAACTTTTATATAACTGTTTGTTGTGAAAATTTTCAACTGAAATCGAAAACTCTCATGATTATGAAAGTACAATCTGGGACTAGAATTTGAATCCTTTAAAGTTTCTTTTTAAAATCAGGTTTACTCAGAAATTATATTCAAAGAGTAAAAGAATTTTGAATCACTTTTTTCTAAAAGAAAATAACTTCAAAAATCAGTTTTGAAGAATAAACAAAATTTCAAAGAGATGAAGATTTAAAGGACAAAGTGCAAGAATAAAAAGTGCAGAATTTAAATAAAGAAAAGAAAAACTTGCAGAAAAGTAAATGCAGAAAATAACAAAGAAAAGGAAAATTGCAGGAATGTAAAGAAAAAATGTAAATCAAAGAAAAAAAATGACAGGATGTTAAATGACATTAATTGAAAGTTGGTATGGATACACATACTGGGCACTCTCCTTAGTAAACCACTGAGTCGTTTCGTATTAGACGTTTGGGTGTTTCAGAGAAGTTTCAGTAAATGAAAATCCAACCTTTGTTACATCAGATTTTGACCTATTTATGGACTTCTATCCTAACAGACACTTAACAGATTTTGACACGTTTACATGCCTAGATTACGTGTCAAATTTCTAAGTATGCCACGCGTTCAAATCAGCAACGGTCTTCAATCTCTTAATAACTGAATGCTTGAGATTTTGACACCTTTCTTCAAACAACAACGTTCACTAACTGCTTATTTGAAATTTGAACGCTCTCTGAACAATCTTCAAATAACCGCTCCATTTGAAATTTGAATGTTTTTTGAATGGCTTTCCAGTAACTGCCTCATTTGAAATTCAAATTTCCTTTGAAATGACTTTCAATAACTGCTTCTGTCTTCATGAATTCTTCTAAGTTATTGGACTTCTTTCAAAATCGAACCAGATTTCGATTCTGATTAACTATCAACTTATATCAGGAAACTTAACCAAATATTGACTAATTAATTTCCCGTAAGTTTCACGTGTTTAAAATCCTAATTGGTCAATTCAATGTTGAACTTGACCACCGACCACACGTGGATTTGACCTTGGAACTGATTGGACCATTTTGCAAGCACATTGATGGCACCGTTCAATCCTATCAGTATAAATACTCCTTGACTTTGACATTCTTCTTCATTCCTTTCTCTGTTCAAAATGAAGAAGTTTCTTCCTTTGGCTATTGCGTTCAACCTGATCTATCTTGATTTCATGTTTGATGAGGTTGACGGAATAACCAAAGCTATCAGCTTCTTCAATCCTTTATAGGGATTTTCTTGGGTTGAACGTAGTAGCCAAATTTTATTTCAATTCGTCTTCACCCCATCTTTCTCACTTTTGAATTGAATCGCAGGGCCATTTGATCATAGTTGCACAATGCCTTTGCCCTGTTGGTTTAATCAAAGCCTGTGGAAGAAAAGAAGGACGAGGAGGGTCAAATGAAGGACAGGTAGGGTCAGATGAAGAACAGGGAAACAGAGTCAAGTTCCTTGAAGACCCAGGAACACAGGAGTCAAGTTCTCTGAAGATCTAGAATAGCTTTTAATCTCATGTACTTTTTGTATTTCTTTTGTATTTTTCAATTCGAATCTGTAATGTAATTCGAACACCATTCGTACATGAATAAGAGAAGTATTTCGTTATCTCTTTATACTTCAGACATTCTAATATAGAACTCATTTTCCTCTTCTTCACATTCAAAAATACTTTTCGAATTCGAATAGGCACTTAATCAGAAACTTGTATTCTTTTTTAATACATATAACAGGATGCCTTACATTTCGAATTCAAAATATAAATTCTAAACTTTACTAAGTTATAGTCTTTCGATTCCCAATAAGCTTTTCAAATCTTTCATTGTATACATCGAAATCGAAGATACCATTATTGTAATAACTTAGTAAAATTTGTAAATTTCTCCCCAACAGATGCCCCCTTAAAATATTAGTTTCGAGGAATATCACAGCTTCAGAAGAAACTAATATTTTAATAATTCATGAGGATTTTACTGAACAACAATTTCTTTCAATTCAAAACTCCTTTTCATTTTGAATAGTAAAAATTGGCAACTACAGTTTTGTTTTTATTATTATTGGCTCATTACTGCGCGCCACTTTTTTTAAAATTTGCAGTTACCAATTTTATGTAACTGATTGAGCCCACTCACTCTCAACTATAAAAGGGAATGTGAACAGTTACCAATAGCTCCACGTTTCCTCTTTCTTCAAAACTGCAAGCTCCCTCTCTCTGTTCGCGCGCTTCTACTGTTCATCATCCTCTTCGCATTGCTTTTCTGTTTCCATTTCTGCAACTCCAAGCTTCATCTTCTCAAAGTAAAACTTCACAAACTCCATTTTATTCTCATTCTTGATCTTAGTCACATTCTTCACTGTAGCATTTTTTAACATTTGCAAAGAACATTTACTCTTTGAGCAACTAAATCTTTTGCCCTAAATGTTGAATCTTGTACTCAAGAAACCATTTTCGCTCAATCACTGCTATTAACCTGTTGAAATGAACAATATTTCTCACAAATAAACACTTTCTCTCTCTGAATCTTTCAATCTTTTTTAGGATTGTTCTATTCTTTCCTGACATGTCTTTCTCTCACTAAATCTTCAACTTCGACTTTTGTTCTCTTGACATTTTAGGAATCATATAAATGGCTTCTCAAGGCACCTCTAAGCGTTCTGAGCCAATTCCAAAGGCATTCAGCAAAGGCAAGCTGATTGGTGTGGACAATATCAACTATGTCCCTGAACCGGAAGAGGATTCTGATCATCTTCCTATATGGAGAAGTCAGTCTTTAATCCATTTTTCCATTCAAAACAAAGACCATTTCTTTCTGGGACCTTATTTTCGACCTTCCAGACTTAATAGGTATAGCAATTTCTTTCCTTGTCCTTCTGATGAAACACTTCTTGCTTTTAGAGATCCCATTAGAATAGATTTTCTACCCAACCTTCCTTCTATCTTTCGAACTGTCCCTCCAGTTAAGAAAAATGCTTATTTGAATTGGTTGAATAGAATAGAAGTTAGTAAGGGAAATCATTGGAAAAAATTAGGGATTTTTGATTTGATTCAGTTAAGTAGGTATGATCTTTCTTATGATCCTGTACTTTTGATAACTTCATGCTTCTTTTGGGATCGAATCACACCTTTCATCTACCCTATGGTATGATTACACCCACATTGTTGATTTAGCTGCTATAATAGGTGTCAAACCTGAAGGTGATGCTTTCATTCCTTCTGATTTTACAATAGACAAGGACTTAGAGCTAAATTGGAAGAAATTCACCCATGCTCATTCATTCAAAATAACAATAGAGTGACTGGTCCAGTGTCTAGAACTGAACGCATAACTTTCCCAATGCTTTGGCTTTCAGGTTTTGTCTTTTGTTCTCGTTCTCTTCAAATTCCAAAATCCCTCTTGAGTCTTGCTGTTGCTTTGACTCAAAACAAAGTTCGAATTAATTTCAGTCGTTTCCTTTTGGGCAGCCTCTATGATTGTCTAACTGAGGCTGTTCTGACTCTTCGAAAACCAGAGCCCTTGAGAGTCTTGAGTGGTCCTTTCTGGCTCCTTCAACTATGGCTTAATGCCATTTTTAAAGAAAATTTCACACCAGTGTTGAGCCCAAAACTTCCAAACTTCCTAATTCGATTGAAGGATTTCGATTATCCTTTTATACTCCCACATCTTGGAAGCGGGATCCTTTTGCCTCTTTCAAAAGTTATTCTCTCTTTCCTTGGCCTTACCAAAACACCTTCTCTTGCTCCTTTTGCCTCTCGATCTCATGGACCAACTTGGTTTACAAGACAATTTCCTCGTGACTCCCCAGGTGACCAGGCTGAAAGCCTTGATGTGTGGGAGAATTATTGACTTGGGGTGTCTTATTCTTTGGCTTCTCAATCAAGGATATGAAAGCATTTTCCTATCAGCCAACTTAGTGGCAAGACAGTTTGGTTTTTCTCAGTTTCGTCCTACTCCTATGAGTCGTTATGCTGACGATGTCATTCATGGACGAACTACAAATGGGATTGAGGCAATGAATGAATTGGCCAAACACTTTTCAGATAACAGTCCTACCCTCACTCCTTGTTCCTTCGAGCCTTTATTTTATAGCACGGTTTCTTTCTGAGATTGGTGGTCATCCTATTATTCTACCATTCAAGTATCTTTGGATACTTGTTTAAATAGGATGTCGCCTCCATCTGAAAAGGAAACTTCAAAGAAAAAGATAAAGGTACAGGCTTTATTATTTTCATTTCATTTTCTTTCAAATCGTGCTTGTATTCTGTTTTTAACACATTACATTTTATTGTTTCTTGTCTTATTCAGATCAAAAAACAATACCAGTCAAGAAAGTGAATATGGTAATGAGGAACAATCCACAGAAAGAGGAAAATGAAGGTAACTTCGATTCTGAATACCTCTCAATCAATGACTTTATATGAAATATTCTCACCAGTCTTTGACTTTTAAAATTTTACACAGCCTTCTGCTTCTCCTGAGATTTCGAAAGTTAAGAAGGTCAAACCAGATTCCTCTGCTGGAAAAAAGTAAGAGAAAACAAGTCCAAGAGACTTCGGTTCTGCTCCCATAATGATCCAAAGGTATTATCAGTTTCGAATCTGTTTTCTAAATCAACTTTTTGTATTTCCTTTTAATCGAATCTCTTGTTTTTGTGAAGCTTAAGAAAAAATTCTCAATCAGAGAATGATTCTTCAGATTCTCCTCTTCCTGCTTCCAACCCAAGAGCTGAAAGAAGATCTAAAGCTCGTTCTGATTCAAAGAGCTCTAAAGCTAATGAGGGTTCAATGAAAAGATGAAGATGCTAATGAGGAAGACCTCAAACTTCCTTGCAAATCAAAACCTGTTGAAACGGATCTTCAAAGATTATTAAGAAAAAGAAAGTTGATGCTTCTCAGGTAAAACTTTTCTTTCAAAATGATCATTAGCATTCAATATTTTCATTTATCCATTCATACATCCTCTCATCTCAAATAGGTGGCTAGAAAATATTATGCACTTCGAGTGAAACATTGCTCCTAAGAGGCCAAGGCCAAAGAAACTATTAATTCCAGAAGGCATTGAGGTGGAATCTTCGAATTCCTTCCTTAGTTTTGTGATTCTTTTATATGATTCTTATTATCAAATTCACCATATGTAGGTTATACTTAAATTCATCTTCGAAATCAACAGCTGAACAACATCTAATGAATCTGAACAGGAGGAATCTTCGAAAGAGGAGTAAAAATCGAAAGATAAAAATCCTCAACAAGAATCAGAATCGAAAGAAGAAAAAGAAGAAAAAAAGGTGATGTCCAAGGTACTGCCATGGAAGGGGTTGAACCAATTCAAAGGATAAAGTTGAAGAAGAGTCTATTCCTGAGTCCTCTCAGTCGAAAGAGAAAGAAACAAAAATCTGACTAAGGCAACCTTTGACCAAGGATCCCCTCAAATCAATCGAAAGTTGACATCCCTTCGACCCATTCAAAGAAACTCCAATTCCTGAGAATCCTTAGAAATTCAGAGTGAGATGACTGTTGCCCCTCAAAGTGTTCCTTTGAACACTTCAAAAACTGTGCCCACTCTTCCAATAGATCTCCAACACCTCAAGTTTACAAGAATGCTTGCATGTATTGGATGAGAACCCTTTTGTTGTTCTAGATCTTTTAACAGGTGAAGGTTCAATGTCCTCTGCTCAATCAGATTCGAGATCTTATCAACCATCAACTGAGTCTATTGAAGATTTAATTGAAGGTTTAAGGAATCTAATATTCCTTGATGACTTTCTGATCTCTATCGAAAGGACGTTGAATACCAATATAAGGTGGATAAGAAAATGGAAGCAATTTATGCTAAGCAAAGCAGTCTCTCAACTAATCAACTCAATGGTTTGAATGCTTTCAAAACATTTATGTGAAAGTAATAGACATCCTAAAGGAACATCAGTCAAATGCCACCAAGGCTTCTGAAGTTCGAGTTGAAAATGAAGACATGTTGGAAAAGTTGAAGGACTCCAGGACTAAAATGTCCAATTTAAATGAAAATATGGGGATTCTGAATGTCCAATTATCTCAGTTGCAAAAAGCGTCAGAATATTGCAGAACAGATTAAGAAACTGCAAGAAGATGATAAAGTCTTGGTTACAGAAGAAAATAACTGCAAGACTTCAATGTCCAAACTCGAAAGCAGAAAGCTCGAACTCCTTGAAGGTGTGAATATGTTTCAAGTGAGTTAGTCAAATCGAATGAGCTGACTGAGCTTAATCAAAGGGACAAAGTCTTGTTGCAGCAATACCAAATCTGAACCAGACTTATGAACCCATGAGAAGAATCCTCCATTTTAACTTTGCTTATATTCTACTTTTGTAAAACACTTTCTGATTGGTGCTTTGGAGTCACCAATTAACTTGAATGCTTTAGACAATCTTAATTTCATGCAAAGTTGGTGTGTATTGTTTTAAATATTTTCCATTTATGCTTATAATTCGATCATCACCTGATAACTCTCGAATTGAATATGCATTATTCGAAAATACTTTTTCAACTTCGAATGGTCCTTCCCAATTTGGAGACCATTTTCCAAATCGTTTAGATTTTTTATCAACAGGTAATATCAACTCCAAACAAGATCTCCTTCATCAAAAGTCTTAACTTTTAATTTACGATTGTAAATTCGAGATACTTGTTTTTGTCTGATGATATTTTCTAAGGCTCTTAATCTAAACTCATCCAATTCATTTAATTCATCCAACATCAAGTTGTAATAATCTTGAGGGGTAAATCAAATTGTCTTTGTACCCTAAGTGATTGCAAATGAATTTCAACTGGTAGAACTGAATCGTGACCATAGACCAACTTATAAGGTGTAAATCTTGTTGCATCTCGAGGAGAATTTCGATATGCCCACAAAATTTGAGTCTTTTATGCCAATTTCGAGGTCTTTGGTCAATATGTTTCTTAATCAAAGAAATAATTGTTTTGTTTACAGCTTCAACTTGCCCATTTGCTTGTGCATAGTAAGGAGTTGAAGTAAGAAGTTTGATTTTCCTGTGCAAACCTCTTAACCCTTTGGCCTGTAAACACAGTTCCTTGATCAGTTGAAATAGATTCAGGAAGACCAAATCGAAAAACTATGTTTTCTTGAATGAACTTAATCACATCTTCTTGAGTTACATCTTTCAATGGGATTGCTTCCACCCATTTTGTAAAATAATCTATAGCCACTATAATATATTTATGCCCCTAGATGATAGGATGAATTTGACCAATCAAATCAATTGCCCATCCTCTAAAAGGCCATGGCTTTATAATGAATGTAACTCACTTGCAGGGATTTGTTGAATGAAACCATGTTTTTGACATTCTTCACAAGCTTTCGAAAAATCATTACAATCTTTGGCCATTGAAGGCCAATATAAATTTCGTCTTTTCAAAACCCATTCCATTTTTTGACCTGCTTGATGAGCTCCACAAATCCCTTGACACGCTTCTGATTCTCTTGGATTTTGCAAGTATTCTACCAAAGATTTTCTCCAATCATTCATATCTAAAGTTTCAATGTCCAAGATCTCAAACTTCAAGATTGAAACATTCTTTTCTAATCGAATCAATTGTTCGAATTGAAACTCACTAATTTTATAACCAGAAGCAATCTGTGCCAATTCATTGGCAACTTCATTATCAATTTGAGATATATGTTCGAATTCAACTTCATCAAAATATCTTAGTAGCTTAAAGGCTCTTAGCAAATATTTTGATAGTCTAGGATTCAAACATTTATATTGTTAGTGACCTGCTTGATCACTAATTGCGAATCTCCTCGAATTAAAACTTGTTTAGCTTTAAATGATATCAAAATCTCTAATCCTAGTAACAAAGCTTCATACTCAGCTTCATTATTTGAACGATCCGTTCCTATTCGAAACATTACTTTGTTGGTAACCCCTCAGGTGAAATCAAAAGGATTCCGATCCCAACACCATCTTTATGCTTTCATCCATCGAAATAAAACTTCCAAGGTTTTAAACCTATGAAGTCCAATTCGTTAATTCGAATAGGAGGATGATCAACTAAGAAATCAGCCATAACTTGGCCTTTCACAACTTTTAATGGAAGGTATGTTAGCAAAAATTCAGTCAAAGCTAACGCCCATTTTCCTACTCTTTTGTGATGAATAGGTTTCCATAACATGTGCTTTATTATATCATAATGAGAAATTACATAAACATCGAAAGGTTTTACATAGTATTTTAACTTAGTACAAGAAAAATAAAGACATAAACATAATTTCTCGATAGCATAATATCGAGTTTCGGCATCATTCAGAGTTCTACTAAGATAATACACTGCTATTTCAATTCCATTTTCATCTTCTTGAGCAAGCATACTCCCCAAAGTCTCTTCAGATGCAGAGATATATAATTTCAAAGGCTTTCCTTGAATTGGAGGTGTCATAAAAGGAGGATTTGTGAGAATCCTCTTTATTTCTTCGAATGCCACCTGGTGTTCCTCTTTCCATTCAAATTTCTCTTCTTTCTTGAGTTTCAACAGAGGAGAAAACACCTTGATTTTGGCTGAAAGATTTGCAATAAATCTTCGAAGAAAATTTATTTTACCCAATAAAGACTGCAATTGTTTCTTGTTCGAAGGAGGAGAAGTTTCAAGAATTGCCTTTGCTTTATTTTTATCAATCTCAACTCCTTTCTGGTGAACCAAGAAACCTAGAAAATTACATGTAGATACACCAAAGGCACATTTAATAGGGTTCATCTTTAATTTATACATTCTCATCCTTTCAAATGCTTCTTTCAAATTCGAAAGATGATCATTTTTTGATTTGGAATTTACTACTACATCATCAATATAAACTTGCATTAATCTACCTATTAAATCATGAAAGATAGAATTCATGGCTCTTTGATAAGTAGCACCAGCATTTTTTAGTCCAAAAGGCATCATTACCCATTCATAAGTGCCTATTGCACCGGGACATCGAAAAGCAGTTTTCGAAATATCCTCTTCAGCAATAAAAATTTGGTTATATCCTGAATAACCATCTAACATACTTAGTATTTCATTACCTGCTGCTAAATCTTAACATATCAGCTACTGGCATAGGATATTCATCTTTAGGAGTTGCTTTATTCAAATCTCTAAAATCTATTCAAACTCTTAAAGAACCATTTTTCTTAATAATCGGTACTATATTTGAAATCCAGTCAACATACCTGGTAGTTCGAATGAACTTAGCTTTCAATAACCTCTCGATTTCACTTTTGATCTTCAATATAATTTCAGGCGCAAATCTTCGAGGTGCTTGCTTCACAGGTTTCCTATCAGGAAACGTAGGCAATTTGTGTTCAACAAGCTCTTTACTTAGACCAGGCATCTCGTGATAATCCCATGCAAAGCAGTCTTTGTATTCTCTAAGTAATTCAACCAACTTCGATTTAAAATCTTCTGATAGATTTTTACTTACAAAAGTTGGCCTTGGGTCCTTAACATCACCCAAATTTTCAAGAGATACTTCTTCCTCTTCGAATCTCATGTTTGAATTTTCTATACTTATACATCCAACATCTTGTACGGCTATTGAAGCCGTTTCAAAATTCTTTTCGAATTCTTGATTAACATTAACTCCGGTCTCGAAGACCGTTCTATAATCTGTGGCCTCTAAGGCCGCTTCAAACTTTCTCTCAGTAGTATATGCTGAGGTTCGAGCAATGAAACTCGAAATTACTCTTCTTCTGAAATCCATTCAAAAGTAGAGGTGGTCCCAGAAGGACCAGTTGCATTTTGAATGATCAAACCATATTCAACATTGAAAAACGCCTTGTGTGGAATCTTACCAGACACAAAGCCACGCTTTTCAATTGTACAAGGTGTTTGATTCATTATCCATTTTTCACAGTTTCTTGCATTGACTGTGTCTGCTTCAACCTTGTAATATGTTTGATCAGCTTCAACATACTCTGGAATGCCATCATCATTCCATAAGCATAATTTTTGATGAACAGTCAAAGGGACTGCTCCTACACCATGTATCCATTCTCTCCCAAGAAGCACATTATAGTTTGCCTTCAACGGAACAACCACAAAAACAGTGAGCCTTTTGACTGAACCAACAGTCACGTCAAAACACAACAGTCCTTCAGATTTTGACGTCTTCCCACTAAAATCAGTAATGATCATATTATGTGGCATCAAATCGCACTTCTTTTTGTTGAATTTTTTCAACAAAGAACTTGGCAATAAATTGATTGACACTCCACCATCAACCAATACTTTACTTACAATGACTCCTTCATTTGAGCCTGAATGAATAAAGGTTTTATGTGAGACACCATTCCAATAGAAGGTCTATCAAACACTACTGAATCTTGTTTAAAACAGCCTGTGTTGATAAACAAGTATAATAAGTCTATGGCTCTGATGATTCATCTTCTATGAAATCATCCTCTAAACCTTCTTCATACTCCTTTTCGAACTCTGCAGGTAGAATCGAAACTACACCACAAATATCTTCGATTCTATCTGGGAATCCAGTTTCAAAGTCATCAGTAAGTAAGTCTTCTTCAAATAAAATCTTTTTCTTTGGGACAATACTTAACTTATCTTTTTGCAGGATTTGTGAATATGTAGGTTGACTAGAAGCCCTTGCACTTGAATCAATTGTGCATTCTTGGCATTCAAATTCTTTGAAAAATTCGAAGTACTGCCCCCTTTTCTATTGTTGCCTTTCGATAACGTTAGTTTCTCCTCCATTGCGTCTTAGTCATAAAAGACTTTCCATTAAAAGAGTTAGTATATTGTCTAAGTACTTGTGGATTTTGACGGTATTCTCGACTGTCTGTCACTCAAATCCACTTATTAAGAGGAACGTTCGAAGGAGGCACATATGATTTAGGCTTATGGAACATGGGAGGTGGTACTTTGTAACTTCATATTTCTTTTGAAAAGAAGGTTTCCAAACCTCAATATTCGAGACAGGTTTTGCTGCTTTCTGAAATCTTTGATTTAAAGTTTGTTGATAATGCTTCTTGATTCCAGACTCAAAAGATTTGGCCACTGATTGATCTAAGACTACATTACAACGAGGACAAAGAGAAACATCAGTATTTTCCTCTTTCTTTCGAAGCAGAAAATCAACCAAAGTCTCATCACTCTTTGGAAAGATATCTTTCACTTCTTTCTCAAACTCCTCTATTGCAATGTCAATTGCTGTCTTTGAATCTATAGCAGGTTCAACTCCTACCATATTGATTTCAACAGTATCAACATAAATGGCATTAACATTCAAAGGGTCAGTATCAACCTTCATTGCCATTTTTTGTTTCTCTTCGAATTTCAATCTACCTTCTTGAATGGCTTCTTGAATGAGATCCCTGAAACGAATACAATTGTTAGTCCAATGTCCAAATGCATTGTGAAACTTACAATATTTCTTTCCTTTTCTTTGTTCGAAAGAGGGAATTTTATGATCTTTACTAAGGATAATTTGTTTATCCTTTACTAATATATCAAATATTTGTTCACCTTTTGATATATCGAAACCATATGTCTTTCTGGGATATTTACTTTGTAAATTTTGGTTCCCTGAACTATTATATGGTCTAAGGAATGAACATGCATAAGGAGGTCCTGGTTTTAACTCAGTAACATCAATTTCGTTTTCTTCGAAATCTGAGTTTTCATCACTAAAGTTTTCATTAACATCAACATAGGCAATTTTATCTCTTCTTCCTATCTTTTCAAGTTTCCTATTATTTCCTTTTCGATTTTTAACTGATCAATTTGCCTAACTCTTTCAACCAATTGAGCCATATCTCTCAATTGTTGATTTACGTTTCTTTCGAATTGAATAGTCAAATCCCCCTGCTGCAATTTTAACTAATTCATTTTCAAGAATTGGTACGAGACATCTAGCCCTCATTTGTCTAAATCTGTCCAAATAGTCTTCAACAGATTCATTTGAAGTTCGTCTAACTATAACCAAATCCATAAGACTAACTTTTGTTTCAGCTCTAAAGAATTATTCATGAAATTGTCTTTCTAACTGGTTCCAAGTGTGAATCGAACCAGGAGCCAAGGTTGTAAAGCATGTAAAAGCATTCTTAGTTAGGGAACATGGAAAATATTTCATTTTCAATTCTTCATTATTAGCTAAGTCCCCACATTCTACATGATACCTTGCAATATGTTCAACAGTGGATTCATTAGCTTCTCCTGCAAACTTAGTGAATTTTGGGACTTTCCATCCCCTTGGTAATTCAGTTTGCAACACATAAGATGTCAATGGAGAAACGAAACGTGGTCTAGTAGCTTGACCTACATCAAATCCATGTCTATTCAACACTAATTCAACTATATTTTCTATATTTGTTCTCCCCCAATATTGTTTTGCCTTATTCTTTCTAAAACCTCATCAGCATTTTGATTCCTATTCAAAACAAATGGCTGAGCATTTCCATTTTGAACAGGCTCTCGAAGAACATGTTCATTATTCTCCCTTGGGCCATTATTATTCCCAAGATTCTGATTTTGGTTTTGATCAAGGCCAACATTAACATGTTGGTTTTCAAGGTCTGGGGGTGCGCCAAATACATCAGCAATCCTAGCCATTTGCCTAGCCAATGTATTATAATTTTGATTAGTGTTTTCAATAAGTGGATTTATCACTGTTGTCAATTGAGTAGACAACATATTAACCATTTCATGATTATGTTCGCCCACTTGTTGTCTAATCGAATTCAAAGCAGTATTTGTCAATGAATTCGAAATCTGCCCAGAATTCAATCCAGAAAAACCAGTTCCAAAAACACCTAAGTTTGAAGAAACCACGATTGAATGCAGGTGTCGTTGTACTTGCGTACGTGACTGGGGCTGTTCCTTGAACAGGAGGAACAAAACCAAAGGGAGTCCATATAATGGGGGAGGCCTGAGTCTTGCATTTGTAACCTGTATTCCCCCACTTGATGGTGGAATTGTACTCATAGCCTGAGTCCTTAAAGGATCTTCAGCCTGAGTAGTGTTCAACTGTGAATCACGTTGATCACGGTTCACACTATTGTTATTTTCCACTCCATTGGTTTCACTATTATTAACAGATTCATTGTTATTCCTCTGGTTTGTAGGACTTCCTTGATTTGCAGAAGTGTTTTCAGTGGCATTTTCTGAAGTTTCTGTTTCTGTTATTATTTGCCATTGAATTAGAAATGGTTCTACCACTTCTCAAGCTCATACACTTTCTAAAACTGATTTAGCACTTGGTCCCACTGGGCGTGCCAATTTGTTTGTTGTAAAAATTTCCAATTGAAATCGAAAACTCTCATGATTCTGAAAGTACAATCTGGGATTAGAATCTGAATCCTCTAAAGGTTCTTTTTAAAATCAGGTTTACTCAGAAATTGTATTCAAAGAGTAAAAGAATTTGAATCACTTGTTTTCTAAAAGAAAATGACTTCGAAAATAAGTTTTGAAGAATAAACAGGATTTCAAAGAGATGAAGATTTAAAGGACAAAGTGCAAGAATAAAAAGTGCAAAATTTAAATAAAAGAAAAGAAAAACTTGCAGAAAAGTAAATGCAGAAAATAACAAAGAAAAGGAAAATTGCAGGAATGTAAAGAACAAAATGTAAATCAAAGAAAAGAAAATGGCAGAATGTTAAATGACATTAATTGAAAGTTGGTATGGATACACATACTGGGCACTCTCCTTAGTAAACCACTGAGTCATTTTCGATATTAGACGTTTGGGTGTTTCAGAGAAGTTTCAGTAAATGAAAATCCAACCTTTGTTACATCAGATTTTGACTTATTTATAGACTTCTATCCTAACAGACACTTAACCAGATTTTGACACGTTTACAGGCCTAGATTACGTGTCAAATTTCTAAGTATGCCACGCGTTCAAATCAGCAACGATCTTCAATCTCTTAATAACTGATTGCTTGAGATTTTGACACCTGTCTTCAAACAGTAACGTTCACTAACTACTTAATTGAAATTTGAACGCTCTCTGAACAATCTTCCAATAACCGCTCCATTTGAAATTTGAATGTTTTTTGAATGACTTTCCAGTAACTGCCTCATTTGAAATTCAAATTTCCTTCGAAATGACTTTCAATAACTGCTTCTGTCTTCATGAATTCTTCTAAGTTATTGGACTTCTTTCAAAATCGAACCAGATTTCGATTTTGATTAACTATCAACTTATATCAGGAAACTTAACCAAATATTGACTGATTAATTTCCCTTAAGTTTAACGTGTTTAAAATCCTAATTGGTCAATTCAATGTTGAACTTGACCACCGACCACACGTGGATTTGACCTTGAAACCGATTGGACCATTTTGCAGGCACATTGATGGCACCGTCCAATCCTATCAGTATAAATACTCCTTGACTTTTGACATTCTTCTTCATTTCTTTCTCTGTTCAAAAATGAAGAAGTTTCCTTTGGCTATTGCGTTCAGCCTGATCTATCTTGATTTCATCTTTGATGAGGTTGACGGAATAACCAAAGCTATCAGCTTCTTCAATCCTTTATAGGGATTTTCTTGGGTTGAACGTAATAGCAGAATTTTATTTCAATTCGTCTTCACCCCATCTTTCTCACTTTTGAATTGAATCGAAGGGCCATTTGATCATAGCTGCACAATACCCTTGCCCTATTGGTTTAATCAAAGTCTGTGGAAGAAGAAGAAGGACGAGGGGGGTCAAATGAAAGACAGGTAGGGTCAGATGAAGAATAGGGAAACAGAGTCAAGTTCCCTGAAGACCCAGGAACACAGGAGTCAAGTTCTCTGAAGATTTAGAATAGCTTTTAATCTCATGTACTTTTTGTATTTCTTTTGTATTTTCCAATTCGAATCTGTAATGTAATTCGAACACCATTCGTACATGAGTAAGAGAAGTATTTCGTTATCTCTTTATACTTCAGACTTACTAATATAGAACTCCTTTTCCTCTCTTTCACATTCAAAAAATACTTTTTGAATTCGAATAGGCACTTAATCAGAAACTTGTATTCTTTCTGAATACATATAACAAGATGCCTTAAATTTCGAATTCAAAATATAAATTCTAAACTTTACTAAGTTATAGTCTTTCGATTCCCAATAAGCTTTTCAAATCTTTCATTGTATACATTGAAATCGAAGATACCATTATTGTAATAACTTAGTAAAATTTGTAAATTTCTCCCCAACAATAACCTAACTTTAAGAGTGGTGATTCTCCTAATAAATCATTCAATCTAACAGCAAGCAAACACAATATGAAAATGAAAAAATGAACTGATTAAAGAGAAGAAAGGAATTACCTCTGCAAGTAAACATGCAATGGTAAGAACCGATCTGTGACAAAGGAGAGCCGAGAATCAAACTCAATCAAAGTGGAATCAAACGAACCCGGAGGAACAATAAAAAAGAGTAGATATTAAGATTGAAAAGGAACAGTCAAAAAAAAAGGAACAATCAAATGAAATTAAAGGAACAATCAAATGAAATTAAAGGAGCAATCAAATCTACGATATTGTGGAACAAATATCAATGAAAATCAAATAGAGCCTCGCCAATGATTGGAACGAACACGGGAGATGAGAGAAGAAGAAACCGCGAAGAAGAACCCTTACTGCGATTCACAACAAGGAACCCTAAGGTTATGGTTTGAGGATGACGATTGATGAGATGGAGGAGACTATCGATTCAATCTTAGCTACTAAAGTGTTGACAAAATGACCAAGGGATTTAAGTTCTCAATACATTTTCTAGTCTATAATGACGAATAACTTAAAACCATAGACGAAGGTCCATTATATTTGCAGAATATATTTCATCAATAAAAATGACTGTAGGCATAGGTCAATTTTTTTTAGTGAAACTAGGTTGCATGTGTCTGTTGAAAATCTGAAGAGAAAAACTTGGTAATCGAAACTTCCAACCACTTGTTGCAAAACATAAATATTAGCTACTTGTAATAACCGGTTGGGCCATGGATATCACAACCTCAGAGTATAAAGGATATGGAGGGATTTAATTAGTATTTTCTCAATTAAACTTAACAAAAGCCTACATGGCACGTTACCTTGACACAGTGGATGCTACATACATGCTCAGGAGATGTTACGTCCGAGTACTTGCTCGGGAAATGTTAAATCTGAGTACTTGTTCTAGAAATATTATATCTGATTACTTGCTCGGGAAGTGTTACGTCCAAATACATGCTTGGGAAATTTTATGTCCAAGTACATGCTTGGGAAGTGTAACGTGCCACGAAGGATTTTTGTTAAGTTTAACTGAGTTAAATTCCCCTTGGAGTGAGATAAAATGTAAGTACATCTGTAAGTGCTCTTTGAACCCGGAGGCTTTCCCTATCTTGGACTGGGGGCATCATTCCCTCACCCTAAATTTTTGTAACAAAAAAAAACTAAGTCAAATTAACAGAGGGACCAACTTAATTGACGTTAGTATGATTGAGGGACTATTTTGTTAATTTCTTTTTCGAAGGACTAACTTGATTGACCACTAATCTTTCAGGGGTCAAAATGACGTTTTACTCCAAATAATTATTTTGTGTATGTTACATTGGAAGAAAAAAATATTCTTTTGTATTTGTCTATTTTAGAATTTGAAGACAATATTTATTATTGTATTTCTTCGGTTTATCAATTATAGCTTATACTACCTATCTACTCATTTTTAAATAATAAATTAACATCACATTGGGAAAGCTAGCTCCACTGTGATATGGATGTTTTCGCCTCAAGTAGGATTGCCTCCCGTAGAGGATGCCTGTGATTAAACCCAAAAAAATAATATATTAATATAAAAAAAATGAGAGAGATAGATAGATATAGAAAACTTAAAAATAATTATAAAAAAGTAAAAATATTAATTACATATTCCTTAGTTGTGCTACTAAAATCAAAGACAGGGTAATTGATTCAAGTGTTATATGTTTATTCCCTAATAAAGTGTCAGGTTTGAGTGTTATGTATACAAAAACTCTTGTTGAGAGAACTAATCCCACAATAATGTAGATGTCTGTTATTCGAGTAAATTAATTATCTTCAATAAAGCATATGTGTTGTTGAAATGAATAAAATAAAATAAATTGAGAAAAAGAAATTGAGAGGGTATTATTTTTCTTAATCTTTGAAGATCAATTTTACGTCAAATAGCAGATTGGTGGGGTGCTAGGGATGACAATTGAGTCCAAGCCCAATGGGTACCCGTAAAAATTACCCGTAATGGACAGGGTATTTTTCCATGGGGACGGGGGCGAGTATGGGTACTTTGATGCCCAGCCCGCCCCATGCCCGCACTCATATATATATTATTTAAAAAAATACCATATATAATTATATATAAGGATATATTAATTTATAAAATATCTAATATATTTATACATATTTTTAAAATTGATATAATATATTACAAATTAAAAATATATTTTTATAACTATCTATTTGTGTTTTTTTTTACTGTATAATATATGACTAATTAGTGTTAATAATTTGCTTTATAGATCTTGAAAAAATCTAACACATGATATCCAAGTTTATAAAATAGTGTGACGTGAAAATATATTGTAATATTTAATAAAAATTTTGAACTTTAGATTATTTGTTGTGTTTTAGAACATTAACATATTGTGTTCCAATGTAATTAAATTGTTGTATCACTGATATTTAAAAATTATGTTTGGACGATCTTCAGGTAACTTTTTCAATTGAGATATAGTTTTCTTAAATTAATATTTTTTAGTAATTATTAATTATTTACTTAATAAAAATGTGGGTAATGGAACAGGTACGGGTATATAGGTATCTAGTGGATATGGGGACAGACACTAAAGTTGCTGCCCATATAAGTACGGTTTTTTTTTAAAAAATACGAGTACTGTGGGACCCTACCCAGAGATACCAATATTGCCATCCCTATCGGGCATCCTCAATTTCACCAAACCCACGAAATTTGAAGAAAAATAGATTCTGATGATGGCTATTGGACTCACACTATAAGAATAAAGTTAGAGTAAATTGTCACATCCGTCCCTGACTTGTAAGCGCCTTTCAGTTTAGTCCCTGAGATTTTAAAACCCTCTCGTGGTCCCTCACTTTGAACTCCGTCAATCACTTAAGTCCCAAACACTAACTTCTGTTAATTTGAGATGGATCGCCTCCAGCTTTTGTGCACTGCGGCATATTGGTGGCAGTGATCATTGCCTTAGTTGTCACTCTTAGGGACCATATTGAACGATTTTATACATCTCTATATTTACTTAAGTGAGATTATAACTTTCATCTCCCTCCTTCTTCTTCTTCCATCTTTTTTTCTTTCTTCATAAAAAATAATTTTTCCTCTTCTACGAACTGCAGCGTCTTCACCGTACCAGCTGGTGAAGGTGCTATGCAAGGGTATATAGCTAAAGTGATATCATTGCGCAGATGGCTTGCAAAAGTTCCTGCACTAATCACATGTTGTTGCTGAGTCTTTATCATAAATTGTTGAGTCAAGACTATTTAATTCTAAACAGTTTCATCTTTGTTTGAAAAAATTGATAGGAATGGCACACCAAGTCCAAGCTCAGAAAATTTAAACAAGGCACAAAATATGGATTCAAAATTGAGAAAACTGATCCTGCTGCAAAAGTCAAGGTGGAAAAGATAGCTAAGGATGAAAGACAAGTATCTGGAGCTAAGAGAATATTATCTAGCTTTCCATGCCCCCAAATGCGACACCCCTAGTTACCACTAAGAATGCCACATGTGTTACACATGACCAACGAAAGTACTATATGCGGTTGTTAAAAATGTGGATTTTTTTTATATAGATTAGTAGTTGTCAACCTACTACATCTCTAATTCTGTTTTAAGTGTTTATCAAATATTCTTTCCTTACTTGTGAAACCTGTTTTCGTTAAAACGTCGAGAGTAATCATCACGCCACGTAAGTGTACATCATACATACATTTGCAAGTCAACATATGGAAATAAACAGTGCATAAAGTTATATACAGAAATAGTGTACTTCTCGAGCCATACAATAGCAAAATCAAAATAAGAGTTCTAGAAGTGAACTGAAATAAATAAGACCTCAATAAAATACAAAAGAGAGGTCGCCAAATCAGAGCTGCCACTAACTAGACTCAAACAACACTATCCTACTCGTCGCTAGAGGGGTCCTCCTCCGGGTCCTCCTCCGGATCCTCCTCCTCCTCTGACGTATCATCAATGATAATCAACTCTAACTCATCCGAGAGGGAGCGGCCTTGCGCATCAGCACGCAAAGGCTGTGGGCCTGAAGCCTCAGAAGTGGGTGAGTATCTGGGGGAGTCTGGCCCAACCGAGTCTTCAATCCTGGATGACCGTGATGCCATTGACGATGCAGGACGGTGACGCGAAGGACGAAAGGTAGTATAACGCACTAAGTTAGGTGGTGTCTGGAACTCGAGAGTCACGATTCAACGAAGTCTACTTCAGGTACTAACGGGAGGCTAGGGTGAGTGATGATGACTCGGACCCCTCCGGTGAAGACACATCTTCTAGGGATGTCCGTCACCCTCCAGGAACCCCTGGGCATCCAGCGTAGCTCCACCCTCATTGACGTCATACCGAGGATCTCCAATGCCGGCTATCGACGTAACGAAAGAGACACAACAACCAGATAGTAGAAAGGAAGGGGTGAGAACACATCACATGAACTCACAAAACATAGGATATGATGTACTAGAGCACACACACAGGAATTTCACACAATTCAAGCAACAAGTAAAACACACATCATCATGACGCATTCAAACTATTGCATGCGTTGCAATTACAATGTTATATCTAATGCATGAGGGCCGGGGAAAAATCACCATCCATAGTGCACACAGCAACTCCGCCCGACCATATGTACAACGTATCAGGAGTTAGAGTCTGTACTAGCATTGGTACAAAGAGCATTGCTCATACATTTTGGCCAAATCATTTAAGCGTTCTTCCAGACAATCTCAACTGACCCTGAAAATCATGAGAACGACAGGAATAGCTAAGCTGGATTCCCCAATCTCGACAGTAGGGAGCTAATCTACGCCACCTGAGATCTTCCGGGAGCTAGGCTATCCTCAGGGCTGGCGTCCCTTTTGAGGACCCACTGGCGTTCTTTGCAAAACCCAGTTGCACCCTTCCCAACGATTTCACACTGTACCAAGTGTTACTGCCATATAGGTCGTAAGGTCTTCAACCTCGAATATCATCAATGCTTATGATGCATGACACACAACAAGGTTTCAAAGCATACACATCCTTACAGGCAAAGCCCATCGAATCATTCTACATCACCACTTTCCCGTGGTACGGCCCGATTCAATGTCTTCCCTTCAAGGAAAACCAAACCCCATCTCGGGTTAAGACTGCACTCTCTCACTAAGCTTCTCAAGTCTTATGCAAAAGAGTGTATTGGTTATAAATTTTTATGTTAGTTTGTACTAACGTTTCGTTCTTTGAAGTGATGATCACTTTCACTTGAGTCCTATAGCTTACTGAGACTTATAATGTGTCTTATGGATAGTGTTACCTATCTTAATTCGTCTTGTATGTCTAATTAAGATTGGATTTAACCATTAATTATGATTAGTCTTCATAAATTAAAACTATAATTAATCTTAATTCTCCTTAATTAAGTCTTAATCCTTACTTAAGATCCTAATTAATCCCTAATTATCCCTTAATCTCTTCCTTAATCTTGGATTAAGCTTTTAATTACGTTGATTAAGGTTAATCATAATTAATTAGTTCTTAATCATCATTAAGGCTTAATTAGTTTGATTAATACTTCATTAGTGATTAATGATTAAGATTAAGGTTAATCTCCATTAGGGTTAATTAAACTTTAGCTTAATTAATTCTTCCTTGCTTAATTACCTTAAGTGAATTAGTTATTGAACTTAAGTGAGTTGGATTAGTAAGCCCACTAATTTAGTTTTAAGTCTTTGATCTTGATGAGTAGGATTAGAGTTGAAGCTCAACACTAATCCAGGCCCAATATGCATTTGTTATTTTTGTTTGGCCTTATGGTGAGTTTGATGAGTTTTTTTGAAGGTATTGGGCCTAAACTAAAGGCCCAATGGTTAGGTAACCCATAAGGGTCTATTTTCTCAAGTTACCATTAAGTTATATGAATTTTATGGTGACTTTTATATGGGTCTTTCTTTGTACCCGAATTTAACTTAGGCATTTTACCCAAAAAGTGTTCTTTTTTTTTTTTTAACTTACTTGTCACTTTAAGTGGTTACCCTTTTTAACTTATTGGGCCACTAAGGCCCATAAACACATTAACACTTTCCTCATCACCAATTCAAGATCAAACGCATTCACTTCATGAGTTTCTCATGAACATGAACAAGAACATGATGAACACCAAGAACATTATCAAGAACACATGAATTTCACCAAAATTCAATAAATTTCCAAAATTAGCAAACTCAAGTATGGTGATCTACAAGCATTATAATTCATCAATTTCATGTTATTTCACTCAAACATACCAATCATCATCATAAAGTTCATACTTTTCAAATATGTTCAAAAGGTGACATTTTCATGATCCAATCATACAAACCAATTTCATAATTTCAAACAACCATTTGCATGTACTTAGATTCATCATATAAACATATTCAAGCACCAAATGAATTTTCAAACACATGCAGCCCCTCCATCAAGCCAAGGCCGAAACCAAAAACAAGGAAAAGAGGAAAATTTTCAAGCAACAATCATGGTTTGCATGCATCCAAGACCACCAAAGAAACACATTTAAGCATCATAACATTTTTTTAAACACACATGCAGCCATTATATATACATAGCCGAACCATTCCTCCAAGGAATAGGCTCCAAAAATTCATTTTTCAAGAGGAAAAAGAGTTAGAGACAAGGATCAAGGGTAATCCTTAACTCTAGTCACCAATCCTACTAGAGTTCAAGGTTCTCCCCCCCTTTACTAAGGAAATTAAACTTGAAAAAGGTGCAGCAACTTCAAAGATAATCTCCTCTTGATGCTCCTTTTGATCACCCAAGTAAGTTTCTCCAAAGGATGTAGGCTAGATTTTGAGGTTTAAGGTTCAAAAATGGAACCTTTCACCAAGTGTGTGTAGGAAAGAAAATGAAGAAATGGAGAGAAAGGGGAAGAAAGCTCACGGTTGGAGGAGAGGAAATGAAGAGTGAGAAGTGGTTTGCATGCAAATGAGGAGGTATGGTGCAAGTGTAAGAAAGAATGATGGCTTTCTTACTTCTTTGACTAAGGAAATGTGCAAGGCAAGTTAAGTGCCATACCATCACATGGCTCACGGTTTTGGAAGGGAAAAATGAGATATTTTTGCTAAATGTGCAGATTTTGGTGATTCAAATCAAGGGCATTTTGGTCCGGTTCCAAAAAGTGTAGGGGTAAAAAGGTCATTTTGCACCAAAAATCCCAAAAATTCCCAAAAATTCTAGAAAAATAGGAAATTAATTTCTACCCTTTTAAAAACCAATTTTGATGATTAAAAATATTTAATCATTCAAAATTCACTAAAAATTACCTTATCTACCTTCTTAAACCACTTTCTCTTAGAGGACCACTCTAAAAATTTGAGTTTCAATTTCTAAACCTTAGGAGTGAGTTATTAAGTTAAGCTCTATATTATAATAATAGAATCTACTATTGAGTGATATGAGAGCTACCCATCATAACACTTCAAGGTGGATTAGTGTGGTTGACGAGCTATGAAGTGATTTAATTGTAAAAGGGTTGGGGTAAAAGAATACTTGGTTGTTTCAGCCTAAGGAGACTGGGATAACAGAATACCTACTTTAACAAGCTGTGAAGTAGTTGACAATCGTTTGAGGTAGGCATTGTACGTAGCCAAAAGAGTTTGTGGGCGAATGGTAATAAAAGTCTTACATATTAATCATCCTCAAATTTAACCTTTTAATACTTCCTTTATGTTTAATTAACAAGACATAAGCATATTTTTCCGATTCAAGTTTTATTAGGTAGTCGATTTTTCAGCATAATTGGAAAATTACCAGTTTTGGTATTTCAAGCATTAATTGAGTCATGGACACCTAAAATGTATAAAATTTATATTATAGGAAAGCTGAAAGAAAGTCCTACAACTTTACTATAGAACCCAAAAGATAAATCTCATGTCTAGTGGGTCGAAATGAGCTTGAAAGTCAGAATAGTAATCTTTTCACGAGAATCTGAACAACATCTACAGATTAGACCATAAGTTGGGTTAAGAAACTCCTTTTGAGCTAAAAAAAATAACATTTGAAAGAAAACTTCATGGGCTTCATTTAATCTGAAGACAATTTCCTTGGATTTGGTCATCTCAATAATGCAATTCTCAGTTCAATTGAGAGACAAGTTGTTGAATGATAACTAGGAAAAAATGGATGAATAATTCAAAGTAATGGACAAGAGTGATAGATAATTGATCAATAATTACAGTTATGGACAAAACATGTTGAGTTATGACTGAATAATCAACATGGGAATGGTATCTTTTCACCTCCTATAAAAATAGGAGAGATTGCTAGGTTGAAAATCATCCAAGTTGTAGATATTACTAAGTCTTTTATGTGCTTTTATTCATTTTTTTGTCATAAACTCTTCATGGAAGGCTAAGTTTGAATTCAATTCAAGGATTCAAGCTTATTTTCATCTTGTTCTAAGGTTTGATCTTCATTTACATGCATAATGAATTATATCTACTTTGCTTTTCTACCTGCTTCAAATTCATATTTATTTTATCAAAGCTTGATTGGTGTTTGTTGTGAAAATTTTCAATCAAATTCGAAAACTTTCTTGATTTTGAAAGTATAATTTGGGACTAGAATCTGAATCCTCTAAAGGTTCTTCTTAAGAACTAGGTTTACTCAGAAATTGCATTCAATAAGTAACAGCAATTTGAATGATTTAGTTCCTCACAAGAGTGACTTCGAAAAAGTAAAGTGCAGAATGAAACAGAATTCTAGAGAGAAAAGAACATTGAACGTAAAAATTTAGAGAAAAAGTTAAAGCAAATGAAATAAAGAGAACTGGAAATAAATCGCAGAACCTTAAATGCAGAAATGAACAAAGAAAAGAAAAAATTGTAGGAATTTAAATCCAAGAAGTAATCAAGAAAAGAAGTGCAAAATATAGATCGCAAGAAGTAATTAAAGCAAAGAAAAGTTACAGAACTGTAAATTGACTTTAATTGAAATCTTGATGGATATACATACTGGACAATCTCTTAAGTAACCCCTTAGCCACTTCAGAGTTTGGACGTTGGGTGTTTTAGAGAGTTTTCAGTAAAATGAAATCCAACCTTTATTATATCAGAGTTCTGCCTATTTATAGATTTCTATCCTAACGGCTAACTAACGAGATTTTGACACGTTTACAGGCCTAATTGAGGTTTTAAATTTCTAAGTGTGACACGTATACGAAGACAACAATGGTCTTCTATTTGTGAAAATAATTGACAGCTTGAGATCTTGACACTTGTCTCTGAATGATAACTTCCAATAACTGCTTCATTTGAAATTTGATGGGTCTTCGAATTGCTTTCAAAATCTTATGAGTCTTCGAATCTCTTTCAGACTTCTGACTTCATGAATTCTTCTAAGTTATGAGTCTTCTTTCTGTCTCAAACCAGTCTTCGATTTTCATCTGAACCTCGAACCACATTTGGAAACTTAACCAAATTTTGACTGATTAAATTCTTATATTTCCACATGCTGTATTTCTTATTGGTCTATATGTTGGTGGACTTGACCACCGACCACACGTGAGTTTGACCTCCATCCTGATTAACAATTCTGCATGAACATTAATGGCACCGTCCAACTCCTTCACTATTCCTTTCTCAATTCAATATGAAGAAGTTTCTTCCTTTGGCTATTACGTTCAACCTAATCTTTAATGATTTCATTTTACATAAGGTTGATGAAGTAGCCAAAGCTATAAGCTTCTTCAATCCTTACTAAGGATTTTCTTGGGTTGAACGTACTAGCCAAATTTTGTTTTTTTTTAGTCTTCACACCATCTTTCTCACTTTTAAATTGAATCACAGGGCTATTCAATCATGTTTGCGTAATGCCTTTGCCTTGCTGGTTCAATCAAAGCTTGCGGGAGAGGAGGAGGAAGAAGAGGGTCAGATGAAGAACAAGAAGGCAAGAGTCAAGTTTCCTGAAGATCCAGGGAGGCAGGAGTCAAGTTTTATGAAGATTAGGATAGTCTTTACTTTTCATGTACTTTTTATATTTTCTGTATTTTCATTCAAACTTTCTTATGTAATTCAAATTCCATTTGTTCATGAAATAAAAGACTTATATTTTCTTTTTTTCTATTCTTCAGATTCTATAAAAATCATAGAATTCTTTTTCCTTTCTTTCATGCCTTCAAAAGACATTTCGAATTCGAATAGGCACTCAATCAAATATTTGTATTCATTTCGAATATGTATAAAATAATGCCTTAATTCTCGAATCCAAAATATGAGACTCTTTAAATTTCACTAATTTATAATGTATCTAGATTCCTAATAGGCCTTTAGAATCCTTGTTGTATACTTTGAATTCGAAGATACTGATACAAGATAACTTAGTAAACTTTGTGAATTTCACCCTAACAATTGGTTAACATGTTTTGGTTGTGAAATTTATTATTGAAGTATGTTTTACTTTTTATTGGTTAGTCATCATGCATCAATTAAAAAGTATAGAGTAAGTAATTGAATTGAAGGTTTTCACATATTATTTACTTCAACTAGGTTACAATTATAAAATTGATTTGGATATAACAAAAAAATTTGTGTTTATTTGATCATGTTAATATTAATCAATTGAACTCATGAAGTTATTTCAGTATTGAATCAAGGGATCATTTTAGGGGTTCCATGTGATCTTAAGTAGATAGATTTAATCCCTTGTACGCATGCTTTTATTAATCAATGATTAAACATGAAAATAGCCTCTATATTCCTTGGATTGATCTTATCTTAAATTGATTCAACCTTTACTATTAATTTGATCTTTGTTTTCACCAGTTTATTACAATTAAACAAACTCCCTTAGAAGGATTCATTTTAGTGGACCTTCAGGGTTTGACCCAGTTTATACTCTTATACTATAAGTAGTTTGTAAATCAGTTAATTATAATTGTAATCTTATACAGGTTCAGCAACTGTCAATGAACTAGTATAAAAATCATTGTGCAGTATCTCTCTATCCCTTACTCTATTATCCTAAACCTTACTTGATTTACTTGCTTATACTTGTTAAGACAAACCCTTTAACACGTAGGACTTTAATGATGACAACCTTTTGAGTGAGTAAAAATTGAAGAATCATTCTGAGATTTGTTATTTATTCAGCTTACTTGAGTGTGTAGAAATCAAAGGTAAACAAGCAACAAGGTCAAACCAAGAAATGAGACTAAAGAATAGAAGCATACGTCATCAAACTCAATGATGTTTAAAACTAATGAAGCCTTCTTAGAATCAAAATCAAGAAGTAAGAAGCTTGGTCAAGAAGCAGGACCAAGAAGCAAGGAGCAAGAAACAAAATGCAAGAAGTCAGAAGCAAAGCTTAAAAGCAAACTAATTTATGCTGATGTGGAAATAGTATCTGAAACCAAAGGCTGAAAAGAGTTGTTGAAGTTTCCCAACGGCTATAAATGACTAAGTTAAATAGAAGCCTATAAAAGGAGTTGAGAGACTAAAAAAATTAGAACAACACGTTGAAAAAGAGCCAAAACTTTACATAATTGAACAATTTACTTTCTCATCATCGTTACTGCTTCTTATCCACTGTAACACATTGTGTATCAGCTATTTGAGCTCTGTTGTGGGAATATGTTTGTAACCAACTTGAGCACTACATAGTTTATCCACACTTTGTGTATTAGTTTTCTCAAGAAAAACCTTATACTTTCATTCTATTCTGATTGTATCTCCTTAACCAAGTAGAAGGGTGAATCTTAGTTGTGGTGTGAGTTGAGAAGCTTGGAAAGGCTAGGGAAATACTACTTAGACGCCTGAGAAGCTCTTAGAAGAAGAATACTTAGACGCCTGAAGAGGCTCTGAAAGAAGAATACTTGTAACTTTGAAGAATTCAATGGAAAATCTCATAGGTGGTGAGGACTAGACATAGCCCAAGCTGTTGAGGGTGAACTAGGATAAATTTCTTTGCGTTCTCTTCTTCCCTTATCTTTGTTCATACTGATATTCTGAACTACATATTAGCAACTGCTTCTAAGAGTAATTTTCATTAAACTTACTGAATCAACTTAAGAATCAAGTTTGTGTACAAAGAATCTACTAAGTTTTATCATCTGCTTCTTAAGTATTACATAACAGTAAACTTATACATATTTCAGTGATACTGAGTTGTTGCTACTAACCTTTCTCTCGTTCAAGTTTGAGAATTAATTTTCTAATATCCAAGTTAAGCTATCCTGATAATCAAATCAGAAAAGAAGTTTAAACTTTTTAGGAAGGCTAAGAACCGTGTCAATTTAACTCCCCTTCTTGAGACTTTGCCAACTACAATACTTAGCATATCTTAACATCTCTTCTTGAAGCTAAACCAATTTCTAGATAATTGATGTTTAAACTCTATCTTTATAAATAACTAGACAAATAGCTTTTCACATTCCATCTTATGGTAGAGTGTAGGCATGGTAATCAATTATTCAAACCTGTGGGCTACAAACTGGCCCCCACTCAACATCGATAGGGAAAATCCACTTTGATATTTAGGAAAACCTGACCTTAACCCAACTTTGACAAGAGAAGGGTTGAGTTCGAGAGTATAAGTACTCGCCCTGCCTCACCCCTAAACCTACTCCAATGTAAGAGTTAATTAATTTTAATTATAAAAATAGTTGAAAAGTAAAGTTAGGCTCACATATTATACCAAAAATATGGCTAAATTCTTGAGTTTCTTAATTTTTTTCTCAATGTCTATTTTACATATTTTTTCTATTAGAATGAATCAACACTCTATATATTAATTTTCAGAACACACCATGGAGATGGAAACACCCACTTCATGTATTCTCTCAACTAGAAAGCGATGTGTACTTTTGGTATTTTCACACTACTTTCTTCTATAGTGTCTTTCACACACCTCCCTTGAAATGATTTTTGGACATTCCTCTAAATCTCTCTCAATCTCTTGAAAAAACCGATAATGTAAAATCTAAATATTTGTAATTTTAACATTCATCTATTTTTTCCTATTTCAAATCCTTTTTAATTCAAATTTAAATTCTTATCATTATCATTTAATCATATATAATTATCAATCAATAATTATAACAACAAATGATATAATTTTAAAACTTGAATTATTTTTTTTGTGCAAAACCACAGGTATCCTCCACGGGAGGCAATCACTAGTGCAAAAATACAATATAACAATGCCAAACGATGATGGTTAAAATGCACCCATTGTCATAAACAACGCGGTGACATTTTTGAAATTTTGATGAACTTTACAACGACGGGTGAATGTAAAACGTCATGGAAAGAACAAATGAAGACGTTTAAAACTTAAAAGTACGAACTGTCGTGAAAAGTCTGGCTTGGCAACAAAATGACGACAGGTTTTCAGGGACGTCGTTAAAAAACCTTGTTCCTTAGAAACAACGATGGTTACATATGTAATCGTCGTTAAAAGTCTTCCTTCACGTAGAAACAACGACGGATCTGGGACGACCACCGTGAAACATTGCTGCCTCCGTAAAACGACGACGGTCCACCTAGTTGTTGTTTCTCCTAAAAAAACTGCACCTACTTCGTTCTTTCCACTTTGCTGCAGCGCCGTTCTCACTCATAAAATGTTCTCTCTCCCTTCGTCCCTCTTCGTTCTCTCTCTCGTCACCGCTCGCCCCTCGCCCTTCTCTCTGTTCACAGTTGGCTGTGCTCCGCCCTTCGCCCATCTCTCTCCATTCACAGCTGATGGTGTCCCGCCTGTCGCCCTTCTCTCTCCGTTCAGAGCTGGTGGTGCTCCGCCCCTCGTGGTGCTTCGTTGTTTCTCTTCCTCCCACCGTGGCATACACTGAAGCTTCCCCGACTTTGTATTGAGAGTTTTGATTCTTCAAGAAGGTGAATTTCACTCATATGTTAGGAATTATGTTTGCTCGTTACTCAAATTATGTCGGTCATTTTCGTTTTGTGCTTTTGTCAATAAAATTTGAGTGGGGTTCCTGTCACCTACAAATTGCAATAAATTACTACATATAAAGCATCATGGAATAGAACCTTATCCCAAACCAATAAACACACACACCTACACCTCCCTTAACCATTTCACATGTACCTAAATTCTTTTACTTACTTTATTGGAAACACATGAGCAATCTTTGAATTTGAAGCTTCCTTATCTATCACAAAACTTCAATTTCAATCGTCATATACTTGATGCATATTGTTAAAATTTCAATTACTTGTCACATGAAATTGTTTAGTTTGGTTTAATAGTAGATTTAGGAATTAATATGGAATTGTTTAGGTATATATAAGCCTTAATTAATTTAGAAATAAGGAATTAATTTGGAATTGCTTAGTTGTTTGTAGTAGTAGATTTAGGAAATAATATGGAATTGCTTAGGAAATAAGACTTAATTTTAATTAATAAGGAATTAATTTGGAAAGGCTTAGGTACATATATAAGCCTTAAATTAAAACTTTAATGTGGAAATAATTATAAGTTTTGTATCTATTATTATATTTGTTTTGCCTTATTAGTATAGGTGTTCAATAATTATATATGTTTATTTTTTAATTATATGTTTTGCCTTTATTCAATTAATTATATGTTTTATATTATTGTTGGTTTTTAATATTCAAGTTTGATGCATTGAGTGAACCTTAGTTTCCCGTTTGAGATTCAATATAGAAATTAAAGTACTGCCTCCAATTTGAAATGTCCCTATGATATCTTTTTTATAATAACAAAAGGAGGGAGTATTGATAGTCAATGTATTGAATCTTGAATTGTCCGGTTGGACAGTTTGGGAGAATCATTTTTTTACAGTTCATTAATACATATATTTTAATCCTCATTTCATACATTTTATGAAATTTTGGTTGATTGCATTTTGTGTGTTGTTCTTCGGGTGCATATTTGAATGTGGTTCACCACTTTCATTTCGTGCCACCTGAAGACTAATGTGAAATGCTGCTGAAATTTTATGAGATCTAAGAAATGATAATTAAAATTTACACAATAATGAACTAAGGTAAAGTGAATCTTCTTGAATAGGATAGGGCCACACCTTTGAATAAAAAGTGAGATATACATACATAATGTTGACATAAGAAGTGTCAATCATGCACGTACAAAAAGTAGATATGGATCGAAGTTGGATTAGTGCACGACACATTAGTGAAGAGTATGAGATAGGAGTGGAAGAATTTCTACAATTTGCGCGACATAATGTTGCTAGTAGTGTTGATGGAGGAAGGTTTAGGTGTCCTTGCGTGAATTATTTGAATGAAGAAGACTTGAGGAGAAATAAATCAAGGAGCATCTTCTGTGTGATGGTTTTCTGAAGAATTATACAACATGGACATGGCATAGTGAATTGCTTAATGTGACATGCGACTACCCATCCGAAGAGTATTCTTATTCAACCATGGAAGACCGATTGGAGGACATGATTCGTGATGTGTGTAAACAGATTTGCAGAAGCCCATATGTATTAAGATATGGCTAGTGATGCAGAGACTCCGTTGTTTCCTGGGTAAACTAAATTCACACGATTGTCAGCGGGTGTTAAGGTTGATGAATTTGAAGGCATTAAATGGATGGTCAGATAAAAGCTTCACGAAATTTCTTCAGTTGCTAACTGGCATGCTTCCTGAAGGGAATACACTACCCAATCGTAATTATGAGGCAAAGAAGATACTGTCTCTGGTGGGTATGGAGTATAAAAAGATACATGCATGCCCTAATGATTGCATTTTATGCAAAAAAGACTTTGAAGGGTTGAAGAAATGTCCTAAGTGTGGGTTATCACGCTAAAGGTGAAAGACAATGATCAACACAGTAATGATGAGGTGACAAAAGAGGGTTCCCCTGTGAAGGTTGTATGGTATCTTGCAATAATTCCAAGGTTTAAGCGTTGTTTGCCAATCCAAATGATGCTATAAGAACCTCAGATGGCATGCAGATGGGAGGATATGTGATGGAATGCTTCGTCATCCGGTTGATTCTTTACAATAGAAGAACCTTGATAATGAGTTTCCGCAATTTGGAAATGAGCCGAGGAATCTCTAGCTTGGACTAGCTTCAGATGGAATGAATCCATTTGGAAATTTAAATACTAATCATAGTTCATGGTTTGTTTTCTAGTTATTTACAACTTACCTCCCGGGCTGTGCATGAAGCGCAAATACATGATGTTGTCTATGATGATCTCTGGTCCACATCAGCCTGTAAATGATATTGATGTTTATCTCAGCCCATTGATAGAAGATCTGAGATTGTTATGGATGAGGAGGTAGAAGTGTTTGATGGGTTTTCCAACAAATCTTTCAAGATGCATGAAATGCTATTTTGTACTGTCAATGACTTCCCTACATATGGGAACTTATCAGGTTATAGTGTTAAGGGTCATAAAGCATGTCCTGTGTGTGAATAAGACACCTTCCATCAGCAATTGAAACATGGAAGGAAGATAGTGTATGTCGGGCATCAGAGATTCTTGAAAATGTATCACTCGTATCGAAGATTGAGAAAGGATTTTAATGGATATCCAGAGGTGGGGATTACACTGACTCTGTTAACAGGTGTGCAGATTTTTGAAAATGTGAAAGAAATTAATGTGGTATTTGGAAAGGGCATAGGAAAGACAATTGACCCAGGCATATGGAAAAAAAGGTCCATATTCTTTGATCTCTCGTACTAGTGCAAATTAAATGTTAGACACTGTATAGATGTCATGCACATGGAGAAAAATGAATATGATATAGCTTGATTGGAATGCTTCTCAATATTAAAGGAAAAACAAAGTATGGTGTGAATGCTTGTTTAGACTTGCTTGAAATGAATATATGACAGGAGTTGGCACCAAGGGAGATAGGCAGGCGCCAATATTTGCCCCCAGCATGCCACACCTTGTCCAAAAGGAGAAGACTAGTTTTTGCCAATGTCTTAAGGGTGTGAAGGCATCACAAGGATACTTTTCAAATGTCAAGAGCCTTGTATCAATGAAAGATACGAAACTAGTTGGGTTAAAGACTCATAATTGTCACGTCCTGATGCAACAATTACTGCATGTGGCTATCCGTGGCATCTTGCCAAAAAATGTGAGGCATACTATAACTCGATTGTGCTCATTCTTTAATTCAATTTGTAGTAAAGTCATTGACCCTCATAAGTTGGACCAACTCGAAGAAGACTGTTGTGATCTCTATGCCAATTGGAGATGTTTTTTCCTCCATCCTTTCTTGACATCATGGTGGACTTGCTTGTTCATCTAGCCAGAGAAGTTAGATTGTGTGGGCCAGTTTATCTAAGATGGATGTATCCAGTTGAGCGTTATATGAAGATTTTGAAAGGATATGTGAAGAATGTGTATTGTCGGATGCTTCTATAGTTGAAAGGTACATTGCAGAAGAAGCTATTGAGTTTTGTACCGAGTACTTATCGAAAGCAAAACCTATCGGACTTCCTGCCAAATGTTGGAACTCTAGAATATTCGCAAGTAAGTCATCACGAGGTGTACATATGGTAACAAAATCTCGGGAAGAAAATTCTCTAGGCACATTTATACATATTAAATAACACGGATGAGGTACTACCTTACCTAGCTGCTCACAAAGCCATTGTGAAGGAGAAGAACCCAAGACAACCAGAGAAATGGGTGTTGAAGGAGCATAATAAGACTTTTATGGCTTGGTTTAAAAATGAAATCATGAAAGATCTTACTGCATCTGAAACATTAACATGGCTAGCACATGGACTCAAGTATGATGTCTTATATTGTACTAGATATGAAATCAATAATTGTTTATTCTATACGAAGTCTCGGGATGACAAAAGTACAATGCAAAATAGTGGGGTCACTTTAGAGGCAAAGTCGATGCAATTCTCTACATCGAAAGATGAAAACCCAGTTATTGGATCAATGTCATACTATGGTGTAATTGAAGAGATTTGGGAGGTTGGTTACACTAAGTTTACAGTTCCTATTTTCAAGTGTAAGTGGGTTGACAATAAGAGTAGTGTGAGAATCGACGAATCAGGAATGACGTTGGTTGACTTTCTGAATATTGGATATCAGGACGAGCTATTTATCATGGCACATCAAGCTTCACAAGTGTTTTATGTGAAGGACCCTGTGTCGGAAAATTGGTCTATCGTTCTCCACGGAAAAAAGGAAGAATCTCTTCACGAAGATCAGCAGTCGATTCTTGATATTTGTGAAACTCGCTCATTTTCATCACTGATGATTAACAATGCCGAGGACGAAGTTGTCGATGATGTACATGCCACTCGAAGAGACCATGATGAGGGAATATAGGAACTACCCCATAAAAAGGTTAGTTAATTTATGTACCAATATTAATATGCCAAACAAATTACTTATGTAATGTCTTAATATTAATAGTTTTTTTATTAGTTACTTATGTCTCATTATCACTAACGTTTGTTTTATTTGATTTCTTAACAAACATATGGCTGATGATCAGGTTCCCCCGACATCTTCAGGGAATCATTCAGAGGAGACCTTCACAAGATCTGGTAGAGGACCTACTAGATTAAGGTCCCTGTCACTTAGACGTGGCTCGGGTTAGAAGATAGCACTCACCATCAATATTAACACCAGTGTGGCTTCTGGCCAAATGCCGAAACCTTTAGCAGCTATCACGTGGTATTAGTGCGAGACAGAATTTCCATTTTATGGCCGTCATGGGACCATGTCACTGAGTCTGACAAGCAAATGCTCTGGCAGGATGTTTTGGTAAAACACCTTCTCTAATTTTGTCTCAAAATTCTCAGATATTTAATGCTAAGTGTAACGTATAACTGATTTTTTCTTTGTTTTGCCATGCAGCAACATTTTGATATCCCTAATGTTGGGATGTTGAAGTCGAAGGTCTCTTCTTCGATTGCCATGAAATTTCATCAGTTTAAGTCCAATCTGACAATTACCTATGTATTTGGTTCAAAGAAGGGTGAGAATCCTAGTACCAAATACAAGGGGATTGATGAAGAAACTTGGAAACAGTTTGTTCAAAGCTGACAGGATGATCAATGGCAAGTTAGGGCAATTTAATTTGTTTTATTTATTAAGTTATGCATAAATATATAATAATTTATTGTTCATTGATGACATGATGTTAGGAAAAAGGCATAGGGATTCAGACACATAATGTTACCCCCCCCCCCACATTCTGTCAAGCACGACCTTTAGATCTTACTGATCCTGATGCGGACCCTTCATCACCACCTACACGACATGAAAAATGGAAGTAGGCCCATCTTAAACGCACGGGGGCATATACTTCTGACAAATCACGCCTAGTCTCTAATAGGATTATAGTTTTAATGTTATAATTTTTTTGTTATTACTTATACCAAGTCTTGAATTCATGTCATTGATGAGCCTCACTATATTTTTTAGTTACATGATTCCCTGGTTGAGGAAAGCACCCACGGTATATTTAGGCCTCATGGTCGTCAGGATATACTTGCTACTACTCTTAGATGACCTGAGAACCCTGGTCGTATTCGTGTTGTTGGAGGAGGTGTGAGGATTCAGTCATATTTTGGTCCACAATCACGCCAATCCTCATCGTCTGGGGCCCCCAACCAAGAGGTTATAGAACAACTAACCAGAATATCAAACACGAGTTGACTCTGTTAATCAGACACGAGTTGACTATGATAATCACGCAAGAGGTGAAAGATACGCTTATGTGCCAGTTTGATCAAAATTTGGAGTCCTTAGGGCTCTCACAGCAAACGGGTGCTCCTTTACATGAATTTGTGCCTCCTACAATTAGAGTCGGCATGAAGGGGAGTTGTGCACCTGTTGATGCTCCGGTTCCAGGGGATGACATGGGATCCATAACCCCATGTGAGTTGTATGTGGAGGACACTCCAACCCCCCATTGATGGCTATTAGGAACATTTTCGTAGGGTCACCATGCTACATAATATGCCTCTCCCACCAGAAACAGTCAAGGTAACAGTAGAAAAGATTATATATGGTAGTTCTCGGGTTCCTATCCAAACATTACAGGTTGCTGTTGTGGCACAGGCATATTAGACCTTCATTGCCTGGCCCAAACATCTAGTTAGGCAGATTTCATACGCCTAGGTATATTTGACACTTAGATTTTACATTTCATATTTATATGCATGTATTTATATCCTTAACAATGTATCCGTTGTTGTTTATGTGCAGCACAAACATCAGAAAGAGACAAAGACCCAAAAGAAGAAAAAGACACATATATCAACCGATGATCAGCTTCACGGATTGTTGGAGGTTTCTAGGGCCATTCGTAACGCACCTGTGGAGGGTGCCATGGGATTCAACTGTTTTTGGTAGGCAAATTGACGCCCCAGTGTATGTACACATGTCAGATATATTATAGGTTTCCTCTGGCGAGGAAGATCTGAACATCTCAGTCATTCAAATATGAGAGATGTAAGTACATTGACAACATTATTTGTAATTTTCTTATTAAGATACTTTATTAGGATATCTTTTACAAGGAAATGTCACCCTTTTTAGGTATTTTTCTTCATTAATCTCCCATAAGGACATATATGGATTCATTGACCCTCAACTCATTCAGTCGTCGGGGAATAAAATGAGAAGTAAATCAGAGAGTCACAAGAGGGGTTGAATTGTGACCCTTGAAAACTTTTGGTCCAACCTACAAGTACTTTGAAAAGCTTACTGATCTTTGCTCAAGGAATACCTTGGCTATCAGAAGTTACTTCTAGAAGATAATGGTTAGTGTATAATGCCAACTGAGTTGATTGAAACTATCTTTTTAAAGGTAAGCAATATCATAGGGACTGATATCATCAAATTTTATTCTTCCATGTAGTGTATTTAATGTAGATACAACTCAAATAAGGTTTAGAAGAATAATATAAAGTTTCTACAGTTATGCAGAAGCAAAACAGTGAATCTTTCACTTTAAACCATTCTTCTGAAGGGTCAAATGATTTGTATTTTAATAAAATTTTTCAGAATAGTTATTTAACTAATAACTAATAAGATTATAAGAGAAAATCTGTTCAGAAGAAAGTTTATATCAATCTGGTATTTTTAAATCAAGTTACACAATGAAATATGGTAAATGTTTCTTCTGAAGTATCAAATGAACTTGAAAGTTGATAAAACTTTCCAGATAAGATATTTAAATAGTAAACAATCAGAATATAAAGTTAGATTTGATTAAAATCAAGTTTGTAAAGATCTGGTGGTTTGAACCTCAAGTTTCAATGTTGAACAATGAACAGATTTCAAGAAATGTGCTTCTGAAACACCAAATAGTTTCATAATTTAATGAAACTTTCCATATCAATATTTGAACTAATATGGATGTGATTTATGTTAAAAAATCAATTCAAAAACAGGTTTATCAAAATCTAGTTTGCATCTTGCTAAATATTCAAAGTATGAACAATAACCAGCAAATCAATGAATGTAAGTACAGAAAGATAAAGAGAGTGAGGGTAAGAGGTATTGCATAGATGATTTTTATACTGGTTCCCCCTCACAATCCTTGGGCTACGTCTAGTACCTACCTCAGTAGGATTTTCCACTAATCAATCATGATTACAAGGTATTCTTTGCTCCCACAGCCTCCTCAGGCTTTTCCAAGTATTATTATGCAGCCTCTTTAGGCTCTAACATCAATATTATTTGCTCAGCCTTTGCAGGCTCTACACCTTCTCAATCCAACACTAACTGTCTCTAGTTAGCTTGGGAGATCACATACACTCTTTAACAAGAGATGGATTTTTTACATATGGCTCATAAAACACTCATGGAGTGGATTAATCTTTACAAAACTGAACCTAGACACACTCTCTAATAATTTATGAACAGCAACTCTGCATTTTGGAGTGGTCGAAGGAGAACCTCATTCTAGAAGGGAATTTCTACATTATGGCTCTTTGGATTTCTTCCCTTTTGTTCTCCTTAATTTTGCCCAGTTGAATGAGGCTATATTTATAAAGTTATGGTGGTCAAACTAGCCGTTGGAAATTCTTAGAGACGAAGACAAGTCCCCATCTGGCCATCTAAGGGCTGTCACTTTCATGTGGCAGCTTTCTCATTCTTCAGCTTTGACTGGTCATATCTTCTGAAGCGTATCTTCTGAAGCCAGTAGTTTCATTCTGTTTGAGCTTTCTTCTACTGGAGTAGTTAGTAAGACATGCATAAGTACTGGGCATTTTCTCATTTTAGCAAAACAAGTCTTAAACTCCTTTAAATTGAAATTGTAGCAGGTTCTGTCAATTTCTTCTAGAAGTGTGCAGAAATTATGTTTCTTCTTCTGGAAGTGTGCAGAAATTTTGTTTCTTCTTCTGCAAGTGTGCAGAATTTTGTTTCTTCATATGGAGCAAATTGTTTCTTCTGGAAGTGTGCAAAAATTTTGTTTCTTCTTCTGGAAGTGTGCGGAATTCTGTTTCTTCTTCTGCAAGTGTGCAGAAATTCTATTTTCTACTTTGAAGCTTCAAACATGCTTGTAAAGCTTCCAATCTTTTATCCTTGCTTTATTTGCATTGTGAGAGAAGTAATTATGCTTCTGGAAGCTTCTTTGAGTGTTCTTCAACTTGAAATATTCAAGGATAATAGCTTGAGGAGTGTGGGAACTTGTTCAGTGATTCTAAAAATACTTTGAACATGTTTACAACATGAAATGTGAATTTGATGCTTCTAAGGACAAAACTGTATTTCTAGTGATATTGACCTTCTCCAATTACTTTGTTTGCATCAATAACACTTGGAACGAATATTGTTGAATTGATTAAGTTATCTTTTACATTCAGAAGGTGCCAGGTTTCTTGAAAAGCTCATTCTCATGCTTCTAGTGGTCTTGAATGGTCCTTCTTAAGCTTCAACTTTGCTTCTGAAGCTTGATACAACTCAGTTTAATATTCATAGGATCTTAGATGAACTGTCTTGGCCTTCTTGAAGCTAAGAAGCTACTTCTTGAACTTGTTTCATCACTTTTGACATGAAAGCTCTATGTAACATGCTTCCGGACACATGTCTGATGTTTAAATGTTGTTCCTGATCTTTCCACCTTCTTTCTGTAACTTTTCCTGTATTCTTTCAAGTATTCTCAAACATTAGTACCAAAGTATTCATAATACTTAGAATATTGTTGTGAAAGTTTGTTGTCATTAAAACCTTTGCTCAAGAGGGTCTTGGACTTTAAGAAAGCTGAATACAAACCTACACAACAACATGGATGGATGGGGGAGAAAAAAGATTTATTTAGTTACTACATCCATGAGTAAGTGCTTATTTTAATAAATTATATTGTTTAACTTCATCACTGTGAATTTCTTGCAGTATTAATTAAATTCCAATGCAGCCGCCACAGGCAACTACTAATTGTATCACTCATTGATCACATTGCTATGTGGTTTTGTTCATTGCACAGGAAGCCCACCTCTTCTTTCAAAAAAATAGTAGATAAGTAATGACAATCAATTTATTTTGGTTATTAGTCTTTTTTGTTATAATTCTTCTCTAAGTAGTGTTTTTTTGTATTAGTGCCTACACAGGATATCACATGTTGATGGGTAAACCTATGTCTAGATATCCTGAGCTAGCATGGATGAACCTCAGGGTATTTAAATGCATTAAATAAATACATATTGATTGAAAACTTATGTATGGTTTTAATTGTTTGACTAATGTTTGTATTGAATTGTAGTGTAACAAACAAACCGGAGGTTATGAGTGCGGCTATTACGTAATGCAATGGTTGTCTTCCATTGTGCAAGGTGGAATTCAAGGAAGTTGGGAGCAGGTAATTCAGTAGGTTAGATTAATTATTCAATAAACCCACATTCATAATTGGTCTATCCACTAATGTCAAGTTATTACATTTTGTAGTATTTCATGGAGATCAACCCATTTGACTCTAATGCAATAGTTTACACCACAACAGCATGGGCAAAATACTGAAGAACACACATGAAAACACTAAAAGGGGGGTTTGAATAGTGTTTTTATAAACTTAGCGTTTTTATGGAAACCTTTCGCAAAACTAAGTTTGAAATGCTTTCAGACAGTGATTCAGACGCTGGTCTAAAGTATAAGTCTCTATTTATAGTTTTCAGACAGAGGTTTTCAGAAAGCTTTTCGTAAGTGGTTTTCTCAAAAAAAATAAAACTAATTCAAATTCCATCTTCTGTTAGAACAAACTGAACATACAAAGATAAGGGAAAAAAGAGCACTCAACCAATTATCCTGGTTCACTCACACCACCCGTGAGCTCCTCCAGTCCCAGTGCCAATAAGCTAGTGGATTTTCTCTTAATCTTAAAAGATTACAAGAATCTTTTGTTCACCAAGACTCTTCAGGCTCTACACAACAAGTATTCTTTGTCCTACCAAGCCACCTGGCTCTAACAAGTATTCTTGGTCCTACCAAGCCACTCTTGGCTCTAATCAACAACGTATTCTTACAAAGAAATTTTGAATTAGAACACAAGTTCTTCATTCTGGGTGTACAAGATATACATAGATCTAACTCTGGATATGAAAGTTTGATTGTACAAGAGATTTACAATGAATAAATCCTCAAAGGATTTTACAAAGTTTTGCAAAGCTTGGGGCTTGTGAAAATGTTCTTTTCTTTTTCAGCGATGAGCAGCAGCAAAATACCAACCTCAGCTTCAAGAGACTTCTGGTATTTATAAGCTTCATTCATCTTTGAAGAAGTGTGAGAGGAGTAGTCATTGTGAGATAACATTAAATGCGTTTAATCCCATTTAGACCCAACCACTGTCAGTACAGGTTGCAGCACTGTTCTGACTTCTGTGATGCTATAGAGCACGTTTCTCCTTTTGTGCTTCCAATTTGAATTGCAGCCCAAAAAGTTGCCTTTTATCTTGCTTTTTTGATGTATTGTGGGTGCGTGTAGTTTCGATACTAGCTTTGAACTTTCTACGTCAGACACCCATGTACTTCAGACAAACATCACTCTTTGAATGGAAACCATCGTTTGAAGCAGAGTTTTACTCCGGACGGATGCCTTGAGTCTTCGGAACTTGACCAACGTCATATCCTAGCTTGACCCAGACATACTCTTCATAAGCTCTCTGAAATAAAGAACTTTGAAAATATTTGTTGAGCATAAAGTTCTGAGTTTAATTAAGTTACAATCATCAAAATTTAAGTGTTGGGGTTTGTCTTAGACTTTAATGTCTTGAGACTCAACAAATACTTTATTGAGTTTTATAACAACACTTTAGGGTAGTTAGTTTGATTAGTTTTGACTACTTTTTGTATCGTTTTAACCTCTAGTTAATTAGTTTTTTCATCTCGAGACTTTAATATATGTTGGTTAGACTATAATTGATTCAAAATTTACATTTTGATGTTAATTGATGTTAATGGATGCAAATTGATGCAAATTTGTTGTTATTGTATTTTGTACAATTCCGAATGTTCTGGCTATTTGCAGGTTTGGGAAAGCCTAAAATAAGACATAGTATAAAAAACTGCACAAACAACGACAGTTAAGACCATAACCATCGTGAAAGTAGAAACAACGACGGTTATGGCCTTACCGTCATTGTTTGTGCGTACCAGAATAGGGTATATATCAGACATACAATGACGGTTTAAAAGCGGGAACCGTCGTTGTATGTCCACGAACAACGACGATTCTTGTTTGAACCTTCGTTGTTTGCTAGACATACAACAACAGTTCCAGCTTTAAACTGTCGTTGTTTCTAACTTATAATGACAGTTGACATACGTCCTTAAAAACCCATTTTTAGTGACGTCTGGGTCAACTGTAACGCCCTAATTTCTAAACTCAGAAATAATTCCCGTTGGAGACACTATCCCTGAAGTTCTTGAAATCATTCGTTAAAATTTTCGATATCGTCATACATTCGCTCAAACTTTCCAACGATTAGTCTTAAGCAATTACAATACAACATCAAAATCCCTAAATAAGAGTAAATCTTACTTAAACTTAGGAAGAATCCACACTTGGAGAAGTGTGATTCAATGAACTCATACCGGAAATCCGGTAACGTCTCCCTAAAACCGGATAATTACCAAATTCAGCTTAACCTGAAAATCAGCAAATCCAGCATATTTCAATATCATAACTATCATAGCATTAAACTAAGCCTCAGTGGCCAACTCAGAAATAAATATACTTATATAATTTACATTATACACCCTCGGCAAATAACCGATTAAGCAATATACAAATACTTTAGGAAACCACACTTCTATTAAACTAATCTTCTAGCTGAACTAAGACTCAGCTCCACCCTCACATTAACTGCCTCAACCTCACCGAAAGTAACCTGCATCACTAATATATATCCCCAAAAACTTGGGGTGAGATAATAATCCCAGTGAATACAACCACATGCAGAATGCAAGTGTTTGTGGTGAAAAAATCTAATTCCGAAAATTAAATTTAATCACTTTGATCTACGAACAATCTGGGGATTAGAATCAGATCCTCTTACGGGACTCTTTTAAAAAGTAGATTTATGGTGTTTCTGATTTATAAAAGACTTTCAAAAGTTCAAATTTTCTGAAAAAATGGTTGATTGGTACAGGAATTTTACCAAGTCAATTGTTATGTTTCAAGATCCAGAAATAATACAAATTTTAAAGGTTTTTGATTCAGAATTTAATCAAAACTATCGTTCAGAAGAATTAGAACTACTTGATTAAGAATTATTATCAAGTTTTCCAGACTATATTCAGAAATCAACTTTTACAGAAATCACTGAAAGTTCAAGAAAAAGCAATGCAAATAAAATTACATAATGTAAATTGCGGAATGTAAAATAAAGAAAAGAAAAATGAATTGTAAGAACAGTTGCATTGAAGGAATTGATGGGTTCATCACATACTTCCTTCTCCTTGTAACCTGTTTGTCGTCTTTAAGTTTGGACGTGTAAGGTGTTTCAGAGAGTTTGGTATAAGTGATTGCCAACCCTTATTACATTAAGAGTTCGCCTATTTATAGTTTTCTAATTCTAACGGCTAACTAATGTACAATTGACACATCATCTAGCCCTATGTGTTGGCAGCCTGCATGCTTGGCCACGTTTCTGCTAACCAGAAAACTACCTTCTTCTTTGAACTTTTTCAAATTTCTTCCACTGGATGTTGTCATCGTCCTTGATCAACAACTTCTATAACTTCACATAACTGCTTATCTGCTCTTCTCTATCTTCTCAAAAAGTCACTTTCAGATTCATAAATCTTCTAAGTCTTTATTGCACCTTGTTTTTGAGTTTCTGCTTTCTGCAAACTCGAAATCTTGCTTTTTCGATTTCTCGAAATCTTCTTTCTTGAATTCTGACTTCATGCACTCGAAATCTGCTCTTCGATTTCTCGAATCTTTCTTTCTGGAATACTGACTTCATGTACTCGAAAATTCCTTCATCTTTGACACTTAGTCTTTTTCTGTTGATATTTGGGCTCATTGAATACTTCCTGATTTCGATTTTCCAGAAGCCTTATAACTTCGATTGTCCAGAATATCTTTTGATTCTGATTTTCCAGAACTCCTTACTTTGGTTTTTTCAGAGTCTCTTTTGACTTCGATTTCTCGAAGTTCCTTTGTCTCTTTTTTCGAGTTTCTGAAGTTCCCTTCTAATGTCAACTTTAACAAATTTCTAAGTTATGAGATTCATTTCTCAAAATCGAATTTTGGAACTTGTAAGCTTTATGGAAACTCGAATTCTGGAACTTGTAAGCTTTCTGGAAATTCGAAAAGTATAAATGACTTTCAAATTTGTGAAATTTGAAATACTTGAAATTCGAATCCCAACAGATGCCCCCCCCCCCCCCAAAAATAGTCTCTTTCGAGAACTAATCTTTTATTTGAAGAAAGAGATATTTTGGAACAACCTTTGGTATTCCTTTTGACCTTTATTACCTTTTCTCATTCGAAACATATTGTCTTCATGTAACTCAGAGAGTTGGCCAAAGATTTAAAGTTAAGGGCCTATAAAAACTCAATCCCAAGTGGGGTTGTGGAGCAAGTAATTTTTACTCTCTTTCTTTTGTGGAAGCAAAATACTTCTTATTCATGTTTATCTAACTTTAATTCCTTTCTTTTCAGATAAACATCTCTTGTAGCTCTCAAACTGAGAGTCTGATTCAAGGAAGATAAGACTATCGAAAGTCCACTTCAAGCAACTCCTTCGAAGAAATTACTTTCAAAAAATCAAGCCATGGAGAATATTAAAGAAAGTAACGAAGAACAAGAAGGGAAGGAAGAAGAAGAAGTACAATCCCCTTCAGATCCAAATAAAGAAGATTCTCCTATGGAAGAAGATAATCCTATGCCTTCTCCTCAACCAACTCCTCAAGAAGAGAAGAAAACTCCTATGAAAGGGACTTCAATGTCCAATCAGAATCAGAGACTCCAGAAAAAGTCCCAAGTTTTTGCGAGGGATTCATCTAGGTCTACTCCTGTGTACACTCTATAGACTTAGATGATTGCCTCAAAAATTTGGATGACAATCCATTTCTGGTTTTCGAAGTCCTTTCTGGGGAAGTTTCTTTAACATCAGCCTATTCTGAAGCAACTATACAGGACCTTTGAACGAAGCAGATTCAATGGAAGCACTTCTTCAAAACTTCAAGAAGTTAATTTCGAGAAACCCATGTTGAAAATGATCCCTAAAGATCTTCATTACAAAGAAGAGATTCAATGTTACTTGACTCTTTCGATAAGAGACAAAAAGAATTTTCTGAATCTCAACAAGAAGGGATCAAAGGTTTCTCAAAATTATAATCAGAATGCCTCAACACTCTTGATCAAATTGAAGGGACTACTTCGAGGTTAAGCATTCAAAAGGTGATAAGGCTGAGCGGATGGATAAGCTTTCAGGATAGCAACGGAAAAGTTCAAAAATCGAGCAATTCATCAAGCAAAATTTATCCAAGGTTGAGGATCTCGAAAAAGAGAATCTTCGAATTGAGGCAGTATGGTCGAAAACTTCAGGAGGATGCCATCAGAGTGAAGTCACAGCAAAGAAGTTGGAAGCCACCATTTCTAGGCAGAGGTCTTCTCGAACTGAAATTCTCAATTCTGTTAAAGGAATTTCGAGAAGTGTTGTAGATGTTTCAAAAGATATTAATAATTTGGGAAAAATCTGACTACAGCTTGAAGATCCAATATGAAGACCTAATGCATGACTTCGCAAAGATGAAGAATAATTCTCCTTTTTAATTGCTTCTGCCTCTTTTCAAATCTTTACTATGTAATCCGAATTTATTTATTGAGCATGGGGCCTCAAATTCAATTGTCCTTTGAACAATTTATTTTCTTTAATGCACAATTCTAATTTCCTGCAAGTTTGGTTTATATTCTTTTTAAGTATTTTCCATTTATTGACATTATGCGCATATCACCAACTAACTCTCGAATTGAATATGCATTATTAGAAAATACTTTCTCAGTTTCGAAAGGTCCCTCCAATTAGGTGACCATTTACCAAACTTCTTAGACTTTTTATCAATTGGCAAAATTAACTTCCAAACATAATTACCAACTTGGAACTATTTTTTCTTAACTTCTTCTATGATAACACGAGTAGATTTGCTCTTTTTGCCTAATTATATTTTCAAGAGCAAGTAACCTTTCCTCATCAAGTTCATTTAATTCATCAAACATCAAATTCCAATAATCTTGAGAAGATAACTCGAATTGCCTTAGAAACCCTTATTGATTGCAAGTTATTTCCACTGGTAATACAGCATCGTGACCATAAACCAACTTATAAGGGGGTAGTTCGAGTAGCCTCTCTTGGTGAATTTCTATAGGCCCACAGAACTTTATTCAAAGTTCATGCCAATTTCTAGGCCTTTGCCCAATATGTCTTTTAATTAAAGCAATAATAATTTTATTAACTGCTTCAACTTGACCATTGGCTTGTGCATAATAAGGAGTAGAAGAAAGTAATTTTATCCCTTTCGATTCAGCAAACCTGACCATTTTTCTCCCAGTAAACATCGTTCCTTGATCTGTGGTAATGGTTTCTGGTAAAACCAAATCAGAATATGATATTTTCTTCAATAAAATGAATGATATCTTCTTGAGAAACCTCCCTTAAAGGAATTGCTTCTACCCATTTAGTAAAATAATCAACTCCTACTAGAATAAACTTATGGTTTCTCAAAGAAGCTGGGTGAATCATTCAATCAAATCTAAAGCCCATCTCTGAAGGCTTGGTTTTATTATTGAATGCAATTCACTTGCTGGAACTTGTTGCACATTTCCATGCTTTTGACAATCTTCACAAGACTTAGCGAAATTGTGACAATCCTTGGCCATTGAATGCCAAAAGAATAACTTTCTTCTCAAAATCCATTCAATTTCTTTCTTGCTTGGTGAGCTCCACAAGCACCTTCATGTACTTCGGACCAAAGCTAAGTATGCTTCAGTTTCTCCTAAACATCGAAGTAAATTCCCATCAATAGCTTTCTTATAAAGCTCTTCACCTAAACACAGTAGTTCAGAATTTTATATTTCAAGTGTTTTTATTTATCAGGGAAGGATTTTGTATCATATTCACAATTTCTCTTCTCCAATCATTCTGATCTAGAAGATTTATATTATGGATATCAAATTCCTTGATTGGAAAGCCTCTTTTGAATATCACTAATTTTCTGAGAGTTCCAATTGAAATTCTATATCCTGAAGCTATTTGAGCCAATTCATTAGCTTCGAAATTCTGACCTCTTGGAATATGTTCAATTTTTACTTCATCAAACATTTCCAGAAGTTTATTGGCCTAAACCAAATACTTAGGGGTTGATGCCCCACCTACTGCACAACTCATAACATTTGAAGGTGCAAACATGGGTGCTATAGAGCACTCTTCAATCTCTCATGATGTTTCTGAGGAAGCCTCATTAGGAGTAGGATTACCTACTTCTATCACTGAAGGACAGGCTCCTACACTTGATCTGGCTCAAACTAATGCAGTCCTTCAAGGATCTGAGGAGGTACCAAATATAGAACCTTTAGCTGAAAGTCATCCAGATCTTGAGATGCAACAAATAGTTGTATAGCTACTGCCCTGGATAAATAAGAGGCAGGAAAAAAGTTAGAACAAGAGGCTCTTGATCGTGAAATTGCCAAAGCTGCTCAGGATGCCTATAGGAATGATCGTATTACTGAGAAAAGGAAAAACAAGAAAGAAAAAGGAAGAGAAAGACCAAGAGATCAACAAAGAAGTCAAAGAAAACGAAACAGGAATTGGTTGATGATGTGGGGCACAATAGAATAATGACGAGAAGAGCTATTGTTGAAGTTATTCAACTCTCAGTCCCTCATGCCGCTGAAATCAAGAAGAAGAATAGTGAGGAAAGGAAGAGAAACCTCCTGATGAAGGATGAGGAAGAGAAGAAAACTCCAAAACCTAAGAAACCCAAATTGATCTTAAATAATGAGATCTCTTTAGAAGATGAGCTCTCGGAATCTGAGATCATAAGGGAATCTGAAGTTTCAAGAGGATCTGAATTTCCTGCTTTTGAAGAGGTGCCTCAACCTCTTCCATCTGAAGGTACTATTGTTGTTGTTATTGTCTCCTCTTGCATTATTGGAGGGAGGATCATGCCATTAAAAGAGTCACCTGAATGGTATGAGTTTGCTGGGGAAACTTATGATTCATCAGTTATCCCTTCTGATGAGATGGGTAGGAAACTTGCACAAGAAATTCCACATAAACTCTATCTCATTCCCTTGCAGGACAGGTCAAAAGCTACCAAGTTTCCTTGCTTAAGGGATGAGTTGGCCTACTTCAGGAATGACCTCCCTGTCCAAGATGTAAGAAAAATTCTGAAGATGGAACATCCTGCTGATACCATTGAAAGATGGCAAAAGGATTGGTCTGAAGATGAGAAGCTGACTGCTCTTCAACTGCAAAAGATTCGTTATGGTGCCCCTCAACCCCTTCACAGAATAAGGAAAGTGGATCCCTTTGCAGGTCCCACAAATATGGTCGATGAAGATGATTGGTTTCACATAAAGAAGTTGGAAGCTGAAGCTGATGCTGTTACAACACATCGTTTCAAGTGCTTTGGAGGAAGATTTTATAAACATCCACTGCATTATCACAAAAAGGAAAGCACAATAATAAAAATGAAGCCGAACAAAATCATACCTCGATTGGAGATGAGAGTAAGGTATAGGCAAAAAGGGAAGAAGTTCTACACAGGCACAAAACTGGGTCCTCTGAAGCCTCTTAAAGCCGAGCAATGGAAGAAATTATGAAAAAGGAAGGTATGAACCACCTGGAGACAAAGTGGGTTTGGGACTCCTACTAGAAGCTGAGGGAAGCTGCTGGAGAATGCTTCTATCCTGATCCTGAATGTGGAGAACCAGAAGTTGAACTTGTATATCTTAAAAATCACTCCGTTGTTTGTGAGTAAAGGCCCCTATGCTCAAGAACGGATTGATTTTAGGTATCACAATGGAAAGTTTCCTATGGGGATTATCAACATGAAGATTGAGAATTGTTGAAGAAAACCAACAACCGGTACTTCTATTTTATCAAGAAGCATGAGATTTTGGTTTTCCTGAGGAATCAGCCTACTTCAGATTATCCTCTCCTTTCATGACCATTGTCTTCCAGGAGCTTGGTGCAGACTTGGTTGATCAAAATATTGCTCTCAGGAGAAGGCTAGAAGAGATGGAAAGGCATCAAGCTGAAATGCAGATTGCTCTTGCCAAACTTGTTCGAAGACAAGATGTATTGCTGGAACAAACTTCACAAATCAGAAATGACAATGAAAAGTTTAAGCAAGAAATTTTGTCTAAAATAAGCAAGTTTGAAGCCTCTCTAGTCACTCTCATTAAGGAAGCTTTAGAAAAGAAAGGATGATTTTGTAGGACAATGATGTATTAAATACTAGGAATAAAATAAGGCATATTCAGCACATCATTTTTTCTACTTTATTGATTTATTGTCTTGATCCTTTCTATGTTTAAATTTCATACATAGAATATATTGTTTACTCTTAATACTTACTTATTGTTTACTTAATTGTCTACCGAGAAGTTTTATTAATTATTTTTTCTATTGCTGCAAATCAAATTCTGATATAACTTGTGTCTGATACCCTTTTGATTGATGACAAAAGGGGGGAATTACACTAATTTTAACTTTAAATCTAAGGAAGGAGTATATGCAGTTCAGGGGGAGCTCTCGTAAGGAAGCATGTGGATCCAGAAAAGCTCCAAAGAGACATCTGAATCAGGTGGAGCTCTTACGATTTCTTACTGTTTGTCAGATTTATAGTTCAAGTTTATTTTAGTTTGTCATCATAAAAAAGGGGAGATTGTTGAGTCTTAAGTTTTGATGGATACAAACCTAAAATAAATTAAGTTAGTATCTTCTAAGACTCACTGATGAAAGCATTAAACATTTCAGATACAATCATCTCATCTGAAGTGCGCCGTCAATCTGAAAGGAGAAAGTCTGTCTGAAGTCAAGCTAAGATCTGAAGTTGGTCAAGTTTTGAAGACTCAAGATCTGAAGATCAAGGATCTGTCTAAGTGAAACCAGTTCAGGTGATGGTTCCCATCTGAAGACTAAGTATGTCTGAAGTACAAGGGCAGATGGTGTGGCAAGTCAAAGCTAGTACCAGAATTATACGCAACCTCAGAATTTCAGAAAGGCAAGACTAGAGTCGACCTTTTTGGCTAGAACTTCTAAACTAAGCCAAATAAGGAAAGTTTGCGGTAGTCGACCTGCAAAAGCTAGGAAGATAGCTACAATATCGTACTTTTGTTAGAAAGGATTCACAATGGGAAAATCCTACCTCCCAACGTATCTTTTGTCAGACTCCTCTAGTTCAAGTATAAATACTCTTGAATGACTTACCAAGACAGTGCTCCTAGGCTAGGGCTCCAAGGACTGGTGATTTTCAGAAAAGTTGAGCTCTCAAGAGAGTCCTTCTTCATTTTAGAACTAGATGTTCTTATGGGGAAGCTTTTACGAATGAAACGAAAAATTCCAAAGGTTTCAGATTAACGCGTCATCGGATGATAGACAAATTCATAATATCATTCAGTCATGTGCACTTCAGATCATATATTTAGATGATGATGCAAGTATAATTCAGATGATGCATTTCAGATGATAAGAGTTCATTCAATCACATATTTTCAGATGAGCATACAAGTTCAGATAGATAAATAATTTTAAGACAACCAGTTTTCAGTCAATGTATATAATTTCATATATTAAACTGTAAATTATATTTTACCAAAAGTTAGTAACCTTCCCTTGACATTGTAGTCAAACTCCTTTTGTAGCTTTCCTTGCGTCTTATGGTTTTCATCTGGATCTTCTTCCTCGGCACGATCAAGTGCTCAACCCCGAGGTTAAGCTCTGATACCAACTGTAGGGACACACAGGAAAATACTAGAAGGGGGGTTGAATAGTTTTTTATAAAATAATCACTTTTATGGAAACCTTTTATAAAACTAAGTTTTGAAGGCCTTCAGACCGAGGTTCAGACGTTGTCTGAAGGTGTAAGTCTACGTCTGAAGATTTCATACAAAGGTTTTCAAAAAGTTTTTCTTAAATAGTTTTCTCAAAAGCGCTTATAAAAACTTAGTTTAAAATCCCTCTTCTTGTTAAGATAAACTGAAAATAAAGAGTTAAGGGAAAGAGAAGGTACTCAGCTAATTTATCCCGGTTCACCCACAACCTTGGGCTACATCCAGTCCTCACACATCGTGAGATTTTCCACTAACTTATCCAAGTTACAAGTATTCTTTGTTATCAACTGCCTCTTCAGGCAACTCACCAAGTATTCTTCCTACAGAGCCTCTCTAGGCTTCTAAGTATTCTTTTCTAACAAGCCTCTGCAGGCTCTACAACAAGTATTCTTTGTTACCAAGCCTCCTCAGGTTCTTACAACAAGTATTATTTGTTACCAAGCCTCTTCAGGCTCTTACAACAAGTATTTAAATTTAAATTATAGGGTTGCAACTACTTATGTTTTTTTGTTTCTAATTGTAATTTATTTAAAAAATAATTAATAAAATGACTGACTTTTTTAAATTTAATTATTATTTTATTGATTGAAGTTTAATTTTCCATTTACTTATAATGTTTTTTATATATCATGGGGGAATACATCTTTAATTTAGTAAATAGATTACAAAATGTAAATATAATTTGGTAGCAAATGTGTCTATTGTTCAATTTAGTAGATAGTAATTATATAATTTTTTTCTTTGGCCTTTACACCCTTTATGTAAAAAAAGGGGCAAGTATAATTTGCCCAATAATGAAAAATTTAAATAAAGTGTATTAATAGTTAAATTTAAAAATTACAGGGGTAAGCATATGTATGTAAGAAAAAAATTTCATAAAAACAAATTCATATTTAAATTATAAAAGTAAAAATATATATAATATAAAAAAATAAAAAAAAATATATGGAGACATAATAATAATTATGTACATATTATACAATTATTTATATATTTGTTATGAAGCATATATTATTTTTAAAAAAAATATTTCAACGAACCCATTAATGTATTGGCCCGTGCGAACGAATGTACCGGACTAGTTACATTATAATGTAAGAGTTTGGGCTTTGTGGTGCTATTTTAAGGATAACTTGATGCCGACATCTTGCTCAATTTACAAAATGCAGAAAAGTGAGAGAAGAGGTGGTGAGCGAAAACAAAAAAATGAAAATAGAATAATGAATAATGATGGAAAAAGAATATATTGATGAATGAGAGTGAAAGGGGAGGTCCCTTGTCCCGGCCACCACCCGGCAAACCCACTTTTGTTGCCACTTTCTTGTCCCCCAATCACACTTACTCCCCCTGTTTTCCTCTGTCCCCTCTCTCTTATTCTTTTCGTTTCGGCCTTACACACCCACTCCACTATTTTTCCCTGGTTTCTCCATTTGACCCATTCCCTAACCTTTTCTTTCTTTTTATATCACTTTTCTCTTCCCACCCTTCCTTTCTCCTTCATTAACTTCATTTAATAATGTTTGACCCTCTTAATCACGTTGAGAATCCGTTTGTTTTAAACTTTACTTCAACAAAACCATAATTTTAAAAATTAATTTTAAATCACTTCCGTCCAATGTATTTCGTGCTTAATTCATCTCAACCATTTATTTCTAGAATCAATTTTACTCAACCTATAAACTAAACAGACTAGTAGTAGTACCACTTAATTACAGTAATAAATAAAGCTCAGCAATTTGCATAGTGTACTATAGAAAGCATTATGATACTGAACCAAATTAAACTTAATTAGCTCTGGACCAATTGAACCCCGCTTTTTTGGACATAAATTTTTAGAGGTTGAAGATGGTAGGTATCTTTATTTAATGGGAGAAAATAAAAAATCTAAAATCTACCGGTATTTAAAGAAAACTTAAATTTATCTCACTCAAAAGAAAGGGAAATTTCCTCTTAATTTTTCCCCTACAAATTCTTTCTAATACTATATAATTAAGTATTAAATAAAAAATAAATGAGTATAATATTAGGAGGATTTGTAGGAATATAAATTAAGAAGATATAGAATTATTCTAAAAGAAATAAATGGAAACTCAAACATGTGATTTATCATGTGTGAGACTCTAATGTTTTTGTGAAAACTAATATTTTTTATTTTTAAAAAAAAATGTGTTTTTTTATATTTATATTTAAAAATTTTAAAATAACATTTTTTATGTCATCAATTAAATTTTAATCTTTACCTAATTAATTGGAGAAATAATTGTGTCCAGAAATGACATTAAAAAATTAATATAAAAAATTTGATGTTAAAAAACTTTTTTGATTATATATATATATATATATATATATATTATTTTTTATCATTTAAAAACTAAGAGCCCGTTTGGGGTGGTTGCGAGTTTTCAGTTTTTGATTTTTAAACATTTTCAATTAAGTTTTAACAACTCAAAATAAAAAACTGAAAACTTGTTTTTATGATTTTCAAAACAGACATTTTGAAAATCACAAAAAGTGGTTTTCAGTTTTTGGTTTTGAGTTTTAAAAACTTAATTCAAAGTTTTAAAAACCAAAAACTGAAAACTCACAACCACCCCGAACGGGCCCAAGTCACTAAGGTGGAGTTAGTGATGGGGGATTTGGATATTTTATATAAGTAATAATAAATTCAAATCTCATTACATTCATTGTAAAAAAAATCGATGACAGTTGTATTTTTAAGAAATTAAAGTAATTGTTTAAAATTGAATAATGATATTAATCTATTATTCATGACTAGCTAAGAAATATTTAATACACTATATTAAAATTTTCAATTACTTAAAAAAGAAAAATAATAAATAGTTTTATATTTTTAATATAATAAATACTTTTAATTTTATTAAATATTTTTTTATTTTTAAGTGAATACATAAATAAATTGGTTAACCTACTTCTTATAATGCCCTTCTAACTTCTAAGTGGCTAAATATTTATTACTCCTATTATTTCTTTTTAAATGTTATTTAACATATATAATAATATACGAATCAAGAAATATAATTGATATTTTTTATTAAAATTAATATTTAACTTTTAATATATATTTATTTTAATAAATTAATAATTATCATGTGTACCATATAAATATCTTAATGAAATAAAAATTATAAAATTAAAATATAAATGAAAATATATAAATATAAAAGTGTTTGAAACTTTTAATTTTAAAAATTAGTCTAATGGATAGAAATTTAATTTAATAATAATATTTTGTTTTGTTTAACATTGATTCATTGAAGAAATTTGGATATTGATTCAAAAATTAAAAAATTAATAATATATTTTGATTGAATAACTATTTAAAAATGTAATTAATATTGATTTGTTTTTAATCTAATATAAAAGCTAACGTATAACAGTGTTCAAGAGTCAAGACTCGACCTGTACCATTGACCTGTCGTGACCCGAGTTATTTTAGTTGGGTCTGACCCGTTTCTATAAAAAAAAATAATATGATTAAATCGGGTCTCATTTGATGGCATGATAACGAGTCAGAGACGAGTTCAGGCTAACTTTGATATTATTCAATAAATATATATATATATATAATATTTATAATTTATAATTTTCTATTATTTAAAGACCGATCCATGTTTTATTCTTTTAATTAAGGGTTTTAGGTCAATTTTTCTCTATCTATGGTTACATATTCTATATGTAAAGTTATATAGTATTATATTGTGATTTTTTACTATTGTTATATGATAATTTTATGATTTTATTTAGTTTATAAATGGGGTAAATTTTATTTAGTTTATTAGAATAATATTTTTTAAAAAAATAGAAAGGAGTAAACCTTATTTAACTTTTTTTTAATGGTCTTCGTAATTTAATTAGATGATTCACGGGATACACATTGCCTGTGGCCATCATTTCATCCCAAGCAGAAGTCATTCATTACTGTTTTTTTGTCCTCTGTTGTGGGTTTTCACATTGAATAATCAAAGATACTCAATCCCGTGGAAATATTTTTGTCTGATATTTTCTGAAGTAGTATTTTGGTAGGAGAATAATTTTCAATGAATATGCCACAGCCACTTGAGTGATACCGAATTGAATAGAATACACTTTAATTTTTCTCTTACCAATTGCCATGGTTGACTATTGTCATGTATAGCAGGCAGGGCCAAGATTGTGCTTTGCTTCACCCTGCATCGCAGTAATCATTTCATGTCAGTATCTCGCTCTGATCAATATGTCTAGGCCTTGTGGCTGCATGCAATTTGCATTCTGGGGGTACCCCAATCACCCTCCAAAGAAGGACAAACAAGTATATCAATAACAATCCTCTTGCGTGTCTCCTATTTGCATCTTCTTGGACATGATAATAAAATTTAAGGGCAGAGCCTGAATTTTCACTCCACGGTGCAATTTTTGTTAACTCTTTTCAACAATTAATGTCAACATCCTAGCTACAAACATCAACTGGCATCCGTCATCATGATATTTTGAGCATGAATAAAGACGTTAAAGAGAAAATAACAGACAGGGGATGTTGAAAATGAGGTCGCATTGCCTGCTGAGTTTGACATGTGACTCTCAGGTGGATCTTTCTCAATACTTTGTTCTTTTACCCCGTGCATGTCTCAGGAAATAATGGTCATTAACATTAGTGTCGTCTATGATGAATGTTGCATAAAATTACAAAGAGTGAGTAGAACATTTTAAATACTTATTTTCCTCAAAGAAAAGATAATCATGGCATATCAAGTATTTCAGATCCATATTGTTAAGATATATGCATTGTTCTCCTCACCCATCATAGCTCTGCTCATTTGTAATTCACGTTTCATTTTCCCCCTTTTTCTTATACCTCTTACTTTTTTTTTTGTTTTTGTTTTATTTTTCTCTGTTAATTTATCTTCACCTTCATTTATAATTTTGTTTTTTACATCTTTGTTTGGCTAAGATTGACAAAAAAAAAACTTATACCACTAGATATTGGAGTGATCATCGGGTTGGGTTGGGTTGAGTTTAGGGCATTGACGTACCAAATCCAATGAAAAGATATTAGGTTTGGTCAATTGAGTTCAACATTTTAAAATGTTTGTGTTTATAAATAAACTAAAAAATAAAAAAATGAAAAATACTTTAAATAAAAAATATAAATTGTCATTATAAGTATAATAAAAATAAAAACATATAATTTGATAATAAGGAAATCAATTTATACAATGTTAAATATTAAAATGTGTAACTCATTAGTATAAAAAATTATAAAATTAATTTTTTTATTAATGGTTGGGTTAGGTTGGGTTGATCGGGATGGGAGTACGAAAACCCGATACCCAATCCAATCTGATTGGGTTCGTCTATATGGAACCCAATCTGACCTGACTACCCAACCCAACCCATCTTTTTTAATTGGGTTGGGTTGGGTTTGGTTGATCGGATTCATTGGATCTACCAAATTCATGATCACCCCTAACTAGATATCCGCAAATATACCCACATATCTAGAAAATGGGCGGGGATGAATATTATACTACATGATCTGCCGCATACTCATTAAAATATATTTTCTATTAAATATATTAAAATATTATGATTTTTTATTATTTTTTGATGAGATAAAATTTATGTTATATTATTTTGTAATGATATTCTTAATATATTAACCCATAATGATATTATATAATATATTATATGATAATTTCTCCTTTTCTACTTACAATTTTTAATTTTTTCAATAGGATGATTCTAGGGTGCACCAAACAAAATTTGATCCACCTAGTCCAGTTTTATATTTTTTGCTTACAAAAAGTGAATGAATAATTTTATTTTTTATTAAATAGTTTTTATATGACTATTTGGATTTCACTTAAAGGAAAACATGGATTTACAATACAATTTATGCTAATTTCATTGAGCATATATCAATTTAAAGTTGAAGGGAAAAATTTTAAATTACATAGTAATATTGATTTGATTTTTTATTATTTTTAAATAATATTTCATAAAAACAACTGGAAACTATTTTAATATCAATCATTAATAAAATAAGAGTTGTATTTAGTGATTAGAAATTTAAAATACTATATTTCCATATTTTGGAGCACGTGAACCATGGTCCACTATAGACAAACCATTTTCAATATTAATGAATACCCATGGATACATGTTATACGCATGGATACTGTTACGGACCAGACTTTCGGGCCCAATCAGATTGACCAAATATGATCCAATCAAGAAACTCAACCCAAGAAACTAAGTAGGCCTAGATGACCAAGTCGGCCCACATATCAGATAACCCTAAATAGGGAGTACCTGGAATTACCATGTGCGGCGCACCACTAAATCATAACCTATGGATAATAGCCCAAGGCCCAAATCCCCATATATTCTCCTATAAATACTGTAGATGTCAGATGTCAGGTACGCAATTATTATGCATTAATTACTATATTCTCTGATCAAAGTTGACTCGGGCGTAGGGGTGGGAACAGGCCAGGTCGCTCGTCAGGGGCCTACTACCCGGCCTATATCAGGCCCAAGTCAGGCCAGGCCAAGGCTTTTTCAAAAGCCTATATAGCAAAACAGGTCAGGCTTCAGGCCATCGAAAAAGCCTTTTAAACCTACCAGGCTGACCTATTTAACTAAATATAAAAAAATACTAATATTTTTTATATTGCTATTATTATTATAAAGATTTTTTATTACTTTTTCTTTTAATTATATGCTTATTAGCTTGTATAAACATTTAAGTATGTTAAAAACTTGAGCCTATAAGTCTATTCATACATATGCTTATAATATATTCAAGTACCTTACTATAAAACAGGCTTTTAAACAGGCTTTCAGGCCATATTAGGCTTTAAATAGGCCAGGTTCAGGCCATAAAATAAAGCCTATGTCAGGTAAACAGGTCAAGCTCAGGTCATGGATTAAGGTGCAGGCCAGGCTCAGGCCTTGGAAAGCCTAGCTCGGTTCGGCCTATTTCCACCTCTACTTGGGCGTCAGAGTGTCTTTGCAGGTACTCCCCCTATTATGTCATGAACCAACTAGACTGACCCTATTCAAATGTGTTTGTTTGTATACAAATGAAGGATCTCATTATAATTCATCCTTTTATAAAAGCGCATTAAAACACCTACTTCACATGAGTGTTGTAAAATTTGAATCCAAAAATTATTAAATATTTGAGTGTATAATTTCTTATAGACAACTCAAATTTGATATCACTCGGTTTGATCCCCATTAAACACATTTTTAGGGAGGGGTAAGTAGCATTAACTTTGACTAAACCTCGAACAGGATTGTCATAGTAATAGATGATACATGTAGTTAACACTAAAAAAATTTCATATGACCGGAAGAATTTCGATATTCTCACACTATTGAATAATAAAATATGATATGTTAGTAAAAATTTAATATAACTAACAAATATTATAATTAATCTTAGTGAATCTTTGTGTAATAAAAATTCTACCTTTATAATAAAATCATGGCTTAAATATGTTTTTAGTCCCTCGAAAATTAGTAAATTTTGTGTTTAGTCCCTATAAAATTTTTCACCTAAGTTTAGTCCCTCATTAATTTTTTGTTTCCGAGTTTAGTCTTTACCGTTAATTGTTGCTGTTAAATGATGATATATCTGACACTATTATAGTACGTTGATGTGTCTATTTAGGCTGACGTGACTGCCACGTTGGAATTTAAAATAATTAATTTTGGAATTAATAATAAAAATTTGTAGCAAAATAATTAATACAAAATTCAACGTGGCAGTCACGTCTGCCTAAATAGACACATCAGTAGAGCTGTCAATTCGGCTACCCGACCCGGCTTGATTCGGGTAGCGGGCTTTTTCGGGCTGAGCTAAAAGGATCGGGAATTGTTCGGGTTTCCAAAAAGGTGCTTGAGCCATACATTTTTGCGGGTAGCCCGAATTTTTTTGCAGGTTTTGCGGGCTACCCAGCCTTTTGCAGGTTTTTGCGGGTAGCAGACTTCATTGGACTGGGCTAAAAAGCCCGAGAGTTATTCAGGCTTCTAAAATAAGTGCCCGAGCCCTATATTTTTACAGGCTTTTGTGGGTCGGCCCGGTCGGGCTAGCCCATTTTGCCGGCTCTAAACATCAGCGCACTGTAACAATGTCAAGTCATCACTTAACAACAACAATTAACGGCAATGACTAAACATGGAAATGGAATATTAATGAGGGACTAAACTTATGTGAAAGATTTTATAGGGACTAAACACAAAATTCACTAATTTTCGAGGGACTAAAAACATATTTAAGTCTAAAATCATTTATTGTTAATCAAGAACGGGAGTATCTAAATCCTATTACAATTATAATTAAAAGAATATTAAAGTCAATTAGTATTTGAAACAAAAGGGCAAATGCAACGTTTTAAAATTTTAAAGCTTAATGAGAAGCCATCTTAATGTGTATTTGGTTTCCATCAAAATCGGTTACAAACATGAAGTTGAATTTATGTTACAAATGTGATTTTGATGAAAATCAAACCGGTAATAGTTAGTGTCCCTTTGGAACAATACAAAACTGAGTTTTACAGAATTGATTTCAAATCAAATTTTTTTTAATGTGCTTCGTAATTTGTGCATAACTCATTTTCAATCATTCATTTTAAAAAAACAATTTTACTCAACTGTAAAGAAAAATAATTTAACTTCAAGGTTTTCATGGATTTGATTGGATTGATTATAAAAGAATAATTATTTGCTTTAATTTCTATGGTTTAATTTTATTTTAACATATAAGAATTTGATTGTAAATTCTAATTTAATTTTAAAATGTTTGGATTTGATTGGTTTAGTGATGATAACTGACACCCACTGGGCATGGTAATATAATATTCATTATCATATCTGCAATATGAAAAAAAAATACTCGTACCTACACTTATATCTGCGTGGATAACGATTTTAATATCTATCACTTCACCCCTTATATGTGTACATGTATAAACATATTCACTCTTTATTTAGCTGTAAAATAAATAAAATGAACATTGATTAAAAATAAATATAACTTAATTAAAAAAATATTAAAAAATAATCATAATTAAAACATAAAAATATAATCATTTTGCTAAATTATAATACAGTGTAATAAAGTTATGAAATATAATGCATAATGTAATGTTCAAATTTTGATTAACTATTAATATATATGTATATGTACATGAAAATTTTTAATTAAATAATTAGGCGTGTGTGTGATTTTGCTTGTATATATGTATATGTGTATAAATATATACATACATACATTTATAATTAGAGTAAAATATTAATTTGGTCCCTGTAAAATCATTGAGATTTGAAATTGGTCCCTCCAAAATTTTTTCTTTTTTTTTCATCCTTTGAAATATTTTTCGTTTTTTTTTCGTCCCTGCCGTTAAATGTTGGATAAAAACGCTGATGTGGCAAACTCCTCACACTGTGACAGATGACATGGATATTGTTTTATGGGTAAAATATTAATTTGATCCCTGTAAAATTATTGAGATTTGAAATTGGTCCCTCCAAAATTTTTTCTTTTTTTTTTCCATCCTTTCAAATATTTTCTTTTTTTTGGTCCCTGTCGTCAGTTTTGGATGGAAACTGCTGACGTGGCAAACGAAATACACAGTCAGCTATCCTACGTGGTATTTTTTCTACTGAGATGGATATCATTTAAAAAATCATGTGAACTGCACGTAGGTCAGCATTTGACCTTGTTATTGAGAATCCCTACACATTTGCCAATCAAATGATCGATTTTCTTCTTCTCCCCTCCGCTGTGCTTAATCTTCGTCAACCCTAAGTCAGTTGCAGCGAAGGTTTTACCGTCCATTGAAAGACTTCAAAAAATAAATTTACCGTCCATTGATCTTTTACAAAAAAAATTATATATAGCATTCCAAATATACCCCTATATATTTAAAAGTCACTATATTTTAGAGACATTAATTGTCATATGGTGGAAGACTAACTCCAAAAGTCATTTTTCAATGGTGTAGTTGAACATGTGGATAAAACTTCATTAATTATTCACACTTGGGAATTAAAAAGAGTTAAACATTAATGAAGAGTAAACACCATGCCAAAAAAGGCATTTTACCGCAGTTCTGGAAGCCTTTTTACCATAGATTATCGTAGCTATTCTGTAGTTAATGTCTAGTTATTTAATTAAAAATCCTATTTGGTATGTTAGGGTTGTTAAAATGTTTTTTTTAATTCCCATGGGTAATTTAAATTTTAAAATAATTTGAAGTATATTATCTAAATTTAAAGAAAATATAGATTGATGTATATGTATGATACGATTTGATTTGATTTGATATGGATGATTTTCATATTAGTCTAATTAAATTGAGTACCATCTTGAAATCTATCATGCTTTAGTTTTTCAAATCATTGCATTTTTTTTACGTAAATGTTATTAGTTATAACTTCATGTTCTTAATTAATGGTTTCTTCCCAAGATATTATTTGATTTTTGTTTGACACTTAATTAGTGTATGCATTGTTGACTGAATAGGTATATCCCCTATTACCAGGGGCAATCCTATTCGGGACTTAGTCACAGTTAAGGCTCATCACCCCTCCCTAAAAATGTGTTTAGTGAAGATCAAACTTGAGATTTCTTCCCATAATTTCAGTCCGCTTTGCCTAAGAGTAAAATAAAGTACAATAGCAGTATTCCTTAGTAGGCATATTACAAGCACATCAAATGTAAAAATGAAGTTGAACACATGTAAAATAATAAACAAAGAAAGATCTAACATAATAATTATCAAGATCATTTTGTTATTCTTTCAATGGACGGTAAATTTATTTTTTGAAGTCTTTCAATGGACGGTAAAACCTTCACTGCAACTGACTTAGGGCTGATGAAGATTAAGCACGACGGAGGGGAGAAGAAGAAGAAGATCGATCCTTTGATTGGCAAATGTGTAGGGATTCTCAATAACAAGGTCAAATGCTAACCCATGTGCAGTTCACGTGATTTTTTAAATGATATCCATCTCAGCAGAAAAAATGCCACGTAGGATAGCTGACTGTGTATTCCGTTTGCCACGTCAGCAGTTTCCATCCAAAACTGACGATGGGGACAAAAAAAAAAAATATTTGAAAGGATGAAAAAAAAAGAAAAAATTTTGGAGGGACCAATTTCAAATCTCAATAATTTTACAGTGATCAAATTAATATTTTACCCATAAAACAATATCCATGTCATCTGCCACAGTGTGAGGAGTTTGCCACGTCAGCGTTTTCCATCCAACATTTAACGGCAGGGACGAAAAAAAAACGAAAAATATTTCAAAGGATGAGAAAAAAGAAAATTTTTTGGAGAGACCAATTTCAAATCTCAATGATTTTACAGGGACCAAATTAATATTTTACCCTTTATAATTATTTAATTAACACACACACACATATATAGTTGTGAGCATGATGTGGGTTGTGTATTTTGGTGTCTATACCCATGCTTGTAACCATCTCTATTAAATTTCTTGGAGAATTATCTAAATTTATGAATGTACTCATTTAGCATGTATTTACCTTATCTATTGAGTTCAGGTCTAATCAGGAAGGATGAAGATGAATTGGTGAAGAGATGGATGACGCCACTTCCAAGGATGGAAGATAAGTCATGTGACGCCACAAGGGTGGTGATTTACCCTTGATGAGTCTAGGAGCTGAATGTAACGTCCTAATTCCGCGAACCTAGAAATAATGCTCGTTGGAGACACATTTCTAAGTTTATGAAATTATTTAGCACCATTATCGGTATCGACATACAAATAATCACAAAATTATGCTTAGGAAATCCAATGTTTACCTAAGCGAAAGTTAAGCATATAAACTTAAGTACATACTCTATAATGCCACTGGGTGGCTACAACTATAACATGTTTGGGATGTTATGGTCTAGGAAACTCTTTCCGGAAATCCGGTAGAGCCTCCCCTAAAAACTGGATATTTCCAGAAAGTTCATCTCAACCTGAAATCCAAAAAATCCAGCCAATACAACATTTACACATACACACACACACACACACATATATATACATTTATATTCATAATATTACATTATAGTTCTTCAAAATATCATAACAACCCTTCCCTGATAATCATGACCTATGCACAACCCCCACAATTCCAAGATTTCATTTACAATAGTAGTACCACATCATCCTACTTAATTAAATCCTCAATTCTTTCGCCAAGCCTCTGGACAACAACCTGCACAGCTGGATGTAATTTCCCACATCGTGGGATGAGACTACGTCCCAGTGAGTGCGATAACAATGTGTGCAGTGTGGGGGAAAGCAGACAGGTACGAATGCAACATCAATACACATAAACACATATTGGACTACACATCACAATCCACGGGAAGTCAAGTAAAGCATGTCATGGTGAAAGTAATCATAAAACATACATGAAAGCAATCAATACAGGGTTAGTCTGAAGTATTTTACCCAAACACCCAAGGGTTCTTTTCATTGTTACATGATTTGAGCGATGGGCCATGTGACCAAGGACCATCGTCCAAGGCCATCGTGATTAAATCTTATTAGCAAACATACATGTCGTTTATTATTAGTTGAGGAACCCCATTTAACTCCTTGGTCGTGGAGCAAATGAGAGTTACCTCTCTTGTACATGATTGGTCCGAAGACCCCTGAATGGTCCGAAGACCCCTGAATTCCTGATGATTTCCTTGGCCCAAGGCCCATGAGAGCATGATACATGATTAGGGTTCTAGAGCATGGGAGCATGATTCATGATATGTAAACATGTTTTATATATGTGTGTGTGTGTGAAAGTTTCATGGCATTAACATCTCCTGAACAACAACTATCATGAAAACCCTAACCTTGCAACCTAGGGTTAAATCACAATCAAACAATCCAAGCCAATACACACATAAGCCCTAGGTTAACCTCAACAATCACAAGCAAGTAAAGTAAGAAAGGGAAAGGAAGAATAGGGATCATAAGAGAACATTACACATGATGAAAGTGAGTGGGTGGATCATACTCACCTCAAAGCAAGGAAAAAGGGGATGATTGAGTGATGAGGATGGTGATTCCAAGCTCCCTTGATGACTTGAGGATGGTGGAGTGGTTACTCCTCCTTCTTCTTGGCTCCAATGGAGTCCCTCTCTCTAGAAATCTCTCCCTCTCTCTCTAAAACTGAAGGGAAAGAAGAGGAATTGAAAATGAAACCTTAACTTTCTATTTTTAACGGACCAGAAATGCACTTGCGCTCAGGCTGCGCTTGAGCGCAAGAAGAAGAAATGTAGACACGAATCTACACTCAGGCTGCGCTCAAGCTCAGCCTGAGTTGAATTTCCCCAAATTGCTCTGTTTCCTGCGCTCAGGCTGCGCTTGGGCGCAACATGAGCTAAATTTCCTCAATTCCTCTCTGTTTTCTGCGCTCAGGCTGTGCTCAAGCTCAGCATGAGCGAGAAAACCAGATTAGAATCCCACCTAATTACTGATATTCTCACTCAGCCTGCGCTCAGCCTGAGCGAGCATACCAACCCTCAAAATCTTGGTTTTTGCCCCTCTTTGATTCCAATTCAATTATCTCCTTCTCAAACCTAATTCCACTCCCTAAATCCTCCTTCTAACTTAGTCTTCCTCCTCCTAATCCTTTCCTATTCTAATTCTTGATAAATCAATTCCCTTGATCATAAGGCTCGTTCTATCACACCTAATGGCCAAGACCTAGGATGTTGCTCTCTCCCTAACTCTTTCTAATAACACTTCCTTTCAACTTAGTTCTTCTTCACCTAACCTCATTTACTCATTCTTAATACCATTATGTCCCCCTTTTACTCCCTAGTGTGATTTCTTCTAAGTTCCGCGCACAATTATCTTACCTAACGTTTGGTTGTACTACCGAGACTCCTTAAGACTCAATACTCTTGTTTTACTTACCTAATTCTTGTCTGAAACCATACTCAACCCCCAAATGCTCCTCCTACTCCTAACCTCCCCCTCTTGGCTGAGTTCACAACCCGAGACTTCTCTAACATCTTCTGAGTTCCAATTTCCGGGATGTTACACTGAATACCACAAGGAAGAATTCATTGATAAGTTCTTAAGAGAAACCCATCTCTCACAAAAGAAAAAAAACCCAACGTTAATTTTACTAATTCAATAATTTTTATTCTCGAATACAATTTAGCCCCTATTTATAGACTAAAGTGGATGTTCAAAATCGTAGCTCCTAAAATTGAAATAAAGACTCTGCTGTCATGCAATTACCACGCATGGTTAATTGCATGTTACATTTTATTCCAAAATTAAAAGAACGTTACAAGAAATGAAAAGTTAATTTTCGAATAAGTTCTGGAATTGCCTCACGTCTTGTCGGGTAGAATTAAAGAGACTCGAATCGGATGGAAAAGACGCTCAGATCAGATGGAACTAAACCCTATCCGACTGGCCAACTATTCATGCTCCAAACGTTGTCTGCATCATTTATTTTTCGCTTCTAGTCTGGATTCATATATGCTCGGATCGGATGGCTTCTAGCCCGATTCTCTCCCGGATTCTCTTCCAGCCCGGATTCATATCACTTCTTTTAGGAGATGAAAATGTTAGCTGAAAGCTGGAAAGTTAAATGAAACCTGAAAAACTAGTTGAAAGTTGAAAAACTAGCTGATTTGATTGAAGTGTTTGGTAAAACTAGATGAAAATGGTAAAATTACATACAGGGACATTATTAATCATTTGATAATGATGAGTGGGGGTGACTGATGGATAAACTTTTAATAAATTTTTAGTTAGTAGTTGAAAATGAGAGTTTTTTTTTAAAAAAAGCTACTAAAGAAGCTTTTCAAGGAAAGCTAGTAGCAACCCAAAAAAGCTACCTTACCAAACACGGCTGAAATGATTTTAGCTACTAATTTAACTTTCAACTAGCTGAATGACTTACCAAACATACTCTATAAATATAATAAAAATCATTTAAATTATTAAATATCCCATCCATAAATATAATATAACTATAACTATAACTAGTAAAACTCTTTTAAATCTATATTATTAAAAAAGTGTCTACACAACTCCATAGTTTTATTTATATACTAGTATAACTTAATATAATTATTTTTATTCACTTAAATATACTTTTAATCAAATATTTATTAAAAAATTTATCTTTAATTAAACATATTTTTCATGAACAAATATAAAATGTATGATAATTTTATTAAATGTAGGAAAATAAATATAAAAATATATAAGTTGTATATAATATATATTTGATTTATATTGAATTAGATGATTTTCAAAATATAAAAAACTCAAAATTCAATTTAATAAAATTATGATTATGAAATTTTTTATTTTTATGTTAATTTCTTTTTATCTTTTTATTGAATTTTATCGATTTAAAAATATCTTTGACAACTAGGTGTACGTTTTAATAAAATAAATAAAAAAAGTGTAGAAAAAAAAAAAAAAAGCGTCATCCTGGATTCATAGCGCAGGGACAGTGCGACAAGATAGTTATTTTTCTTACGCTGCCGCTGCATCTCCATTCACAGTCCATAACCTTTTGTTTTCTCTATGTTAAATCTCTCTAATCGAATATTTTTTTTTGGTTTAACCACATATATTCTTCACGAGAGGTAATTCTGTTCGAGCCAGAAACATCCACATCGTGATGGGGCTAGCTCTCTCAACGAGGATTTTTTCTATCCACAACACTCGAACCCGAGACCTTGATTAAGAGGAATCAAACATTCCACTTGAACCAACCCCCGTTAGTTCTCTAATCGAATATTAATATTTTATATCTTGTCTAAAAAAAGAATATTAACATTTAATATTCCTTGTATTTTTTCAATATTAATTTATCTTTACAAAATGTGATTCTTTTATAAAAAAAGAATGTATGTACGGAATATAAAAAATTTAAGATAAATCATCTTTTTTTATTAAGTGTGTGATTGTGAATACTCTTTATTCTTTACAAATATAATATACCTTAAGAATTTAATAATTATATATTGTAAATGACAAAAATTTTATATTGACTTTTAGCTACCATATCATTTAATGAATATAATACCTCATATATTATTAAACTCATTAATTGATATAGCAACACACCATTGGGCATAAGTGTAGCCATGTATAGTAATTAGACTTATAAGAGTGTGTTTGGTATGCCATTTCAACTAGCTGAAAGCTGAAATTAGTAGCTGAAACTATTTCAGCACTGTTTGGTAAATTAGTTTTTTTAGCTAGCTACTAGCTAAAAATTAATTACAAGTTTATCCCTCAACCACCCTCACTTATTATTATTTAATAATTAATGATGTTCTTGTATGTCATTTTACCATTTTTTCTGCTAGTTTTACCGAATACCTTCAATCAATTCAACTAGCTTTAATCTTTTAGAGCTAACTTTTCAACTACTTTTACCAAATACCCCCTCCGGTCCTATTTATAAGAACCTTTTAACTACTTCACACGGATTAAGGAAGTTGGTTAATTTAGTTGATTACAATAAATTTGTCATAATTGTGTATCATATTTCCTAAACTACCCTTGAATTTACTGTGACCCATTATCTTTCTCTTTCTATTTAACTACTCAATTGTGTCACACTCTCTCTATTAATTAATTACTCACCTACTTCCACTAATGGGGTACTTTTGTCAAAGAATAAGTAATGCATGAGACAATCCGAAAAAGTTCTTATAAAAGAGACCAAGACCCACCTTAAAAAAAGGACTGGAGGGAGTATACTCTAAATAGGATAAGACATATATAATTAAATCGGTTTTTCTAACATGTGCAATATTGCACAGCATAATAAAACAAAAGTAGAAAATTTTTATTGGGAATTACAACTATCACAACATTCATTACATTGCTAACGTTAATGGTTATAATTCCCAATAAAACCTTTTTCATTTTTGTTTTATTATCTGTGTAATATTGCAAATGTTAGAAAAATTGTAATTAAATATATGATGGTTAAAAAACAATGGTTAATGAAACAAAGTGTACAAATAAAAACTCTCCATTAATATTAAATATTATTTTTTTTTGGGTCGAATATTAAATATTAATTAAACAGTAATAGATACATGTTTGTTTGCGAGTTGTGTGTGACAGACAGAGCAGCCGTTTGGCTTTTTTGCCCCTGTCCGGTCCGGTCCACTTTTTATTTATTTATTTAATTTTTCTTTTATTGGCATAGTAAGTTAAACGCTTCATTTATTGAGTTTCTCTTTCTGTTTGTGTGCAGTATGCACACTCCAAAGCTTTTGTTGCTTTGTGCTTAATGGAAGGCCCTTGAGTGAGTCACCTTGTTTGCTTTTCTTTCTCTGTCTCTCTGTCTCTGCTCTTTAGGTTTCACTCATCTTCTCTCTGCAAAACCTTGAACAATAATCTCTCTTCAATCTTCACTCTCTCCTCTGCCAAACCAACCTTCCATTTCCATAGGTGCGTCACTGCTTCTTTTTTTTCTTTCTCATTTTCGTTTCAGCTCTTTTGCTGGATTCCTAGTGTGTTTCTGTTTTTTAGATAGAAAGAATGTGCGCCTTTTCGTTTTTTTATAATTTTTTTTATTTTCTCACTTATTCAGTCACATTCCTTAGCTCGTTCTGGTTTTTATTTTTTTTATTTTTTAAATAAAGGAAATATTTTGGAAAAGTGCTGGTTTGGGTGTGGATCTATTTTAATAAATACACAATTTGTTTCTTTTTTCATTTATTGCATAATCCGGTGCTAATAAATGTTACTTAGATGATCAATAATATGCTTACTTGGTTTCTTGCGTAGGAACTTCTATACTGAAAACAAAAAAAATACAAAATTTTCATGGTCTTTTCATTTTCGCGGTTTAGGTTCCTGATGCAGCTCCTGTAGTGGGTTATGATGGATGGTTAAAGGGTCCCATTTTCTCTTTGGGTGTAAAGATGATTCTTCAGTAAATTGATGTGCCATTTACATGTTGCCGTATTTTTTTTCTGAATCATTGTTTTTGTGTGTTTAACTTTTCGTTTGCAAGAGGGCAAAGAAAACTTATGCATGAACTTCGTATTTTGTTTTGCTATATCCAGAAATGTTTTTCCTACACTCTGCAGCGACTTCTTATGTTTTCAATGCTGTTTAAATTGCTTACTAATGACACTATCAATCTGAGAGTGTGAGAAGAGCTAATCTGGGCTATACAATCATACATATATAGATGATCAAGATTAAATTTAAGCAAAACCAATATTGACTATCCATCAATGGTTGTAAAGCCAAGATTAGCTCTTCACATTGATGCCCTTACTTGATACACCCACTCCCACCTATGATTTGCCAGAGTATTCCTGTACATTTAGATGCCTTCTTATTAATCCTTATTAAGTTTTTATGAACTTTGCAAGCCTGCTTATTATATGCTTTCCTTTCCAGTTACATGAAATGATGACCATGCTTTTCCTTTATGGAGTTTAGAACTCAGTTTGTCTTCATCTATTGTTGAATTTTTATTAGCATAGCAGCATTTCATTCTGGGAATATGTTTGAGTAAATTGTGGTTTTATAATGGTTTCTTGTAACTGCAAGGCAGATTGTTTATTTGGAGTCTGATGTCTCCACCACTGCTGGTTACTGAAGAGGAAGGGCAGAGCAAAGCCTCAACAATAGCATCTGCATCTTCACAATCCCTGGATTGCTTCTCCCAAACTGGGGCTGGACTGAAAGAGCGCAATTACCTGGGATTGTCGGATTGCTCATCGGTGGACAGTTCTACTGTCCCAAACTTGTCTGATGAGAAAAAGGAAAACCTAAATTTGAAGGCTACAGAGTTGAGGCTGGGCCTTCCTGGGTCCCAGTCACCTGAAAGGGATCCAGATCTTTTCTCATTGAGCTCAACAAAACTTGATGAGAAACCACTGTTCCCTTTGCTTCCTACAAAAGATGGAATCTGCTCATTGTCCCAGAAAACTGTGGTTTCAGGCAACAAAAGAGGTTTTGCCGATGCAATGGATGGGTTCCCTGAGGTGAAAACTTCTCCTTTTTAATATGGTTAAATGGATGTTTCATACTGTTTCTGAGTCTGATGCTTCTCAATCTGCGGTGCAGGGGAAATTTCCTGGTAATGCAGGGATAAAGATAATGCTATCACCTAGACCTTCAGGAGCTCCTTCAACCACAATTAAAGAAATACCAAGCAAGGTGTTACAAGAACGTCCTTGTGCAGCAAATGGAACTGGTCATAACCATACAGGGGCTTCTATCAGTGGCAGTGCACCGGCTTCTAAGTAAGTAAAATGTACTAGTACAAGGATCCATAATTTTCAGAAGAATCTAGTTGTGCAAAGACCTTAAAAGGGATCTACATGTATTTATAATTGTTCTAATTAATTAATTCTTATCTATGACAGGGCACAAGTTGTTGGTTGGCCTCCTATAAGATCATTTAGAAAAAACTCATTGGCCACCACTTCAAAGAACAATGATGAAGTAGATGGAAAACCAGGTCCAGCCGCACTCTTTGTGAAGGTCAGCATGGATGGTGCTCCCTATCTCAGGAAGGTAGATCTAAGAAATTATACAACATACCAGGAACTGTCTTCTGACCTTGAGAAGATGTTCAGCTGTTTTACCCTAGGTGATTTATTACAAATTTACAACTTTAATTTATTTTAACAAATTATTTACTGCTAATGTTGGTCACTGTTTTTTTCATTCTAAAATGTATATTTGGCATGGATTCACTACACTCATGTACCATATCAGGTCAATGTGGTTCCCATGGAGCTCCGGGAAGAGAAATGTTGAGTGAGAGCAAGCTGAAGGACTTCCTGCATGGTTCAGAATATGTGCTCACTTATGAAGATAAAGATGGTGACTGGATGCTTGTAGGAGATGTACCATGGGAGTAAGTCTTTGAACCTTCTATGAGCTTACTCAATGTGTTTTCAACTTTGTACTCACTCTGTCTCATATTACCTGTCTTTTAAGGTAATGTACACATCTTAAGAAAATTATTTATTATAATAACTACTGTGATGAAATAACTTTTTTTTAACTAAAATACCCTCATTAAAAGAGTTAGATAAGAATTAATTAATGTATTGTACAGTAGATAAGTTGGTTAAGATATTAAATATCAATAAGTAACGGTATTATTGGAAAAAGTAATTAATACTTTCTTGTGACAACTGACAAACCAAAAGTCTCAAAGTGAAAAATATTATGAGATGGGGGCATATGTTTTTGTGATGCTTATATTGTTTCTAAGATGATAGCGCAAGGTGCTTCAGGAAATTTGTAAAGTCAATTATTCTTGAATCAGTGGCATGTGTAATAAATTGCCAGCAATGCCAAAAGTTTAGAAATTTCCATTCCACCTGGGAAATGACTTTAGATCTTCCTGGTTACTACTTTCTAGTTATAGGATACTGTAGACATAAGGGGATTACTGCATTCCCTGCATGTACAGTAGTATAGGTACTATAGAAGAATAAAGTAATTGCTACAATGTTAACCTACTAGTAAATAAGTATTGCTTCCTTGAACACTGTCAAGAGCATGCTTGTTAAACCCCTACAGCAGTGCTACTGGTATTGATTGTTCTTCAAATTTCTAGTACAACCAAAATTCCAGATATTGTTTTATTTTATTGGTGAATTGTGCATTTGGGCTAGTTTTATGTTATGTACTGTACATAAAACGGTAATCAGAATGACCATAAATCAATACCAGAATTATTTACAACCTCACTCCTGTATTATCTCTTTTCTTCTTCCAAAATATTTTTCTAATCAGAACTTGTTTTTCCCCCGGTTTGATACTTCATTTGGAATACAAGTTCATGTATGTTATAGCTTTTGTTTTGTAGTTGCAGACTAAACTTGATCATGGCTGGGATTTTGTTGCTGAATTACATTTTAAGTGTGATTCAGTTATGCTTCCTATTGGAATGTGTTAGTTCATATCTGTACCTAGGCATCTAGTGTTGCAAATTACTACTATTTGCACCAACAAATTGTCAACTGGAAGACCGACCGAAGAAATGAAATCAATGAATTGTTAACTTCACTCTAGCTTTCTTCCTATTCTTAACTGTAATTTTCTTTTGTTTGCAGTATGTTCATTGACACATGCAAAAGGCTGAAAATCATGAAGGGTTCTGATGCCATTGGCTTAGGTATGTATTATAGGTGATAATTCCTTTTAAAGTTACCATACTTGTCATTGCTAAACTATCATATGAATTGATAGACTGGGAGTATCTGCTTTGTATGACACTGTAGCTGTAGAGGGATGATATCTAGCAGTATATTATGAATTTATGATGCTGATGTGTTTTAAGGGAGACCATTGAATCTAAGTCAATATGACAATAGATTTTATATCATAAAAAAATACTTTGTATACATATAGTGATAGTGTAAGGCTGAGAACAATTTTTTTTTTTTTTTTTTTTTGCATTCTTTGAAGGATGATATTGTTTGCTTTTTACTAGATTGTTTTGTGCATGGATTTCTGTGAATTATTCATTGAACTAGTGTTTAAAATCTATAGATATTGATAGTCAACATATACTGGATTTATGGTGTAGCTGTACAGTTTTTAACAATCATAATTTTGAAACATAGTACTCTCTCTCGGCTTATTTATAAGTCATATTCTAGAAGTCTTTGTTGGTCCTTTATACAAGTCATTTTAGAAAATCTATGAAGCATTAAATATTTTTTCCAAGTTTATCCTTAATCTCTAATAACTCATATTTAATTAGTCTACACTTTCCAATAACTTTATTTTTTCTACTTTTCCAAATGAGTATTTATAAGTAAGTTGAAGTGCTTCTGGTTCATGGGAAGAGATAATGGGATATCAAAGAAGATAAACAAGGTGGAGAGAGAAATTAATGAAATACTGAAAGTAATAATTGAGGTGGGAAGAGGAATTAATGGAATTGATTAAATTCCCAATAAGGGTAAATTTGGAAAGTTATCAATTTTCTTTTTTTTTTGATAAATTTAAGACTTTTAACTAATTTAACTAATTTTCTTAACCTGTATGGATTGAGTTTGCTTGAAACTTGTGTAACACAAAAACTATGATTGAAAGTGCCTCTGGTTTTTATCTGCAATTGACTACAATGGATTGCCTTGAGTTTGCTTGTTTCCTTGTACCTTGTAAGACAAGGGAACTATTATTACTAAAGCCTGGGGTTGATGCAATCCTAGTGAGCAAAGTTTCAATTCAATTTCAAATTCTTCCCAATGGTAATGTTCCTTTTGACAACAATGGATATGCTCAAGTTTGCTTAGGTAGTTTTTCCTTTCTTCACAGCTCCCAGGGCTATGGAGAAATCCAAGAGCAGGAGCTAGATGGTACAGGGAATTTGGACAGTTGACTGCGTTTTATCTGCTACAGTAAATTGAGAAGGACGTGAAAAGGAAGCTATGAAATGATTGAATCCCCGCATTTTGATGGTTAAATGCGGATGTTAATTATCTATGTTTTCAGGTCCCTGAATAGTGTCTTGGTCTTTGTGTTACAATTGTTATTACTTTAATACCTATTGAAGCTACCTTGAATATTAGTATGTGTGGAGTCTGTAATCTTTATAGGAACCTTTTATGTCTGGATGAGTTAAATGTCTGTTACAATCAGTATATTGTTCTCTGTGATTATCCCTTAGTTTTTCTTTCGTTTTATCCTTGATGAGCAATTTTTTTTTTCATGCAATCCATGTTCAAATCAAATGACTCGTGCTACGAGGGGAGAGCCCAGTCTCGCTTTGCCAATCCTAGTAATTTGGATGACCCGTTGTTTATTGCTGTTTTGGGTATCTGGGAAGACTGGAATTACCAAGCTGCAGGTAAACATTCACTTTAGGATACTTTGGTAAACTTTGCTGTTTGATGATGGTGGTTGTCATCATGAGGAAAATTTGAGGATGAATGGACTATAAAAGACTAGAAAATGAACAGGGTTGACACTTCAACAAATCCTTTTTCTTTTTCTTTTTTTATAGATACCAAACACCAAATAATACATAGATACCAACAAACCAACATACTAAACTGAAAACCAAATATTATAATATGAAAGCTAAAAAATACAGCTTGCATGTTTGGTAGATAAAACAAAGGGATGAAATCTAATCCAACTAGATGATTGCCCCAGACAATGATGCTTCTGTTGCATGGGAAGATAAGAAAAAGGAGAGGAAGTCCAAAGACAAGTGAGTAACGTCTAACAAAGAAGAGGATGTATACTTTCCATCTTTAATTGATTAGTTTTAGCAGTTGTGGAGTTCTATTGTTTTGATATATGATATCTCCATAAAATAAAACCTTGCAATGAAGGCTAAATTTTGTGGACAATGAAAAATGAGATTAGAGTGAAAATTCAATTAATGCGTCCTACTCTCACAATTTTAAAAGTTTCTTGTCCGGCACAATTATAAGAACAAATGTCCAAAAATGAATAACAGCATTCAACCAAGCTAATTTTCCAAGTTGGGTTCTCATGTTCATTCATTAAGTCATGTCAAAAGGGAATCTACTTATATTCATGCATGTCATATATACTAAGTATAAGATCAATTATGTACATTTTTCAGTGTATTCTTTTGATATAACTCCATCAATGACGAAGCTTTCATTCGCATACATGAAGAATTTTCTGAATGATTTAAGACATATGTAAGTGTCATAATTGTTGTTGTCCACTTCCATTTACTTATTTTGAGTATATAGTACTATGTCTTTTCTTTTTTGGTCGTAGTACTATGTCATTCTTCTGTGTTTTTTGTATAGGCTTTTTTTTGGTCAAAAGAGCAATAGATTACTGAAAAATAGTCTTTGGGCCAAAGCCCATTACACTTGATACACCGAGAGGGCACAGATACAATTAGAGAAATCAGCCCTCTAAGCCGAAGGAAGAACATTCTAACAGCAGAAGTGAAAATAGATTTCTAATGGAGCAAATAGGGTGACTAACCCAAACTTAAGTCATTAGTTTGCGGTCCACTTTCAAAAGCCGAAATTTGTCACAGGTACTTTTCGAATGGATTTAAGTTTTAAACACAAGCATGGTATAAAAGTTATAAATAGTAGGGTGTATGTAAAAGGGGTTATGGGAGGAGGAGAAAATGACTTTTGTGGGGTCATCCAAAATATTTTTGAATTGGAATATTAATGTTGTCCCAACAAAGTTGTCTTATTTTATTGTCATTAGCTTGATCCGAAAAGAAATAAAGACACAAGTTGACCCACAATATAATAGTATAGAAATTACGATGATGATTAGATTATATAATCATTATGATTTATCATCGGACAAAAAGCAAAATAAGTGTATTATGTCTCTTATCTAGAAATGCAAACAAACACATGTGGTTGGTGTGTAATAATAAAGACCGAACCTCAGGGTCATGTGAAAACTAATGACCCTAATAATGAAGTGACTTATCAAGATGATGAAACATCACACATTTTTCCAATAATAAAAATTGAATAACTGATAGACATGGAGGATGAAAGATGTGAGGAAGATCAAGATGACAATCGATAGTTAGCATATTATTAAATTGAGTATTGATAAATATTTTATTCTTTTGCTCATTTTCTGTATTTCATTCAAATTTGGTTTGCCATTTGTAAGTAATGTTTTGTATGTGTTATGTTTTCTAATGAACCAATGTCGGATCCAGAAAGAGTTTTAAGGGGGTAGGATTCATATAAATATAAAAAATATCAATAAAAAATACAATTTAAACATAAAAAATAACTAAAAAAATAAAACATGTAAATTTTTTGTGAATGAAGTATATAATATGTTACTTGTTGAGGATGGGGAGGGGGCCAAAGCCCCCACTTGCCCCCTCTAGATCCGTCCTTGTAGTGAACAAATATTTGTAGGATATCAATCCCATAAACAGTAGCTCCTAGTGATCACTCAAGTATGAAACCAATAACAAAATTTAAAAACAAAAAATATACCAATTATCAACAGCCAAACCATTGGTAAATTGGAACATATTATTAACAACTGAACCATTAATAAATTGGAAAATTATTAACAATGGTTAACCTAGAGACCAAATATTTTTCAAAGAATTTGATGTGGGGTAATCGGTGGTGGGATTGTGGTGGTGGTGGCCGGAGATGGGGGTGAAAGGAAAGATGTGGGGGTGGGGGTGAAGGGAGAAGAGGGAGGGGCAGCTGTAGTTAAGGAATTTAAAAAACAAAATGGGGTGGGAATAGCAAAAAACGGTTGGGAAAAGCAATTCCCATAATTTGTACCCCTAACTGGACTCGTCGTAGGGCTTGGTTCACAATTGAATATGTTGGATTTATCAGTCCAATCTCATTTTTACAATATTGACTTTTAATGTTTTTTAAAATTATCTAATTACTATAAATGTTTTAAATATTTTTTATCGACTATAAATGTTATGTAAAAAACACGAAGAAATGAACTCAAATAACCAATGATTTTAAAATTGTACCGGTGATTGAACCAATAAACGCATTTGTTTACGGTTCATTGATTCAACTATAGTCGATTTGGTAAAAATTAAATACATATTTGTAATATTTATAGTAAATTTAAGTAATAAAATACCCTAAAATCATAAAAAAAATTAAGATTTATAGATTATAAATTAGTATAAAAATCTTATTATATGTATTATAAAATAAAAACAATACTAATTGATAATTAAAAGAATATATATATTTATGTGTAATCTTTAAATTTATCTTTATTTATTATAAAAATATTTTAGATTAAATAAAAAAATAAAGAAGCTGAAAACTTTAGAAAATTTTAAAACGGACTAATGTTTAATTTTTTTTTCCTGATATATTTTGTATCAGCTTTGACCGGTTCTCATCGATTATAAAACCAACTCGGTTTTTTTGGGTAATATGGACCGGATACCAGACCGGTTCCTTATCAGACCGTTGAACTGACCGGTCTGATCCGATTTTGATTACTATGCAAATAAGCGTATCAAATTAAATAATATTAGTTGGAGTTGGTTAACACGAAAAATTTACTCATTAATATTTTTAAATAAAATTTAATTGACGGATTCTGTACAAAGATTATGTAATACTTTTATCTATACAGCTTCTCTATTTAATGTCATTTTTTATTTTCTAATTCTTATATATATATATATATATGTATTTTTTAAAATAAGTAACTTTTATATTTTAGAAGAGGGTTCAACTTACATTCGTGTAAGTTACACCTAATATCATTTGATAACTTTAATTGCATGTGAATTTTATTGATCCAACCGTTGAGTTATAATTATTCATTATCGAGATTATTTTGTGTCAAATTTCATAAAAATTTAACACTAATAATTTTATAATAAAATCATTCATATTTTCATATATTCAAAAAGTATATACGGCGTTAATCTTAACATATCTTGATTATGTATTAAATAATTTTTTATCAATGTAAAATTTTAAAGATATGATCTATCATCTATATGATGCTAATTTTCAATACAATGGTGGATTTTGAAAAATAATTATTTGTCTAAATCTTATTCAATGGTTTAACAATTAGTGTAATCTATACCATTGTAAGTTGAACCCTCTTCATATATATATATATATATATATTCTCTTTGTAACTTCCTTTTTATAATTAAATTTAATAATCAAACAGTGGTTGGTCATAGTGAAATTGTGACCCTAAGAGCCCGTTTGTTTTAAATTTCAACAGTACAAAACCATGGTTTTGCAGAATTGATTTAAAATCACTTTCGTCCAATGTGGTTCGTAAAACGTGCATCATCCATCTCAACCATTCATTTCTAGAATCAATTCCACTTAACTGTAAATCAAACGGACCCTAAGTAGGCTTTAGTTACTTGCAATGTTAGAGGTTCATAGATTCATCACTTTTGGGAGAGTTTTATCTACTCACCACCTGACGCTAAGGGTTAAACCCACAATTATGATTGTGGGAATTCCCGTAAATTACCAAAAACAAAAGTTGTAGTATTAAAAATTACCAAAAACAAAAGTTGTAGTATTAAAAATTACCAAAAACAAAAGTTGCATAATTTAGTGCATAATTTCCATCTTTTGACAAAGGATCGTCAAGGAGATCGACGATCCTACATTGCATTTATATTGATATTTATATATTGAAATATGTTAGAAATCGTTTTCAAACAATAATTCTGTTAGGATTTATTTTTCTGTTATTACTATAGTTAGTCTTTAGGTGTTATTTTTACCATGGTTAGTTTCCACCTTTAGTTAGTTTTTGGTCCTATATATAATTGTATCAGCCCCTTCTTTTGGGATCTTTTAATCAATTCAATATATGAGTTTTCTCAACTCTCTTACTGGTAACTTTTGGGATGATCCATGGGGGAACCCATGGTATTCCTCTACTGCCTACTACTATCCTACTATTGCTCCATCTGCTCCTCCATCTTATTTTACTAAGATGGTATCAGAGCTCCATCCATGGAGCTCACCTCGCTTCAAGAAGAAGGCTCGTCGCTGTGTGAAGAAATCATCAATGTTAGCTGCGTACTCCATTATTGCAGAGACTCCTTCTGCTGCTACAATTACCACCACTACATTCTCATCTGGATCTGTTGCTGCTCCATCCTCTGCGCTGCTCTCTGCTACAGAGCGTCCCCCTTCCTTGGTCTTTATTCCGCACAAGGATTTATTCTTTGTTACTGATAATTGCAAAGGCTGCACAACGAAATTGGAATGGAAATCGTCACCGGATCCGTTCATTTTCGGAAGCTTCGAACTAGCAGATTCTTCATCTTTTTGCAACCTTAAAACAGAGGAAGTGATGGACGAAATCTGTTATTCCATTGATCAGAGGCGTCAAGACCAGAGCCTCTCCGAGAAAAAGGAGGAGGAGCAGAACCTAGATGGGAAAGAAGAAACACGAATCCAACATCTTCACCTAATCGTTTCCGAAGGAATCACTGCGTCGTTTGAGGAGCAGAGCGCCACTGCTCTCCTTCGCGTCTCATAGGTCACTCGCGACTTCATCCTCACTGTCTCCGCCAACCCCAAACAACTCGAAGAGCACTACGTTTCTAATCTGTTTCTGGATTCCTGCGTCCCTGGATTTCCTACCAGAGGAATCCAAACTGTGCTAGTCAGTTTCAAACATTCCACAGGCAAGATTCAAAAATTTTTCTGTGCGAAATCTCCGTGGTGTTTGCCGAGCTTTCAATGCCTCTATTTGGTTTAATTCGTTCAAAACACTAGTTCTTTTTTGTTGGTTAAACTCTGTTGACGATGTTCTACATTTTGCTATTGATCATTATTGTTATGGGGCTGTTTTAGTTCTGTGCTCTGGTGTTCTGCTTGTGCAGTATCTGTTTGATATAAAGTTTGAAAGGAATGTTCAACATCTGTTTGATGAAATGCCCGTTAGAGATATTATGTCTTGGAGCTCTACAATCACTGCATATTTTTCTGTGGCTTGTCTGTATAATGCTGGATTGAACTTCACCAAGGATGATTTGGTTACTTTGTTGACTATGAATGACAAGGGTGATGCCCTAAATGCTTCATACTACCATGTAGTCAATCACTTGACCAACACAACTGTTGGTGCTGAGCTAACTCACAAATTCTCAACCAATGAGAACACCGACACAGGACCAAATGCTGGTGGCATGGGTGCATACTCTCCAGCTCCTATATTAACCAAAGAACTTCAATCTATAGTAATGAATTCTATTATCATGCCAACAGTTAAAGGAATGACAAAAGAAGGTTGCAAGTTTGTTGGAGTTCTGTATGCCGGGCTTATGATTGAGAAGAAGTTTGGCTTGCCTAAGTTAATTGAGTATAATGTGCGATTTGGTGATCTGGAGTCCCAGGCCTTGATGTTTTGGTTGGAGTCTGATTTGGCACAAGTTCTGCTTGCAGCTTGCAAAGGAGAATTGAGTGGGGTATCACTAAACTGGTCTCCTGGGTCTGCCATGGTTATGGTTCCCCCTGAGGTTCATGATGCCTTCATAGCTGCAGTGGACAAAGGCAACATAAGGACAATGCCGAACAGAGATGTAAAGGCTACTAATATGCTTCTGGATGACTATTGTGTGGCTGTTGTGGTCTTATTAATCCTCATACCCCTAATTTCACCTAATTCTTCCAAATGAGGGGTTGGTTTTCAAGCCAAAGCAATAGCTGAATTTGGAGTTGTTTTCCTTTTATTCAATATTGGCCCGAAGCTCTATGTTGAAAGGCTTAGTTCAATGAAGAAAGATGTTTTTGGATTAGGCTCTGCACAGGTCTTAGCAACTGCTGGTGTGGCTGGTGGATTTGGTTTCAAGTTTTATGAAGATCCCTTTTCTTTTGTTGTGTTCCTCTTTTGGTTTCAAGTTGATATTGGTTGATACCAATTATCAACTTGAGGGGGGTGTTAGGAATCGTTTTCAAACAATAATTCTGTTAGGATTTATTTTCCTGTTATTACTATAGTTAGTCTTTAGGTGTTATTTTTACCATGGTTAGTTTCCACCTTTAGTTAGTTTTTGGTCCTATATATAATTGTATCAGCCCCTTCTTTTGGGATCTTTTAATCAATTCAATATATGAGTTTTCTCAACTCTCTTGCTGGTAACTTTTGGGATGATCCATGGGGGAACCAAAGGTATTCCTCTACTGCCTACTACTATCCTACTATTGCTCCATCTGCTCCTCCATCTTATTTTACTAAGAAAATAAAGTACATTTATTTTACGAATTTTGTATTTTTTATGCTAATTACTTCTAAAAACAATTACACGTATTATTTCAATTTCTTCCTTTTTTAAATTTTAAGCTATTCTTTTATCATCAGTACTTTATCACAATGTCAATTAATGAATACTTACACAACCACTTATAAAATTATTATATATATTATATTATAAAATATATAACTTTCTGTATGGGGGAGGAGTTTATAATTTATTTTTAAAAAATTAAACTTAAATTAAAATTATCAAAACAACATTAAAAATAAAAATATAAAATTGAAGGTAATTCAAAATATTTTTATTAATTTTTTAAAAGAGCAAAAGATAATTCAAATTCATCCATAATAAGTATTTATTTAAAAATAAAAAATTCAATGTAATATGAAAGTATAATATTATGTCAGTTTAATTATTTTGCAAGGTATAATATATAATGTTATATTAAATTTAATATTTTCCTTTATTTCAGTTTGTCTTATTGCGACATATATTTTTTTTAATAGAAATATGATTTAAAACAAGTATTCTTACCGTTCCTTTTTATAAGACACATTTTAAAAGTTTTTTTTATTAATTTTTATAAGTCATTTTATAATTTTAAAAAAATATTTATTATTATTTTTTATTTATCCATATTAACGTTAATTTTTTTCAACCATCAAATGATAGTGAAGCTTGTCAATAATATTAAATAAAAGCAAAACTAAAAAATTAAACCATTTTTTAAAACTCTAATAAACTTAGTTTTAACCCACAATTTATGTAATTTGATCAAATATTCCTTATAAATAATAAAAAAGGGAGTATATATATAATATTTTCAACAGAGAGAGTTGCATACTCCACATCATTAATTAAGTTATACATACATCAACTCCACCCAACTAATTCACATGCATACTCTGTTGATATGTAAAATAAATAACACTAACTAATTTAAGTATTTAACATTACTAATTAGAAACTGTGAATAATATTTGAAATTCTATAAGAATAAAACGGAATATTACAAAGGGTGTACAGTGCGAGTAATTCTTATATGGCACAAAATTAACACCTCACATTTACACACAACCAATTAATAATTGACAACTCACCAAAATAAAATAAAAAAATAGCCAAAAAAAATTCGGAATTTACAACCGCTGGGTAACCGACATCTCTTATTCTCTTTCTTCCCTCTTCTCTATCCTCTTTCCCACACCAACCTTGTTCCTAAAGCCATTAGCCGAGTAAGAAGGAAAAACAAACAAGGGAGTGCAAGTGTGCGACAGTTTTCCAACTAATAAACGTCGACATACTTATTATTATTTTTAATTTTTTTTGGTCTTTTTTTGGGTTTTAAGTTTTTAATCTTAACCCAATACATACATGCTTTTCAAAGTTGCAGGATTTTTTTCTTTTAACTCTTCCAAGTATGGAAGATTGTAACCTATGAGTGGCCGCTTCTAGAGACGTTTTCATTGCCATGGAAGAATGAGGTAATGGTCATCTGGGTTCATGTGTAAATAGAAGAGAGAAAAGGTAAAAATTGAGCGGAAATTATGGATTATAATTCTTTTTATATTTTATTTTGCTGAGTTGTCAATTATTAATTGATTGTATATAAATATGAGGTGTTAAGATTGTGTTTATGTAAGAATTACTCGTGGACACGTGTGGCAATAGTGGCAAGTGTCAACATATATATGAGTAACGGGATAAGTAGGCTTTTTTGGTGACACTTAACTTAATAATCAAGGCGCATGTATAATTGGGTACATCTTGGAAATAAGTGGGCTTATTTCCCGTTGTAAATGTGCTCCGGTAATACAAGTGTTTCACCCTTCAACAGCCAGTTAATGATTCATAGGATTTCCTTCGGCATATTAATTAGATCCATCGCATTCTACGTTATATACATAATTATATATATATATATATATATATATATATTATACATATATATAACTTGATCAATTAATGGCTACTTTTGACTTCTCATTAATTTTTATATGTATATGTGTATATATATATATATTGAACTTTATTTACGGTTGTCAATGCTATCAGAACTTTCGAATACGATTATTGTTTGTATAAGCATATTGTTATTGATGCACGATGGATTTTGAATTATTCCCAGACAAGTGCAGCATGGATTGATTATTAACCAAAAGCTAGCATTGAATAATCATAAAGTTACACTGATGGCGGTTTGCTGTTTCTTTCTAGGTTCTATGGATCATAATGTTTATTTAAATTTAATTATGCATCGTTAAATAATGGCATATGATGATGTTGCTGCTGAAGGAAACACAACCTTGCATATATAAATAGCTTTTGAAATTAGTGCGTATATATACCTTTTAAAGAATATTGAAGTAAAATCGTGAGTAAAGTTGTAGTATTAAAAATTACCAAAAACAAAAGTTTTAGTATTAAAGAAGGAAGACTCTAGTTGAAGATCATGTTGGAAGGATAGCGCTTTGAACAGATCGACGACAATTTTAATTTCAAGCAATTAATTTGAATATATTTATCAGGTTTATCTATTTTTAGAGTGTGTGTTTGGTTCAACAATAAAACTGGTGAAACTCAAGTTTGAATTTCCCAATACAACTATTTCTAGCATTGGAAACGTGAGTTTACCACATTTCAACGCTAAACCAAACATGCTCGGACATTGTATCATTCTTGCTTGTTAATTTTCTAAACTGGTGGTTACACACCATGGTGTCCCTTTTCTTTGGAAAATGTAGATTCTAATCCAAAATCTTAAAGAAATAATGCTTGTAGAGTTTGTGGGATTATTTGTAATCATTATCAAATATAATTAATTAGTGGAGGAAATTAAAGCTGTACTGGTGCGAGGGCAATCTTAATTTATTGTTGATTCATTAAAGTTGGGTTCACTTGTTTGAAAATTTCTTACTCTTGGTAGATTACACTTTCTACTTTCACTGTGTGTGCATTTAACTCACTTTTATTACTTAAGAAGTCTCAAAAGCTTAATGGTGTTTGAAATTTTTACAAGAGTACGTTCTGGTATTTGCAAACCCAAAGAGCTAGGTGTTTATATCCTCTACTTGAAGGGGGTGTTTACCAAATATTTCTCTTGTTATAATAATTTTGACATCCTTCCATTGAAGAGCAAGGAACCACCAGCTGTATTAACCTTTCGATCTGTAATTATAATCTACAAGTGAAAGCCTATAGGTTGCAAAACTAGAAATAGAGATTGTCCCTGTGAATGCTATATCATATGCCTTTATTGGGCTCCATAAGAAATCTTAGGATAATTTTCTCAATGAAAGGGGAAATCTAGAGCCTGTTTGGGTCGAACTTCTGCAAAAGTACTTCTAGGTGGAAAAAATAACATAATTCAAAGAGGTCAAATACATTTAACTTCTCCATAAGTTAAAATTAGTTACTTTTGGAGAAGTTAAATGGGAGAGCTTTTGGATTAGGTGGTCTACAAAGACTAATTTTAACTTATGGAGAAGTTAAAGGCATTTGACCTCTTTGATTCATACTATTTTTTTCACCTAGAAGTACTTCTACAGAAGTTCCACCCAAACAGGATCTCAACTGAGAAAAAACTACTTTTAATTAAGTTTAATTTTCCCCTTATACAAAGACCTTAGTATCATATATGGAAAATCAGTATACACATTTACCAAATATGGAGACCTCAAATTGCAATTAGGGGCAAATTAATGAGAACCCTACAAAGTGGCCAATTCAGTGGGAATCAATGTCCATGCTAGCTAGCTCCTCTATTGAAATAGTTAATATATAGGGTGGACTTAATAACAGAAGATTTGGCTTGTCTTCCATTTATTCAAAAGCTCCATAATTTAATAACTCCACCACTACCACCACATGTAGTAATAGTGCCATGTGAATCTCTAAACAACCTATTTCTATGAAGTATATTATTGGCTTATTGTATATGATGAAATTAAGCTGAAATTGTTCTAAGTATGATAATGCAAAGTTTAAACTTCCCCATTCCCCACATACATCCCTTTCATTCACGGGCAAATTAATTATGTGTTGGTGCTCTTGAATCTTGATAGAGTGAAAACAAGAAAGTGAATAAATTAATGGAAGACTGAAAATTAACAAGGGAAGAGACACATAATCCAAGCACATTCATTCTTCAGTTTCATTTTTCCATTTTAACTCTTTAGCCAAGCACAGCACACCTATTTTCACTCTTTAGCCAGTGCCAACAATTTAGTTACTGTGACTTTTACCAAATTAATTACCTTCCATTTTTTTTTTCTGGAAAAAACAGAATGAACACGCGGTTCATATGTTTGACGGTCATCACTTCGTTACAAGTCATTTTCATATACTTGCTGGTGTGTTCTTTGCAACAAATCATCATTAAACGATAATATATAGCATTTTGTCCATTTGAAGGGAAGAGCAAGCAACAGTACAAAAGACAGCCAAGAATTAAACTTGTTTGGTTGCATCATCAGTCTCTTTCAACCTATTTTCTAGACTCTTCTCCTCATTCTTTTTTCGCAATTCAAGTACCAAATGAAGGAAATAAAAATCATGGTTTACCAGAAAGAAGCTGAGATTTTCCCTTGTTTGTTTACAAGGATTTGCTCTGAGTCTGAACCTTCCTCAGAACATTACTCTTTTTATTGATCCCTTTCAGAAAACAATTGAATTGACAATGATAATTAATTTAAAGGACAAAAAAGATCCTTACAAGTTCCTTCCTAGGCTTATAATGAAAAGATCAGAAAGCGAGTTAGATCAAAATTGAAGGCACCACACATAGGCATCCATGTATACACATTGAGATGCTTCATTTATGTGTGCTAAGTTGCCACATTGCCTATTACAAAAGCCACACGCCAACCGTGCATTAAGCTAAGGCTACAAATCAATATTTCTCTCAAATCTCTCAACTATATAATATATCTTCCCCTGTTGTGTTGTTAAAAAATGACTCCACGCGTTTCCTCTCAGACCACGCCATTATGAGAATGAATGTCATATGTTACAAGTCAATGTCACTTATGTAGCATATATTTTTGGTCATTATCTGAAATTAAAGTCTCCTATTCCTCTTTCTTTTTAAAAATGTATCTATCTGACCAGAACATTCTCTCTATTTTGCTAGGATTGAACCAATTGTGGTACGTTCATAACGAATATGTGACACGGCTTGACTGTCATACTGATCAAGACTGAAAGCTACTCAATAGGACCTGATTTTGGCCTCTTCTGCTAAAGCCTCATTAAAGTAAAATTGTTCAATTTTTATCTAGCTAGGGAAATTAAGGTTAAAATTAAGAAAGAACATAGAGTTTTATTCAATAAAGACGTTAATTTAATTGAATTCCATGATGCAAAGAGGTTTTATTGATATGATTAAACTTTATATATCATGGCAAATGAAATACTTGACATATATATGATGCATGTTTTTTATACATGCAATGCACTAGAGTGCTCTATGATATATGCTACACTGTGTGAGATTAATTAAAACTATATGGTTGGTAGTAATCCTAGCATTTATGGGGCATGGCATGTGCGCTCCAATTATTGCAGCCATACAGTCACCATTCACCAACCTTGAGAAAAGCATATTCATTCTTCACAATGTAGAATGATTTTTGGCCTTTAGTACACTTAGATTTGTGGAACTAATTATCCCTACGCCTTGTCCATGTGAATAAGTTATTGGCAGTTTGTAGGAATCTGATCAATTATAATGAAAACAAAATAAATGGCTAAGAGAAAAGGATATTTCACATCACAATTCTCTTGTTATTATTATTAACTATAGCTATATTATATATAATGTATTATTTAATCGGTAATGTAATGTTTGGTCAACCAATTCAAAGTATGTCCTTTAGCCTTTAGGGATGAAGGGAGGAACAGAGTCCATTTCAAACAAAACGAGATTGGAAATTATACAAGTACTTCAATGTATTTTTCCACGTTCATGCATATATGTCTAAATGATAAAGATTTTGTGGAATAATAAATAATCATTTAGTACATATGCATTTTGTGGTTCCCAATTTTATCACTTAATAAAAATGAGAGAGGCAATATGCATGATGCTCTCAGAATGCTGCTTACTCTCATGGCAGAGGAATTTTATTCAAATCTAAGGGAAGATTTCAATCCCGCAAGCTGCGCTCAACTTAGAATTTTAAGAAGTTTTGGTTATTCAAAAATGAAAAAAAAAAAAGGTGATCGATGTCCTTGTGGGTTAATCATATTTATATAGGGCTTTTCAAATTTCATGTGCAAGGAGGCTTCTCTTTTCGTTATAATTTGAAAATAGAAAATGCTGTACATGTTGCTATCGGTGTAAAGAAAGTTCTAATGTTCTATAACAAGAATCTAAAAAGAATGTTATACTTAAATCGAGCCCTGGGGTTGAAGCCACGAAGTTAAGTCAAGGGAGGCAATATCCTAATTTATTTTCAATTAAGTAGCCTACCCAAATACAACTTTATTTTTTAAATATATATATACGTGTATATATAATAAAAATTTAAAATAAAAAATTAAATATTAAATTAATATAAATACTCATAATTATATATATAGTATAAGTAATTTAAGAGTTTTATTAATTATTTTAAATATTATTCTCTTTTTACTATTTATTTTAATTATTTCATGAATTAATTTATTTTTAAATAAATTTTTTTATCACTAAAATTTTTAAAAAATATTTTATCAATAACCTAAAGTTTGAATTAGCTAATATTATATTTTAAGCTAGAAAACAAAAATAAAATTTATACAAATATATTCTTTTATATCATTATACATTAATTAATTACCTAAATCAAACACTTTTAATTGAATAAATTAACTTATTAACTACTAAGTTATTTATTTCTCCTAATTACTGATTCCACTACACAATTTTATCCAATTATATATATATATATTTATATTTATATTTATATTTATATTTAAAAGTTGTAATATGTTGCAAAATTAAGGAAGCACGAGTACTTCATTGGTGGATGAGATGTTTGATAACAGAAGGAGTCTTCAATCCAACAATTGTCACTTACAGAGAAAACCAATTTAGTTAAACCATCTTCCACTAAATTACAATTTTGATGATCAAAACTAATTGAAAAATGAGAACAACATGTCCCTTTAAAAGTTATTAATTAGCTCCGCCTTTATATGAGTCCCTTTAAAAGTTATTAATTACCTCCGCCTTTGCCTTTATATAAGTGCAAGTGTGTTAAATATTTCGAGGAAAAAGAGTTTTGTCATTCATGGAGGTTATACCTAACTTACTTGAATTTGATTGCTTCCCATACTTATGGTCTTACATAAAAAATATTAAAAAATGAGATGGAAAATAATATATTCACACCCTAAAACATGTGTGTATGGAATGCAGAAAGAGAGATAAAAAATAAAATAAAATAAAGAGAGAAAATAAAAAAAATGATAACTAATGTTAATAGGAGAGGAAAATAAAGGGGAAAAATATTTGTAAAATGAAGTATAAAATTTGAGTGTGAAACAATCATAGAGATCATAATAACCGGGTTTGTGGTTTCATTGCTCAGTGTCATGAGTCCATAATCAGCGATCCTTTGTTTTAGTTGAAATATCAATATTATTATATTAATATAAAAAAAACTATCCAATGTGAAATATAAAGGAAACTGTACGTAGTAGCTCATGTTTGTTGAAATATATCAATATCCATATTAACATCAATATAAAAGTTCAATTAAATCTTGAGAAACAATTTGTTTAGAAGGTTAACTTTAACTGCGAAATTATCCATCACATCAACCTTAATTACAATAATGTGACAAAATAGAAAGATTGGGGTAAGTTTAACTGTCATTTACAAATAGTAGCCTTTTACACCTAAAAAATACTATTAATATAGCTTTTATATACTTTCCTTTTAATATCATTTCAATCTTTGACGGTGTGTATGGAAACAAATTTATTGGAAGAGGCAAAACCTACTTCGGTAATCTCTACGCCTCGAAGGAGTTAGTCTCTAGCTATCGGCTGGGGATACCTTTGGTTCACAAAAAAAAAAAAGAAAAATACTATTAATATAACTTTTATACTTCCCTTTTAACACCATTTTGTTATTATTGGACAAAATTTTATGTTGACAACATTAATGAAGAATAAGTGTAGGTTATTTATTGAGGAGAGCATAGAATCTTTGTCTTTATTATATATAAAAGTAAAGTAGTGAAAGTCGCCTATAAAATCTAAAGTGAGCACATTCATGATAGGCTCTATATACTTAAGATTTCTTCTCAACAGTTTTTATCATACACTCAGAATCCTTTTCATACCATCACTGTTGTTAACTTGGCTTCTGTTGATAGTTCTACTCTTTGGAATTTTCGTCTTGGTCATGTTTCAAATAAGTGTATTGATGTGATAAAGAGCAAATTTCCTCATGTGAACCATGACAAATCTTATGTCTGTGACATTTTTCATTTGGCTAAACAGAGAAAACTTCCTTTTCCTATTAGCAATTTAGTTTCAGATAAATGTTTTGATCTTATTCATGTTGAATTATGGGGACCTTACTCAATTCCATTTGTTCATGGACACAAATATTTCCTCACCATTGTAGATGACCATTCACGATATACTTGGATATTACCTTTAAAGCTTAAATCTGAAACATCAAAATTTCTACAAAAAATTGTTTCATTGGTTAAAACACAATTTGATTCAATTATAAAAGTCATAAGAAGTGAAAATGGAACTGAATTTTGTATGAATGAATTTTATGCTGCTAAAAGGATAATCCATCACACCTCTTGTGCTTATACACCTGAACAGAATGAGATTGTGGAAAGGAAACATGGTCACTTGTTGAATATAGCCAGAGCTCTGATGCTTCAGTTTAAGTTGCCAAAAATATATTGGTCTTATGTTGTTATCCATGTTGCCTACCCCAATTTTAAAGAATTCTTCCCCACATAAAATCCTTTACAAAATTGAACATGATTTTTCCCAATTAAACGTTTTTGGCTCTTTGTGTTTTGCAAGTAGTTCTCATGTTCATAGAACAAAATTTGATCCAAGAGCCTACAAGTGTGTTTTTCTTGGTTTCAAAACAAGAACTAAGGGATATGTGTTATTTAATGTGAATAGTAAAGAATTGTTTGTGTTAAGAATAACCAAGTTAACAACATTCCACTTCTCCAATCTTTGATCTTGAACCACAACCAACCACATGTGCTAACCACCCCACTGATGATGACACCAATATTCTTCCTTCACCTCATCATCCTAACACACCTGCAACTGACTCATCCAATGAAACTCTTCTGTACCTAGGTTCTGAATCAAATGACCCTACTGATATTCCCATAGAAACCACAAATAATCCCCAAAATAACATTAGAAGGAGAAGGCCCCCTGGGTATCTAAGAGACTATTATTGTAATGTCAGCATTGTTTCATCTTCACATAATCTTCATCCAATTTCTTTTGTTTTATCATATAAATATTTGTCATCATGTCTTTGTCTTCTCATGTTGAACCAAGGAATTACAATGAAGCTATTTTGCATGACTGTTGGAAGAATGTTATTAAGGATGAATTGTTGGCTCTCAATGCAAATCAAACTTGGACTGTCACAAATTTACCACAAGGGAAAGTTCCTATTGGTTGTAAATGGGTATTCAAGATCAAATACAAGGCATATGGGACCATTAAAAGGCATAAAGCTCGTTTAGTGGCAAAGGGGTACACTCAAATTGAGGGTATTGACTATCTGTATACATTCTCCCCCGTGGCAAAAATAACAATTGCAAGATTGATTTTGTCTCTTACTTCAGTGCTTAATTGGGAACTTCAACAACTAGACATTAATAATGCTTTCTTGCATGGAGACTTAAGAGAAGAAGTGTACATGATAGCTCCCCCTGGACTAGCTTCTGTTTGGCCAAGACAACTTTGTAAGCTTAACAAAGCTCTGTATGGGCTCAAGCAAGCAAGTAGGGAATGGTTTGCTAAATTAACATCATTTTTGCTTGCTACTGGATATGTTCAATCTGTGCATGATTATTCATTGTTTATCAAATCATCTCACAGTTCTTTCACAACTCTCTTGGTATATGTGGATCATTTTGGCTGGAAATGATGATCAAGAAATTTCAAGCATTAAAAAGGCTCTTGATAATTCTTTTCGTATAAAGGATTTGGGTGAATTGAGATTTTTTCTTGGTTTTGAGATAGCAAGAACCAAGCAGGGAATATTGATGAATCAAAGGAAATATGCATTAGAATTGTTAGCTGAGGCAGGCATTTTAGGATGCAGACTAACATCTCCTCCTATTGATAATGCCAAGAGACTTTCATCTACCACAGGAGAACCCTTTTCTGATACTCTTGCTTATAGGCGTCTCATTGGTCGCCTCATGTATTTAACAAACACAAGGTAGGATATCACATTCTTAATTCACCACTTGGCATAGTTTCTTTCTAAACCATCTACAACTCACTATGATGCAGCCTTGAGAGTTCTTCGATACATAAAAAAATGCTCCTGGTCTTGGTTTGTATTTACCTTAAGTTTCTTCTCTTCAATTAATGGCTCATGTCCAGAGACTAGAAGATCAATCACTGGATACGGTGTATATCTTGGTTCCTCACTCATATCTTGGAAGTCTAAGAAACAAAACATTGTATCGAGAAGCTTTTGTGAAGCTGAGTACAGGGAAATGGCATCTATTACTTGTAAAATTCAATGGTTGACCTTCTTTTTTGAAAGATAAACAAATTCCTTTCAAGACGCCAGCACTCCTATATTGTGACAACCAATCAACCTTACACATTGCTGCAAATCCAGTCTTCCATGAGCGAACAAAACACGTTGAAATGGATTGCCATATTGTGAGAGAAAAGACTCAACATGGTCTGCTGGGATTAGTTCATATTCCCTCCTCTTGTTAGTTAGCAGATATTTACACCAAAGCTTTGGGTCCTTGTTAGTTCCATTTTCTTGTTTCCAAGTCGGGGATTCTTAACATTTACTCCCCAGCTTGCGGGGGGATATTAAAGGAAAGGGACACCCGTCACCTAGGGGGTAGCTGACAATCATTTAAAGATCCCGAAGATTCTTTAAATATTTTTTGCTTTCATTCTTAATTTGTACAACTATAATATTCTAATTGGCTAAGTAGTAACAAATTCTGTTAGCTTTGTTGTCCTCCCTTGTATATATATGTTGAGGATTGTTGTATTCTTTTGCAAGAAATATACGGAAAGTTTTCATATAGTCTTGTACCTTTTACTATTTTAATTCCTATTAGATAAAACAAGCTAATATAAAAGAAATCAAATTTGTACCCCTTTCATTTAGAAGGAACCGATGCTATCATTGAGATCATACACATTATTATAGAATGAAATATTTGTTATTGACCTATTGAAACCTTGAAGAATTTTGTCACTATTTGAAATTTTGGTTTGTATGTCCTTATTTATTTTTTTTAAGAATATATCATTGTCCTCTTTAAATTAGTTGTGTCTATTGTATTTATGATACTTCAGTCATTGTTAATGTTTTCGAAATCATATATATATATATATATATATTATAACTGTATAAAAATAGACATATATTAAGTGCATATTAAAATGTATAATTGAATTAATTTATCACATACATAAGTACTAAATATAAATACTAATATTAGTGCAATTTTTTAGCCCATATTAGTTTCATATTAAATAGCTTAATTGTACTTTTTATTCTTTTAGTTTGGACTATATGTGATTAATTTTAGCTATATAATATTTTTACATGTCAACCCATCTAAATTTAAAATGGTTAAAACATGATTTTGGTTAATGTAAAATACACCTGATTTGATTTTTATCTTTGCAAAAATTATTTTTTGGTTTTAGTCCTCATAAAATAAAAAATTGTTAAGGTTGGTCCTTGACGTCCTTAACACTTATAAAATCACTAAGATTCACCTACTTTGTGATGACTGAAATAAAAAATAAAAAATATTTACAAGAACTAAAGTCAAAGTAAATGTATTTTACATGGATCAAAAATTAATTACAAAGATACATTTTCTAATTTTGTGAGAATCATAAACAAAAAAAATTACAGGAACCAAATTAAATCGAGTATATTTTACAGGGACAACATATTTTACCCTTTTAAAATTAAGCAAATTTGATTTATTTACCATTTTTTTCATTTAAAATATTTAAACCCTCATTTTAAATACAACTATTTTGGAATTTACAATTTGTGATATAAAATAATTTTAAAAGTTTAGAAGTAAAAAAATTGTGAAAAAATTGTGGGATTTGTATGGTGTGTGATTAGGATGTGAAGAAGGGAAAATTTGGGAATTTTCAATTTTTAGTAAAATATGATCTTTTAGTTAATGAGTTTTACATGAAAGAAGATTTAAAATGGTTTAATTAATTCAATTTATGGAGTTTTTTAGTAGAAAATAAGAATTCTAGAGTTTCAAGTAAAAGGAAAGTAATAGAGATTAAATTTATTTAAAAAATTATCAGAGAAATAAATCATATATTAATCATAGTAGAGAGATTGAAAATGTAATTAAATATATTAATAAATTAACATATGAGATTTAAAATTTCTTATAGTATACTACTGGTGCCTGAAAGGAGAAGAAATGAGATGCTTTTAATTATGAATTAAAGTAAAAAAATTTAATTGCATCACAAGTTCCTATTTATCTTACATTAGATAAATAAAGACGATAAAAACCGAATTTTGGTTAAAAATTAAGAACAACATAATCAGTCAATATCATGACAACCTAAAAAAAAATCCTCACAAAAAATCAATATCATGGCAAAAATTCAAATTTGTTTTATGAAATGATTTTATGAGGTTTTATATTGATTTTTGAAAATTAAATTTTTTTCTAATTAACTAAATTGGTTGGAGGACCAAAACCCAAAATGTATTGGTTTAAACACCGAGAATGCTTATTTAAACGTCTTATATACATCTTTCCATTTATCTATATTAGAAGATGAAGTTAAGCAGAATAAAGAAGAGTCCCACACTGAATAGCCTTTGGAATAACTGATTACTATAACTCAATTAGTTAGTGTTTCATCTTTTATTTTCATTGTTAATTTTGTTACTCCTAACTACCTTTCCCTCCAAATTCACACTATATAATAGTTGAAGTATAAATATGTTATCTCATATTGCCTTGTATTCAATTTTAGTTCATAAAGTGAGTTCATCCCAACCATGTTGAGGAAACTCCGGCCTATGAGGGCGCAACCCGTGCCATTTAGCGTATTTCCTCGACCGCAGTTCACACCCTCAAGGTCAAGTAAATGTACCCACCTGGTGTCACTTACAACCTTCTCCTCCGTTTTGCAAGATACCACTTGTGGCTTCTCGTCCCGTCATAAGGTCCATTACCTTAGACGTCATTATGCACATGATGCATGTCATATACTTGTTTACCAAACAATAATACCCTTTGCCACACTGGCAGAGTAACCTTAAATTTTACTCACGGCCACCCGTTGTGGTATCACAACAAATTCATTCTCAATTCCCTCCAGGAACTTGCCCATACACTGGGTCAAACCACACTCTCTTTCTAGGCATCACAAGTGTAACATCCCAAAAATTAGGGCCTAGAAACTATGGTGAGAACGTTAGACTAGGGTTCCGGCCAAGTAACAGAGAGTTGGAAGTGGTATGAGATGTTGGAGTTCTGAATGTGAATTTAGATAGGAATTTGGTAAATGAACTAAGAGGATTATAACGATTTAAGAATTAGAAAAGGGTATTAGAAGGAGAAGAACTAGATTGGAAAGGTATGATATTAGATGAGAGTTAGGGAATCGATTCGGAGTTATGAGTTTTAAAGGAACCGGGGTGGAAGATGATTTTATGGAGAGGAACAAGGGAATAGGGGAACATAGTTTCATGGATACTTAGAACCCTTAACGTTAGCCTTCTTAGAGTCAATTGATGAGTTATAACATGACTCATGTAAAGCTTGCCCCGCTAGGCTTCAACCAAGGTAATTGCTTAATTTTGGATTTTAAGCCTAATGACCTTGGTGCACTAATTCGCAAATATCTAGAGCTATGAGTGTCCAATTAAGGTGATTCCACTTTCATTAGAAATCTAAGATCCGAGGATTCAATTTGATATGCTATATGATAGCATTCCGAGCTCATTTTCACCCCCAAACAACGAGTTTACGGGCTCAAACGCGCAAACGCGTCCTGACAGCACGTTTGGGCGTTCAAAACGCCCCGTTTACGCACTCAAGCGCCCGGACGCGTTCTGTTTTCCTAAAAACGTGCAAAACACTTCCTTTTCTTCATTCTTCTTATTCTGTAGGGTTTTAGAGAGAGATGGAGAGAATCTTAGTAAGAGAAAGTGAGAGAAAGGAGGAGCAAATCTAACTTGGAGCTTACCCACCCCTTGGAGCTTGGAGGTCATCTTCCTCTTCTCCCCTTTTCCACCAAGTTTCTTCCATTGAAGGTGAGTAAAGCTCACACACTTTCACCTCTTCTTGTGTATGTTTCTATTATTATCCCCATCCTTCTATTCACCTTCCTTTTAGTGTATGGATGTTGGTTTATTGTTGGATTAGAGGATATACATGATTTGAGTTGTGTATAAGCTTGAATGTGGAACCCTAGGTTAGGGGATTTTAGGAAATTTGGGGATTTTGTGGGAATGAAGGTTGATTGGTGATTTCCCTTAAGAATATCCATGTTCCATGTTGATTTTGTTGTATAAGGATGTATATGTATAGATTAGGGTTTGTTATGGAATATGCTTTCAAGGTTTTTAATTGAAAAGGTATTTTGAGATTTACATGGTTGAGGTGGAATGAGTATTGTGAGAAAACTTAGGTTTATTATATGATATTCATTCTATGTACATGTGTTAGTTATATGTATGCTATGAGATATGTATGGTTTGTGAAGTTTGAGCCATTGCATGTTTTTGGCCTATGGCCCAGTTAAGACTAAGAAAAATGGTTTTTGGCTTCGACCCCAGTTAATCTAAAGTGAAAAGATTGTTTTTAAGAAATTGATTTAAGACTTGGGTGATTAGTGCCCAGAGATTTAAGGGGTGATTAGTGCCCAAGGTGATTAGTGCCCAGATATTTAAGGGGTGATTAGTGCCCAGTGGCGGTGATTAGTGCCCAAGGAAGACGTTCCTTGTAGTTTGAGCTCAGGTCTAGCCACACAATTATTTGAGATTTAAGTGATAAGAACCCGACGACCGGGTTATGCAATTCATATGCATTCATTTAAGTTGTGTGCATGACAGTCTATTTGAGTATTGAAGTACCTTAATTATTATGTTGTATTTATCAGCTAATTCCATTGATTTAAGTTATGAAGTAAGTTACCAGAATAGTCAAGTATGCTTTAATGAACTGTGTTGGGTGTTGCATTGCATCTGTTTGTTTCCCCACACTGCTTGCTGCATTGCTTTGCTCACTGGGACCGTAGTCGCACCCCACGTTTCAGGGATATATTTTAGTTTGTGCAGGGAACTTCCAGCTAATGTTCAGGGAAAGATGGAGCTCTTGGAGTGGACTTACCCACTCCCAGTGGTCAAGAGTAGTTTAGTAGTTTATTGGTGAATTGATAGTTTAATGATGTAATTATATAGAGATGTTATTGGAGAATTAATTGTAGTGGCTATTTAAATGATGTATGATGTAGAAGTCTATAGTTAGCCATTGAGGCCTATTTGTTTTTGAGTTGGATTAGTGATTATGTTATTATGAACTGTACTGGTGGTTTTGCTGGTTTTCAGGTTAAGTTGAAAATTGGGAAATGTCCAGTTTTTAGGGGAAACTTTGCCGGATTTCCGGTAGGAGTTTTATGAACCATGCCACTCCGATGTGTAGGTTCTTCCCTAGGTTCTTAATCAAAAATTGTTTCGCAATTTATGATGATTGATTTTTTTTTATGGAAGTCTAAGCAAACGTTGGATTGCTTAGGCATTTGTGTAACATCCCAGAAAAACAGGACCTAAATCCAATAGGAGCTAAGTTAGGAAGGGAATGAGCAGTTGAGGATGGAGAAAGGACTTTCAGTGGAATTGCGAGGATAATGAGGAATTATGGGTATTAAGGGAAGATTTAGAAGAGTAATCAAGTTAGAAATGTGTTTTGGGTAAAGGAAACTAGGAAAATCGAATAGGTGAGAGTTCGAATGAGTTAGAAAGGATAAAGATAAGAATTTGAATGTGTAATAACTAATAAGGAATACTTAGGAAATTTCTTATGTAGAGTAAGATTTAGATGGCTAATTAGGTGTTAAGTAAGTGAGGAAAATAGTTTGGAAAGTTTGGAAATGTAATTAAGGTAAAGAAACTTAAAAATCATAAATCAGTATTTTAGCTTAGGCTAGAATGGGCTAGCTTAAGCTAAATATGCAGAAAAGATTACACTTTCAGTTTCTGCAAGTTTAGCTTAGGCGAGATCCAGCTAGCTTAAGCTAGAATCGGGGGGTTTTGTACATGCTCTCTGGACATTTTTAGCTTAGGCTAGAAATGTTTAGCCTAAGCTAGCCTCCGATTCTGTGTTTGTGCATGTTCTCTGGATATTTTTGGCTTAGGCTAGAAATGTTTAGCCTAAGCTAGCCTCTGATTCTGTGTTTGTATGTGTTCTCTGGACTTTTTTAGCTTAGGCGAGAAATGGTTAGCTTAAGCTAGAATGGCCTGACAGCATGCAACCAACTTTCTAGCCCGGGCTAGAATATTTAGCTTAAGCTAGAATACACTTAAGTGGGTTTTTAGCGATTTTTCCAACAGAATTAGGGGATTCTTTAGTTTCCTCCTTTGAGATTCTAGAGAGAGGTCAGAGAGTTTAGAGAGAGGAAGGGATTTTCTTGATGGAATTGGGTGTTTTGGGGCTTGAAGGCTTGGATAGGAGGATGGATCTTCACTTCAAGCTTCTCCTCTACTTCAATTTCTCCTCTTTGAGTACCCTTTATGATGTGGACATCAGTCAAGCAGTCAACAAATTAGGTGGGCCCATGACAAGGGCGCAGGCTAGGAAGGCTAAGGAGGCACTACAACTTATCATCAAAGAAGTCCAGTCTCAAAACATGCAAAGCATTAATGGAAGTCCTCAGTTCATTAATTACACTCAGGTTGAAGAGGATGGACCAATTGATGGAGAGATAGTTGCATTTAATGCAACTACCAGTTGAAGCACTTTCAAGCAAGTGAAGTGGCATTGTGGGCGGCCACATGTGGCAATTGTGGGCGGCCACTTCATGAATTATTTTGCTGAATTTTTAGTTTTTATTTGCTTTCAATAAACATGTGGGAGTTACAAGACACAAGGTTTAATTATTTGGTGGTTATGTTTCTTTTTTTCTGGTGGTTACAAAACATGATGGTAATGAGGTTGAATGACATTAAAATTGTGTCTTCTAGCCGTTGGAAGGAAGCATACTAGAGAGCATGAATCTGGCCATATTTTGAAGCTATATGGACGCATAAAACCTCATCAATTTGTGTGGCCACATGTGCTTAATTTGGCCGAATCAAGAGTCTTTAAGAGGTTCCAACAAGGAAGTAAATGGAGGAATGAAGAGCTTTCAAGGTGGCGGCCATCATCATGACTTGGGAGGTTACAAAATGAATGAAAACTTGATGCATTTGGGCTGTTACATGCGGCCACTTATTGGCTGAATCAATAGCCATTTTACTCCATGTATGATGGTTACATTTCAAGATTAATTCAGCCACATGTGCCTTAAAAATCTGGTTAGAGAATGCGGCCAAATAAGTCTAGTTAGGTTGAGTTATTTTAGCCTAATTTATTTAATTCCTAGAATATGCTTAGGGTTGCATGGGAAGTGTGTAAGGGGGCAATTTGGGGATGTTTATGGGTGTGTAATGCAGTTGATTACACAACCCTAACTTACCTTGTAAACTCCTATAAATTCATGCTTCATGCATGCAATAAAGTTTAGAATGTTTATGCAGAAAATTACCTATACTTTGAGAGTGTTTCTCTAAGTTTTTCTTGCTAGTCGAGAGTTGAGAATTTATCAAAGGATCCTTCCTTTGTGTGTATGTTCTCGGGGACTTATCTTTCAAGTCTTTGAAAGTGTGACGTCCTTTCCTATCTTTTCTATTCTTCTTCAATTTCTTCTACTACGTCTATCTTGAACAAAAACTTAATTTTCTTCATGAGTTTTCTTGAATTATATGTGACTTATTCTTCAAGGAATCAAAGTTGAATACACGTTTTTGACAAGGAATTTTAGTTGTCTTTGTTTATTTCAATCTCTTTGAGTTACGTTCCAAAAGAAAAGAAAATAGAAAAGAAACAGAAAATATCAAAAAGAAAAAAAATTAGAAAAGAAAAGAAAAAGAATTGATATCAAGAAAGGTGTTGAATATTCAGAAATTTCTAAGGTCCAATCAAAATAGAACCTCAAGGTTCATATCATTTGGTTATCAGAGCTCCGGTTATTAGAAATTATTCTGAAATCATTTCTTCTCATTTCTTCTAACAAATTCTATTTCTTCTTAGCTTTTCTTGTTTTATTATTATTTTTTTCTTGACTGCACGTAGGTGGGTGAATTATTTGATTTTTCTCCTCATTGGTGTGGTAAGAAATTCAAGAGAAATAGAGTGGAAAAAGGCAAGAGAGTTACGTTATAGAAAAAGCCAAATTTTGTGTGCAAACACGAGTGTGGTGAGGTTTCTAAACAGTTAACATTGTCTTTCTCTGTTACGTTTTTTCTTTTTATTTACTATGGCAGAAAGGCCCGTGGAGAACCGTGATCTTCAGGCACAAATTGCTGCTCTTTATCAACAATTAGAGTTGGCAATGAAAAGACAGTATGATGAGCTGCATGCTAGGTTGGATGAATTGGAGATCAAACCAACACTTGATGTGGAAGAGGAGAGACCACCGAGAGATGAAGGTAGAATACAAGGAGTTAAGTTAACCATACTAGCCTTCAAAGGACGCAGTGATCCAAAAGCTTACCTAGAGTGGGAGCTCAAAATTGAGCACATATTTGCGTGTAACTCCTATACAGAAGCACAAAAGGTAAAGCTTGCTGCAACTGAATTTTCTGACTATGCACTTGTTTGGTGGAATAAGCTACAGAAAGAGAGAGTCAAAAATGAAGAACCTATGGTGGAGACTTGGGTGGAGATGAAGAGGATTATGAGGAAACGGTATGTTCCCTCCAGTTTCCAACGTGACTTGAAGCTAAGGTTACAGAAATTGACTCAAGGCAGTAAAGGAGTGGAGGAGTACTATAAGGAGATGGAGATGCTGCAAATTCAAGCCAACATAGAAGAGGATCCTGAAATCACTATGGTACGTTTTCTTAATGGTTTGAGCAGTGACATTAGAGACATTGTTGAGTTACAGGAGTTTGTGGAAATGGAGGACTTGTTACATAAGGCTCTTCAAGTGGAGCAACAGTTAAAAAGAAAAGGAGCTGCCAGGAGGAGTTCTACTAATTTTCCTGCAAATTGGAAGGACAAAATTAAAAAGGAGGTGGCTGAATCCTCAAGCCATGCAACGCCCAGTCCTCAAGGTAAATCCACTAATAAAAATGTTGAATAGGTTGCAAAGAAAGGAAGGGATGTGACTTGTTTCAGGTGCCAAGGAAGAGGGCACTATGCCTATGAGTGTCCAACTAAGAAGACCATTCTTCTTAAGGACAATTGTGAATATACAAGCGAATCACAGGATGAAAGGGAGGAGCCCAGTGATGACGATACACGTGCTGATGTGGGAGAAGTCTACATGATTAGATGACTTCTAGGAAGCCAAACCATGGGCAAGGAGGAAAACCAAAGGGAGAACATCTTTCACACTCGATGTTCAATCAATGGTAAGATTTGCTTGGTAATTATTGATGGTGGTAGCTGCACTAATGTTGTTAGTTCCAGCTTGGTGAGTAAAATGGGATTGGACACACAGCCTCATCCTAGGCCATACAAACTCCAATGACTTAGTGAGGGAGATGAAGTGCATGTGCGCAGACAAGCTGAGATTCCTTTTTCAATAGGAAAATATCAAGACAAGGTGATTTGTGATGTGGTACCCATGGAGGCCAGCCACATACTTCTTGGGAGGCCGTGGCAGTTTGACACTAAAGCTATCCATGATGGCTATACCAATAAAATTTCTTTCATGTACCAAGATAAAAAAATTGTTTTAAGACCATTGACACCTAGAGAGGTTAGTGAGGATCAAAATAAGTTGAGAGAAAATATTGCTCAAGAGAGGTTGAGTGAAACACTTGAAAAAGAAGAGAGCCAAAAGAAAAAGAGTGAAACACTTGACGGCAAACAATCGTGTTTAGCAAAAGAAAGAGAAGTGAGGAGAGTGTTATGTACAAGACAACCTCTTTACTTATTGTTTGATACAACTTTTCTTTTAACTGCTAACCAATTTGACAAATTTGAGTTGCCTTCTGTAGTTAAATCTCTTTTGCAGGAATATGAGGATGTCTTTCCAGAAAATGTTCCTGATGGTTTACCACCCTTAAGAGGAATTGAGCACCATATAGACCTCATTCCTGGAGCCTCATTGCCAAATCGGCCAGCTTATAGGAGTAATCCTCAAGAGACCAAAGAAATTGAGAGACAAGTGAATGAGCTCATAAGCAAAGGATGGGTGAGGAATAGTATAAGTCCATGCGCAGTACCAGTCATTCTGGTACCAAAAAAAGATGGAACTTGGAGAATGTGCTCAGATTGTAGGGAGTCAACAACATCACAATCAAGTATCGTCATCCTATTCCCAGGTTAGATGACTTACTTGATGAACTTCATGGTGCTTGCATTTTTTCCAAAATTGATCTTAAAAGTGGTTATGATCAAATACGTATAAGGGAGGGGGATGAATGGAAAACAACCTTTAAAACTAAATATGGGTTGTATGAATGGTTGGTTATGCCCTTTGGTTTAACTAATGCTCCTAGTACGTTTTATGAGATTGATGAACCATGTCTTGAGGGAATTTATTGGAAAATTTGTGGTGGTTTATTTTGATGATATTCTTATCTATAACACTTCTTTGGATATGCATGTTAACCACTTAAAATCTATTTTGGATGTGCTTAGAAAGGAAAATTTGTATGCCAACATAGAAAAATGCATATTTTGTACCAACCATGTTGTTTTCTTGGGATTTGTTGTGAGTTCTAAGGGAGTTCAAGTGGATGAGGAAAAGGTGAAGGCTATTCAAGAATGGCCAACGCCTAAAAATGTGAGTGAAGTGAGAAGTTTTCATGGCTTAGCAAGTTTTTATAGAAGATTTGTTAAGGATTTTAGCACCTTGGCTGCACCCTTAAATGATATTGTTAAAAAGAATGTGAGATATAAGTGGGGGGAGAAGCAAGAGGCGGCCTTTGCTGCCCTCAAAGATAGGCTCACACATGCGCCTATTTTAGCCTTACCAAATTTTGCAAAATCTTTTGAGTTGGAATGTGATGCTTCTAATGTTGGTATTGGTGCTGTTTTGTTGCAAGAGGGGCATCCAATTGCTTATTTTAGTGAAAAATTAAGTGGACCAGCACTTAATTATTCTACTTATGATAAGGAATTATATGCTTTGGTAAGGGCTCTTAAGACTTGGCAACATTATTTACTTCCAAAAGAATTTGTAATTCATAGTGATCATGAATCTTTGAAGTATTTAAAAGGCCAAGGAAAATTAAATAAAAGGCATGCTAAATGGGTTGAATTTTTGGAACAATTTCCATACGTCATAAAGCATAAAAAAGGAAAAGGAAATATAGTTACTGATGCTCTTTCTAGGAGACATGTCTTGCTTGCTATGCTTGAAGCTAAATTGTATGGACTTGAATCTTTGAAAAGCATGTATTGTGATGATATGGATTTTTCTGATTTGTATGTGGCATGTATAAAAAAATCAGAAAATGGATTTTTAAGGCATAATGATTTTTTGTTTAAAGGAAATAAATTATGTGTGCCTAAAAGTTCCATAAGAGAAATGCTTGTGAGGGAGTCACATGAAGGGGGACTAATGAGACATTTTGGAGTGCAAAAGACCTTAGAAATTTTGCAAGATAATTTTTATTGGCCAAATATGAAACGTGATGTTCATAAAATATGTGACCAATGTATTGTTTTCAAAAGGGCTAAGTCTAAAGTTAAACCTCATGGTTTATATACTCCTTTACCTGTTCCTGAATTCCCTTGGACTGATATTTCCATGGACTTTGTTTTGGGACTTCTAAGAACAAATAATGGAAAAGATTCTGTTTTTGTTGTGGTTGACAGGTTTTCAAAAATGGCTCACTTTATACCTTGCAAGAAAATGGATGATGCTTGCCATGTAGCAGATTTATTTTTCAAGGAAATAGTCAGATTGCATGGAATACCAAGAAGCATAGTGAGTGATAGGGACTCAAAATTCTTGGGTCATTTTTGGAGGACTTTGTGGGGAAAGTTTGGCACCAAGTTACTATTTTCTACTACTTGCCATCCCCAAACTGATGGACAAACAGAAGTGGTTAATAGGACCCTAGGTACTTTGCTTAGGACAATTTTGAACAAAAACATAAAATCTTGGGAGGATTGTTTGCCTCATGTTAAATTTGCTTATAATAGGGTTGTTCATAGTACTACTAATTGTTCACCTTTTGAGGTAGTGTATGGATTCAACCCTTTAACTCCTCTTGATATATTACCTTTGCCTAATATTTCTATGTTTAAGCATAAGGAAGCGCAGGCTAAGGCTGATTTTGTCAAGAAGATGCATGAGAAGGTTAAGGCTCAAATTGAAAAGAAAAATGAGAGCTATGCCAAACAAGCAAACAAGGGAAGGAAGAAAATGGTGTTCCAACCAGGGGATTGGGTATGGATACACATGAGAAAAGAAAGGTTTCCAGAACAAAGGAAGTCAAAGCTTCAGCCAAGGGGAGATGGGCCTTTCCAAGTGCTTGAAAGGATCAGTGATATTGCCTACAAAATAGACTTGCCTGGTGAGTATAATGTTAGTGCAACCTTTAATGTTGCTGATTTAACTCTTTTTGATGCAGGTGAGGACCCTTCAGATTTGAGGATAAATCCTTTTCAAGAACGGGGGCGTGATGTGGACATCAGTCAAGCAGTCAACAAATTAGGTGGGCCCATGACAAGGGCGCAAGCTAGGAAGGCTAAGGAGGCACTACAACTTATCATCAAAGAAGTCCAGTCTCAATACATGCAAAGCATTAATGGAAGTCCTCAGTTCATTAATTGCACTCAGGTTGAAGAGGATGGACCAATTGATGGAGAGACAGTTGCATTTAATGCAACTACCAGTTGAAGCACTTTCAAGCAAGTGAAGTGGCATTGTGGGCGGCCACATGTGGCAATTGTGGGCGGCCACTTCATGAATTATTTTGCTGAATTTTTAGTTTTTATTTGCTTTCAATAAACATGTGGGAGTTACAAGACACAAGGTTTAATTATTTGGTGGTTATGTTTTTTTTTTCTGGTGGTTACAAAACATGATGGTAATGAGGTTGAATGACATTAAAATTGTGTCTTCTAGCCGTTGGAAGAAAGCATACTAGAGAGCATGAATCTGGCCATATTTTGAAGCTATATGGACGCATAAAACCTCATCAATTTGTGTGGCCACATGTGCTTAATTTGGCCGAATCAAGAGTCTTTAAGAGGTTCCAACAAGGAAGTAAATGGAGGAATGAAGAGCTTTCAAGGTGGCGGCCATCATCATGACTTGGGAGGTTACAAAATGAATGAAAACTTGATGCATTTGGGCTGTTACATGCGGCCACTTATTGGCTGAATCAATAGCCATTTTACTCCATGTATGATGGTTACATTTCAAGATTAATTCAGCCACATGTGCCTTAAAAATCTGGTTAGAGAATGCGGCCAAATAAGTCTAGTTAGGTTGAGTTCTTTTAGCCTAATTTATTTAATTCCTAGAATATGTTTAGGGTTGCATGGGAAGTGTGTAAGGGGGCAATTTGGGGATGTTTATGGGTGTGTAATGCAACTGATTACACAACCCTAACTTACCTTGTAAACTCCTATAAATTCATGCTTCATGCATGCAATAAAGTTTAGAATGTTTATGCAGAAAATTACCTATACTTTGAGAGTGTTTCTCTAAGTTTTTCTTGCTAGTCGAGAGTTGAGAATTTATCAAAGGATCCTTCCTTTGTGTGTATGTTCTCGGGGACTTATCTTTCAAGTCTTTGAAAGTGTGACGTCCTTTCCTATCTTTTCTATTCTTCTTCAATTTCTTCTACTACGTCTATCTTGAACAAAAACTTAATTTTCTTCATGAGTTTTCTTGAATTATATGTGACTTATTCTTCAAGGAATCAAAGTTGAATACACGTTTTTGACAAGGAATTTTAGTTGTCTTTGTTTATTTCAATCTCTTTGAGTTACGTTCCAAAAGAAAAGAAAATAGAAAAGAAACAGAAAATATCAAAAAGAAAAAAAAAAATTAGAAAAGAAAAGAAAAAGAATTGATATCAAGAAAGGTGTTGAATATTCAGAAATTTCTAAGGTCCAATCAAAATAGAACCTCAAGGTTCATATCACTTTAGGTGAGTACAAATCACCCACTCTCACATTCTTTGATTGTATGCTTGAGCATGATCCCTACTCTCAAATCCCTTTCCCTATGCTTGTGAGTATTGATTATTAGAGTCTATGAATGGTAGATGCATTGTTTATTGTTGGAATTAGGTTATGAAACTTAGAGAAATTAGGGTTTTGTTGTCATATAGGTTGTTATGTTTGTAATTAGTATAAATATAGTTACCTTTATATCTTGTTCATGATTAAGAGGAAACAACCATGTTATTAAGAAAATTCAAGTAATCAAGATACTTAATATTCAAGTGAAAGATTCATGTTAAGGCTTCGGCCATCACGGGTCTTGGACCAATTATGTTAAAACTTGGCTTCGGCCGTCATGGTAACGGTGGTGACGTAATGTCCCCAAGGGGGATACCCCTGTAGTCTGAGCTCAGTCTAACTGCATGTTAAGTGAAAAGATCCCCACTACAGGGGTAAACAATTCATGTTATGCTAAGTTCACCTTTACAAAAGTTTGGATTTAAGAATATCGGTGCACACTTGTGTAAGTTTACATGTATCCTTACTCTATGTTAATATAAGTTTTCATTATATAATGAATCAGAATGTGATCATGAGTTACATGTTGATATGTGTTGTGTGTTGCATTTTATATAAATGATTCTCACACTGCATTTGCATATTTGTATTCGCTGAGACCGTAGTCTCACCCCACGTTTCGGGGATATACTTTAGTTGTGCAGGAAACTCTAGGTGCTGTTAAGGCAGGAAAGAGGATTTGTGGAGCTGAAACGCATTTGAGTTGGAAGTTTTAATTATTTGAAGTAGTTCCTGTTGTAATTGATAATTAATTAATCACTAATGTATTTTGTATATGTAGAATTATTTTCGGGCTGGCCATTGAGGCTTAATTATGTTGTTATTGTATTTATATTATTGAACTGTATTGGTTTTACTGAGTTTCAGGTTAAGTTTTGGAATTGGTAAACATCCAGTTTTTAGGGGAGACTTTGCCGGATTTCCGGTATGAGTTCATTGAATCACACTCCTCTAAGTGTGAATTCTTCCCTAAGTTTAAGTAAGATTTATACTTATTTAGGGATTTTGATGCCTGTATTGTAATTGCTTAAGCTAATCGTTGAGAAGTTTAAGCGAATGTGTGACGATATCGGAAATTTAACGAAATGATTTCAAGAAATTCAGGAACAATGTCTCCAATGGGCATTATTTCTGAGTTTAGAAATTAGGGCGTTACAATTTGTGTGGTTTTGTATGTCGATATCGAAAATGGCGCGAAATAATTTTAGAAATTCGGGAATAGTGTTTCCAACGGACATTATTCTTGAATTAAGAAATTAGGACATTACATTTTGGTATCAGAGCAGTTCAATCCAATTAGACTGTGGCCAGGTTAGTTGACGTGACTTACTATAATTCCACCGTGCCTCATGCTTAGTATAGGGACTGATCACCCTTATACTGGGTGTTTTGTACACGGAATTATGGTTAGTGACGTGAGTAGGATGCCTTGTTAGGGAATTGGGACATTTCTCTAACAAGGTTAGAGCCACCCATTTGTCGGATAGAAATAGAATAACCTAGGTTTAATTCCAAGAGTAGGATCTCCATCCTAGAGTCCTTATAGAGCAATTCCCTTAGGCCTAGTAAATAAGAGGAACACATAGGGACAACTAACCTAGATAGACTCCTTGTCGAGTGAAGAGTAGGTTGTTGTTTGACTTAGAGTCCTAGCAACAAAGGTTGCTTAAGTTGAATGGGATGCGGTTTTGTTTGACTGTGTGTGATGCTTGCTTGCTTGCATAATGGTATGTTCCTTGCACTTGGTTATGGTCTGACGGATTGGTTATGATATTGTTTATTTGCTTGAATGATTGCTTGACTTGTATGTTTGGTTGCGTTGCTTGCAAGGTCATGTAAGTAGGGGTTAGGGGGTTGAAGGTGAAACTCATGGGAAGTTAGAGGAAACTGATACCACTGGTAAGGGAGAGTAACCCTAGTTCCTTGGTTAAGTTGCTTGCCAACAGATGGATGTAACCCTAGATACAACTTGAGGAATTGAGTTAAGGCCTTGATCTCACTTATGGTTGTCTGAGTAGTTATAACTCCGGGTAGACGTCTAACTTGGTGGTCAGTGAGTTAATTTGATGGTGATGAGAATGTTCAAGTCTTGCGTATGGTGATTTGGTTTTAGCATGTAAGAAGCGCGTCCAACCCTGTATTTCCTAACATATTAGACTGACACCTTAGAGTTCTTATGTTAGGAATATGCACTAGAGACTTATATGTTTATGAACATCCATCACTTGTATCATGTTATTTTATAAAGGCAACTTATTCTTTTAGAATATAATTAATGTCCTTAGAATAGTAAGCTCAAATTTCATAAGAAATCAAGTAGATGACTTGATCATGAGATCTTATGAAGAACTATTCTTAAATAGTCCCTAGTCAAGTATCATCTTAGGACAAAGATCCATTTAGACTAGTATGTGAGTTCATTGGTGATCACATTTCACGGATCATGGATATGAGATATCATGTGCTCACATAGGTACACATTAAGAGTAATGGTGTACTGGACAGACCCACTTTAAGAACGTTGCATGGATTGTTACATAAGTGTCATGAACATTTCTTAAATTGATAAGTGTTATATGAAGTCCTTCGACCTGAAATCACTACGATTCCTACATAAGGAATTATATGTTTTAATTATCATCAAACGTTACCTGTAACAAGGTGATCATAAAGTTGGTATTTGGACATATAATAAATTATGTGGAGGAATGTGAGTGACCTAGATGGGATTTGTCCCTCCTATGTAACAAGAGTTATATCTGTAGGCCTCTTGATAAAGTGAGACTGCAAAATGCATGGCCATGCTCAGGAGGATAAACATGAGATGTTTATTTTCTGTACAATCTACTTGGGGATCAAGAAAACATAAATTGAACTATACAAGGTTGACACAATCCATGCCTTTGTGTTCAATTAGATATTTGGACAAAGGGACAGATCATATAAATTATTATTATAAAATTGGATTTATCAAAGTTATTGATAATCTCAATATTTGGATAGTGATGTATTGCTAGATACCGCTCACTATTTATGATATTAAATATAAAAGGATTTTTATTTAATATCATAACCAAATATTAAAAGCCTATTGGGTCAAACGCATACAACATGCCACTAGGAAAGGATAATAATTCTAATTTAATTTAATTAGAATTATAACATAATGGGCCAGGCCCACAAGTGTAAGGGTTAAGTGAGTGAGGGGGTAAAACCCTAGCCACCACTTTATATATAGATCATGAGATGCACTACCCTATACACATAAGCAATCGCCTTTTACTCTCTAAGGCTACTAGCAGAGTTGAGGAGGGTTTCCTAGTTCGGCTGTTGGCGTAGACGCCACTAGAGACGTGGCTGCTATTGCCTCGTTCATAATCCTAATAAGGTACGACCTTTCGTTTTAATACCTTTTATGCCTTGATTCGTGTTTTCGCAAAATGATTATAACAAGGGAGGGAATCCATTATTTCAACTGCACCCTGACCACATGCTTGATTCCCTTTCACCTTATTTATCCTTTAGGTTCATGCACTGGTGAATATGATTCTAGTTCTTAGGAGAAGAGTCTAAACCTTTGGTACCTTAGCAAATCAATATGAGAGTTCTTAGAGGTAATTTCAGCGCACATAGGTATATGTTAACCAATTAGTTACTTAAGTGTATTCTTGCTTCTTGAACTAATAGTGGAAATTTAAGTTTGAAGACCATGACTCCATAACCACTCTGTTCTACCTAAGAGCACCCTCCTTACCTTAGATCCCTTGTGGTATAGAACCTTGTTATCCATGTCGGAGTTATGGTCAGGCATTACCGCTTAGTGAGGACCCCAGGGTTAGTTTGATTGAGCTAGAGAGTAAAACCTAAGTATGTAAGAGAGTGAGTGACCTTGGAAACTTAGATGGATAAGGGTACATAGTAGATTGCAATCTTGGCCGAATCCTTTCGGTTCTAGGTTTACTTGACTGTTAGCACTTGTAGAATAAGACCCCTGTTGATCTAGCCAAAGTGTTTTAGAGTAGAAGTCTTATAATTATCAGATTTTGTGCTTAGTGCATCGTTGTCTGCTTTCCCGTGGGTTGGCACTCTTGTCACCTATGTTTAGGACTATGTTGCTAGTACACGGGTAGTGATCCATTCTCTAAGTTATTGGTGATAGAGCTAAGTATATAGGTTAGACTTCTCAGTCTTTTCTCAGTTATTTTCTTAGCGGTAGTACTCTGATTTTTAGAGCCCATGGGAGAAGAAAAATCTTGCGGAACTTAAAATTGTTACTCAGAATTAAACTCCTACGAGGGTCAACGACCAATATTTAGTTAATGTTTTGTTAAGGATTAGTGTTAAGCTTAGTGTACTGAACCCGTTGCTAGGTGTTGAACATTCTCCTTCCATTTCTCTTATTTCTGAAGTTTCCACCATTACTCTAGGCTTAGGTGTGTCCCTTGGCCACCAAGGCAATTGGATGTTCCTTCAATTGCTGCGGTTGCCAGCTGTAGTCAATAGCTGCTGATGTCCTTGTATAGGGCAGGCGTTCGTACTCAGACTCCTAGGTTGGAATGATAGACAATTATGTTTTCTATGTTTGTGCACATGATGGAGTGATAGGTACAAGTAGACCTACACACTATTGTGTTTTGTATGATGAGACTGGTTTTCCCCGGATGAACTACAGGAGTTTGTCCATTATCTATCATATGTGTGTCAGAGGAGCACCACCTGGCTGCAACTCTATATTATTTTATTTGAGACCTGTGTGTTGCGGTTTTAGAAACCAGTGATGAGATGATGTCGTTCATAAGATTGTGTTTCAGACCAGCTAGCTTTTGGAATTCGTAGTGTAGTTTCATGTGGTAGACTTGAACCTTGAGGGTTGTAAGAGAGGGCTGAGCCCTTAAGGGGGGTAGCCTTGTAGAAGAAGACAGGGGAACCCATAGTGTAACTCAGAACACCAATTAGGAATATTCGAGGCACAACTAGTTTGTTAGTAACCCAAAGTTTAAATCACTTTGTAGGTGTCGAAAATTAAGAACCCCAACAACTTAGACAACTTTTAGGTACTCCCCAAGATGTGATGCGCAGATTAAGTATTGAGTTAGGAACCAAAACCAGGAGTTTTGTGAAGCCTTTTCTTTATGTTTCAACTCGGTTAGGTTGTTTGATTAACTAAAGTAGTGAAGTCATTTCAGAGTGAAGAGACCAATGTGAGGTCACTTAGGAATCCAGGTTAGGATTTTGGTAGAGGAAGGGTAGATGTTAAGGTATCTACCAAAAGGAAGAATGATAGAATCGATTGGTCTTAGCGTGAGTCGGGCATAATTCAGTTTAGGGAGTAGAGACATTCGAGACGTAGCCTAGGATGATAGAACCAAGAAGACGGGTTAGGAAGTACGACTCCCTCTCAGTTCCTTTTCGACCACCTTGAGGAATAGAGATATTAGTGATCGAACGACAATTTAGGAGGATTCCAAGTACACAAACATAGTTAAGAATAGGAGTGTGACCCTGCGCTAGGATAATCAGAGCAAATATTTAGGACAAAATTTATTTAAGGGGGATAGAATTGTAACATCCCAAAAATTAGGGCCTAGAAACTATGGTGAGTGCGTTAGACTGGGGTTCCGACCAAGTAACAAAGAGTTGGAAGTGGTATGAGATGTTAGAGTTCTGAATGCGAATTTAGATAGGAATTTGGTAAATGAACTAAGAGGATTATAACAATTTAAGAATAAGAAAAGGATATTAGAGGGAGAAGAACTAGATTGGGAAGGTATGATATTAGATGAGAGTTAGGGAATCGATTCGGAGTTATGAGTTTTAAAGAAACCGGGGTGGAAGATGATTTTATGGAGAGGAACAAGGGAATAGGGGAGGATAGTCTCATGGATACTTAGAACCCTTAACGTTAGCCTTCTTGGAGTCAATTGATGAGTTATAACATGACTCATGTAAAGCTTGCCCCGCTAGGCTTCAACCAAGGTAATTGCTTAATTTTGGGTTTTAAGCCTAATGACCTTGGTGCACTAATTCACAAATATCTAGAGCTACGGGTGTCCAATTAAGGTGATTCCACTTTCATTAGAAAGCTAAGATCCGGTGCTTCAGTTTGATATGCTATATGACAGTATTCCGAGCTTATTTGCACCCCCAAACAGCGAGTTTACGCGCTCAAACGCGCAGACGAGTCCTAACAGCACGTTTGGGCGTTCAAAACGCCCCGTTTGCGCGCTCAAGCACCCGGACGCGTTCTGTTTTCCTAAAAGCGCGCAGAACACTTCCTTTTCTTCATTCTTCTTCTTCCTTAGGGTTTTAGAGAGAGGAGGAGAGAATCTTAGAGAAAGTGAGAGAAAGGAGGAGCAAATCTAACTTGGACCTTCCCCACCCCTTGGAGCTTGGAGGTCATCTTCCTCTTCTCCCCTTTTCCACCAAGTTTCTTCCATTGAAGGTGAGTAAAGCTCACACACTTTCACCTCATCTCGTGTATGCATCTATTATGACCCCTATCCTTCTATTCCCCTTCCTTTTAGTGTATGGATGTTGGTTTATTGTTGGATTAGAGGATATACATGATTTGAGTTGTTTATAAGCTTGAATGTGGAACCCTAGGTTAGGGGATTTTAGGAAATTTGGGGATTTTGTGAGAATGAATGTTGATTGGTGATTTGCCTTAAGAATATCCATGTTCCATGATGATTTTGTTGTATAAGGATGTATATATATATAGATTAGGGTTTGTTATGGAATATGCTTTCAAGGTTTCTAATTGAAAAGGTATTTTGAAATTTATATGGTTGAGGTGGAATGAGTCTTATGAGAAAACTTAGGTTTATTATATGATATTCGTTCTATGTATATGTGTTAGTTATATGTATGCTATGAGATATGTATGGTTTGTGAAGTTTGATCCATTGCATGTTTTTGGCCTATGGCCCAGTTAAGACTAAGAAAAATGGTTTTTGGCTTTGGCCCCAGTTAATCTAAAGTGAAAAGATTGTTTTCAAGAAATTGATTTAAGACTTGGGTGATTAGTGCCCAGAGATTTAAGGGGTGATTAGTGCCTAGGGTGATTAGTGCCCAGATATTTAAGGGGTGATTAGTGCCCAGTGGCGGTGATTATGCCCAAGGAAGACGTTCCTTGTAGTTTGAGCTCACGTCTAGCCACACAATTATTCGAGATTTAAGTGATAAGAACCCGACGACCGAGTTATGTCGTTCATATGCATTCATTTAAGTTGTGTGCATGACAGTCTTTTTGAGTATTAAAGTACCTTAATTATTATGTCATATTTATCAGCTAATTCCATTGATTTAAGTTATGAAGTAAGTTACTAGAATAGTCAAGTATGCTTTAATGAACTGTGTTGGGTGTTGCATTACATCTGTTTGTTTCCCCACACTGCTTGCTGCATTGCTTTGCTCACTGGGACCGTAGTCCCACCCCACTTTTCGGGGATATATTTTAGTCTGTGCAAGGAACTTCCAGCTAATGTTCAGGGAAATAGTAGTTTATTGGTGTATTGATAGTTTAATGATGTAATTATATAGAGATGTTATTGGAGACTTAATTGTAGTGGCTATTTAAATGATGTATGACATGGAAGTCTATAGTTGGCCATGGAGGCCTATTTGTTATTGAGTTGGATTACTGATTATGTTATTATGAACTGTATTGGTGGTTTTGCTGGTTTTCAGGTTAAGTTGAAAATTGGGAAATATCCAGTTTTTAGGGGAAACACTGTCGGATTTCCGGTAGGAGTTTTATGAACCATGCCACTCCGAAGTGTAGGTTCTTCCCTAGGTTCTTAATCAAAAATTGTTTCGCAATTTATGATGATTGATTTTTTTATGGAAGTCTAAGCAAACGTTGGATTTCTTAGGCATTTGTGTGGTTTGTATGCCGATATCGAAAATGGCGCGAAATAATTTCAGAAATTCTGGAATAGTGTTTCCAACGGACATTATTCTTGAATTAAGAAATTAGGACGTTACAACAAGTCTTATGCAGTCTTAGAGTGTTATTCATAAACTTTTAGGGTATGTCTTCCATTGTTCTCACACTTGAGATTTAGCTACACTCATACCCTAGGAGTTAATAAGTCTTATGTATTTTTCTTATGCATTTCACCTCTCCCTCACTCAAGTATTGTATTATAGTATTTCATGCTTCATAAGGTTCGCTATCTAATAGGGTCACACTAGGTAACCCCTAACTTGAGTCATAATGTATTAGGTTTACCATCTTTAAGTCTATCTTACCTTATCCTTAACTTAATCTTCCTTGATTAAGTCTTGTATTAGGTAATTAAGGCTTAATAAGTCTTAATCAATTAAGTAATCTTAGGTTTAGTCCTTAATTAAGTGTTAATACTTAATTAGATGCTTAATTAAACCTTAATCACATTCTTAATTCTTGATTAAGTTTTAACCATACTTGATTAGGGTTAATCATGATTACTTAATCCTCAATTAATTCTTTATTACCTTATTAATCTTTAATTAAGTCTTAATCATTCTTGATTAGGGTTAATTGTGATCACTTAATCCTTAATCAATTCTTAGATTCATTGAGTCATAATCACATTATTATTTTACATTATTCTTGGATAGTTAAGATTAAACTTAACTACACTTTATTAGTTGATTAACTTGGATGTTGGGGTTAATAATGAGTTTCTAAATCAAATGAGACCCTTAATTATTTATGGATCAAATTAGTACTTAAGGCCCAATACTAGTCCAAGTCTAATTGTTTATCATGAATCAATTATTTTGTTTTATCATTATTGGCTATTTTATTAGTATTTGTTGAGTATTAGGGACCAAACTAGTGGCCCAACTATTATATGACATGGGGTCCATTTACTCTTGTTTTAGTCGTGAAATTAAGGTGTTTTGTTGACTTGTGGGTCAACCTAGGGTTTTACCCGTATTTTTATACCTTAATTGCTCACTTAAAATTTTCTTTTACTTTTACCTTTTTATCTTTAGTCTTTTAACTTAACCTAATGGGCCACTCAAGCATGGCTATGGTATGCATTTCATCAAAACATAACACAAGCATGGTTATGGTATGCATTTCATCAAGAACACTTTGAATTTCCTAAAAAATAATAAATTCCCAAAAAATGTAAAACTCATATATGATGAACTTCTCATAGTCAACATCAAGAAACTCATAAAAAATCATCATCTTTCACATAACATATACCAAAGGTCATGACTTTAAAAATAACACCAACACTTTTTTTCTAAGATTTAAATTCATAGACAATCTATTTAATTCAAAACAATTATACATATATGCTTCTAATTAATCACTCATAGATCACATTTCTAACTTCAAATCAGATTAAAATCCAACCCACACATATAATCCATCATGACCGAACCATATTCATCAAATAACATATTCATACATTCATAATTTTAGCAAAGAAAAATGAAAAGGGAAGAGGGCCAACGGTCACCCTCACTCTAGTCACCAATCTTACTAGAAATTCAAGGGTTCTCCTCTCCTTACCAAGCTTCCCAAGCTCTCCAACAATTGTGATGGCTTTAGGGATTTGTTCTCCAAATCTCACACTCCACCACTCTTTTTGTTCCTCTTGATCTCCTCTCCAATTTTGCCTAAAGAACTAAGGTGAGATTCTTTAAGTTGAAGGCTAAAAAATGGAGCTTTCAACCTTGGTGAATGAGAGAAAAGATGGAGGAGGAACAAGATGAAGAAACACGACTAGGGTAGAATGAAGAGAGAAGGAAAAGTTGAATTTAAAGGTAAAGGAGACCAAAATGCTTTAGGGGACAAATTGTACAATCAGTGATGTAAACATGCTTTCTTTTGTTTTTTTGTCTAATTAAGCATGCCTTAAGTCCTTTGATGATAGATTAATGGTATGAGGATACCACTAATTAGACATTAAGGTATTAGGGTTGAGAATTTCGAAATTTAGGTCAAGGGTTTTTTGGTAATTTTCCAATAAGTATAGGGGTAAAATGGTAATTTTATACCGAAAAATCCCCAAAAATTTTTAAAAATATAGAAAAATATGAAATTGATTTCTAATCCTATTTAAGTTCTATTTGATGATTAAAAACATTTAATCACTCATACATACCATATCACACAATTAAAAGTCATATAAGCAAAAATGTGGGTATTACATTATACAATTAAAGCTTTGGGAAATAATAACGAGTGCCCTAAGGACACCTATTAAGAAACCAAAAAGAAAATTGTTTTTGGAATGTGTAGGATTTAGAGTGTGTTTGGTAAAACTTGCTGAAAGTTTAAAGTTAGCTGAAAGCTGAAATGCTCGTTGAAAGCTTAAAGTTAGCTAAAAGCTGAAAAGCTATTGAATGTGTTTGGTAAAACTAGCTGAAAATGGTAAAATGACATTTAAGGACAACATTAATTATTAAATAATGATAAGTGGGGTGATTGAGGGCTAAACATGTAATTAATTTTTAGCTAGTAGCTGAAAATTGAAGCTTTTTTTAAAAAAGCTACCCCAAGTAGCTTTTTAAGAAAAACTTGTAGCTACCCAAAACAGCTACGTACCTTCCCAAACATTGCTGAAATGGTTTCAGCTACTATTTTCAACTTTCAGCTAGCTGAAATGGCAAGCCAAACACACTCTTAATATTACAAATGTAATCAATGTAGTAATTTTCAATAAAATCATTCTATATATTAATTTCTTAACCAGTACATATAGTCATATAGAATACTTATTAGCATGACCCTAATTTTTTTTATTTCCTTAACTAATGCTTTGGGTTGTCATTAACATTTGTTAGAGTCCCACATTGCCTAGAGATAAGGCCAAATTATGGTATATAAGTCTTGGGCAATCCTCACCCTACAAACTAGCTTTTGGGGTTGAGTTAGGCCCGGTACAAAATCTAATATGGTATCAGATCCTATCCTAGATGATCTGTTGTTGTTGAGTCGCCACCCGTATAGTTGTCCATGCTCCAGATGTCCAGTCCTTGGCGTGAGGGGGTGTGTTAGAATCCCACACTGCCTAGAGATAAGGCCAAATTGGGGTATATAAACCTTGGGCAATCCTCACCCTACAAACTAGCTTTTGGGGTTGAGTTAGGCCGATCCAAAATCTAATAACATTTCCCTAATTAAATTATAAGCAAAACTCAAGGTAGTCCGCCTTTCCTTGAATTTTGTAAAGCACGTGAAAGTTTCAAACTTCACGACCCTATGCTGGCGAAGCGTCAATACTTCAAGCCCCACTAGTTTTTCAAAATGTATCTTTTACACTCAAGTTACATGAAATTATATTTATTCTATAAGAATATTGCATGTTTCTGCGCTAATATATATTATTTTCAGGTTGTAAAGACACCAATATTGACTTTCTTGTTTTGCACTTAAACCGTTGCATAAACAAAGTAGATTATGTTACATATAAAATAAAATCATATGGTAATTAAAATCTAAATAATTTCCATTTGCAATTCTCAGCTCCGCGTTTGATTCATTGTTAAAGACCAATTTGACCATAGGAATTAAAGGTCAAATATGAATATCGGTAATCCATTTTATCTCGGTCCCAATCACAACATGCTTCGACATTTGTATCACATCATAGAAAATACTAAAGGGCCGTTCGGGCGGGGTGGTTGCGAGTTTTTAATTTTTGGTTTTTTAAAATTTTCAATCAAGTTTTTACAACTCAAAACCAAAAACTAAAAACCGCTTTTTGTGGTTTTCAAAATGTTTGTTTTGAAAACCACGAAAACAAGTTTTCAGTTTTTGGTTTTGATTTGTAAAAACATAATTGAAATTTTTTAAAAATCAAAAACTGAAAACTCACAACCACCCCGAACTGCCCTAACATATTACCATAAATTCCAAACCACATCAACAATCTTAAATGTGATTTTGTACTATATTATAAATGTTTATCCAAACATACTACTTAAAATTTAAATTAATACTAAAATGATTTTAATTAGGTTCCGTTTGTATTTTTAATTATTATTTGAATATATTACAGATTTTTATTGATTATATTTATAACTATCAAGTGTACTAACATAATAATTATTTTTATTATTAACTCAAGCATTTCATAGAGATATGTGTTTAATAAGTTTTTTTTTTAAAATATTGTAAAGTGAATAAAGATAATGATAATGGTTGGTAGACATTTAGAGAAAAGAATATATGTGATAAATGTGATATGATATTGTTGGGATTCGAATTTCAAGTATTTCGAATTTCACAAGGTTGTGAGTCTTTCACAATTTTTGAGTTCACAGAAAGCATAAAAGTTCAAAATTCGAATTTACTGATGAATATTGAAGTGTTCAAAGTTCTTTGTTAAGAGTTAATTGATATAAAGAGAACTTCAGAAATTCGAAAAGATCATAGACAAAATGAACTCGAAGACATTGGATTTCTGGTATTTAGAAAAGAAAAAGATAGTTCTTTTATTTATTCACAATCCAAGTTCGAATTACATGAGAGTTCGAATACATTGTGTTGAGTCTCAAAAATATTATTAAGCACTAAACAATGTTTTAAGTCTCTCATATCCTGAGTTTTAATGAACAACAAATTTGACTAAGTCATTTATACATTTTATGCGTAAAGTGTTTTATATGTTTTCAGCAAGAATGGTTTCAGCACGAAGAAATGAATTCTGGAAAGGTCAACATTCTAAATTGTGCAACCGTTCTGAAGTAACCAACATGCTGAAGATACGAATTTTCTGAAAGAAACTCTCTGATACTATCTGACGTGGCTTGGTCCCTGCACCAAATTCTTTATTCTTAGAGACCTCTTGAAGACCTTGTCGAGGTTTGAAGCTGCTCAGATATCTCTACACATTCTCCATTCTCAGCTGTGAACGCAGAAAGCCTTCTCAAGTTATTTTCAAAAAGGATACCTTAAAGAGGAAGTCTTGTCTGCTGCAAGTACAATTGTTCAGAAAAGCAAGTCAGCTCTGCACACCTACTGCGTACTGTAGAACAAGCTATCAGAGCTTTGTGTCACAACGGGAGAGAATGCATTTAATGCTATTTCAACAGGAATTAAATTGAGTCTAACGGATTTCAAATCCAACTCTATAAATACCCATGAAGAGCTCATGCAAAGAAGAGCAGAACAAGCCAACTTGATGAAACGATGAATCGCTGAAATATTATTTGTATATTTTCATTGTACACAAACTTTCATATCCTGAGTCTACCTCAGTTATTCTGTACATTTCCCTGAGTTTGAGCTTTAAACTTGCGTAGTTTACAAGCTTAGACTCTCTCTTATAAACACTTATTTGTGTTAGAGCCTGAAGAGGCTTGGTTGATAAAATAATACTTGTTGTAGAGCCTGAAGAGGCTTGACAGAAAAGAATACTTGTTAGAGCCAGGAGTGGCTTGGTAGGACAAAGAATACTTGTTAGAACCAGGAGTGGCTTGGTAGGACAAAGAATACTTGTAATAGAGCCTGAAGAGGCTTGGTTGACAAAAGAATACTTGTACTACTGATCAGAAACGGAACTCCTTTGCTGTTGTTGCATCGGGACTGGACGTAGCTCACGGTGGTTGTGAGTGAACCAGTATAAATCTGTGGCTAAGTCTTCTGAACCCTTATCTCTCGTAAATTCAATTATTGCTAACTAAGGGGATTTGAATTTGAAGTTAAATAACTCTAAGTGTTTTCTTTCAAAAGTTTCAGTTGTATAAAACATCTCTCTGAAGGAACTTCAGAGAATTCTTTACGAACTTGCTGAAAAACACTTCATCACGAAAAGCTTACAAAACTCGTTAGAGTTTATAAAAATACTACTCAACCCCCTTCTAGTGTTTTCCTGTGTTTCCTACTGTTGGTATCAGAGCTTAACCTCTGGTTAAGCATCTCATCGTGCTGAGGAAGTAGATCCATGGAAGCTCCAACCAGCAATCCTCACTATATCACAGAAGGCGCATCTGTGACAAGGCCTCGAGTTTTCAATGGAATTGATTATCATTACTGGAGAGATTGTATGAAATTGTTCATTGAAAGTAGCAACATAGATTTGTGGGATATAGTTACTGATGGTAAGGAAGAATGGACGGGTGATCAAAAAGCTCGAGTCCAACTAAATGCTAAGGCAAAACTCTACCTGATATGCTCTGTGAACAAGCCTGAGTGTGAGAAAGTGCACGGTTGCTCCACTGCCAAAGAGATTTGGGATACATTGGCTGCAGCCCATGAGGGAACTGACAATGTCAAACAATCCAAGATCAGCATGCTTGTTCATCAATATGAAATGTTCAAGATGCAGGAGTCTGAAACCATTGATCGAATGTTTGGAAGGTTTCAGACAATAACAAATGCACTCAAGTCCTTAGGGAGAACCTATGACTCTGGTGATAATAATCGCAAGATTCTTAGGTGTCTTCCAATGGCTTAGAGACCCAAGGTAACTGCCATCCAAGAAGCTAAAGATCTTAACTCTCTTAGGATGGAAGAGCTTTTGGGTTCTCTTGATATGAACCTTAAGGTTCTATTTTTCATGGAGCTTAGAAATTTCTGAATAAAACAACACTTTTCTTGACAAATACTTTTTCTGTTCTTGCAATATTTTCTTTTTCTTTTCTTTTGCTATTTTCTTTCTTTTTCCTTGATTTTCTAATTCTCCAATAAAATAAGAAATGATGAATTAAGATAGACGAATAACAAAGAATATCCTTATCAAAAACAATATTCACCCTTTGAAAACTTGATAAATAAATCACTCATGAACCAAGTATGACGTATAGGAGAAATATGGGTTTTGAACACAAAAAGTAAAAACGTAGAAGAAGAAGAAGAGATATGGTTGGACGTCACACTTTCAAAGACTTGAAAGATAAGTCCCTGAGAACATACACACAAAGGAAGGGTCCTTTGATAAATTCTCAACTCTTGACTAGCAAGAAAACTTAGAGAAACACTCTCAAAGTATAGGTAATTTTCTGCATAAACATTCTAACCTTTCTTGCATGCATGAAGCATGAATTTATAAGAGTTACAAGTGGTTCATTAGTCATGCAACCAACTAGGGTTACACGCCTCAAACTTCCCAAAAATGCCCCTCAAATAATTCCCATGCATACATAATTTTACTACAAAAATAAATAAGGAAAGTAGTAAACTAATAAACTAGAAACTAGGTCTTTTCCTAACTTGTGTAGCCGCAAAAACCAGCCAGCTTTTCTTGCACATGTAGCTGAATTATTCTTTGATTTGTAACCACCAAAACATGAAATAATTGGCCATTTGATTCAGCCATGATGTAGCCACCCAAAACAGCCCATTGTGATTAAGTTTGGCTTCAATTTGTAACTCCCAACTCATGAATGTTGGCCGCCACTTTGATGATCATTCATGCAACCATTTACAACCTTGTTGGCCCTTCTTGATGACTCTTTATTCAGCCAAAATTACACACATGTGGCCGCACAATTTGATGAGACTTTAGGCTTCCATGTAGCTCAAAATATGGATAGGTTCATGCACACCTTGCAAGCTTCCTTCCAACGGCTAGCAGACATGTTTTTAATGCAATTATCATCATGTTTTGTAACCACCAGAATAGGAAACATAACCACCAAAAATTAAAATCTTGTGTCTTGTAACTCCTACAAGCTTATTGAAAGCAAATAAAAACTAAAATTCAGCAAAATAAAACATGAAGTGGCCGCCCACAATTGCCACATGTGGCCGCCCACAATGCCACTTCACTTGCTTGAGAGTGCTTCAACTAGTAGTTGCATTAAATGCAATTGTCTCTCCATTAATTGGTCCATCCTCTTCAACCTGAGTGCAATTAATGAACTGAGGACTTCCATTAATGCTTTGCATGTTTTGAGACTGGACTTCTTTGATGATAAGTTGTAGTGCCTCCTTAGCCTTCCTAGCCTGCGCCCTTGTCATGGGCCAACCTAATTTGTTGACTGCTTGACTGATGTCCACATCATCTCTTAAGGTTCATGAGTTAGAATTGGTAGAGGATACACCAGCTAAAAAATCTTTAGCGTTGAACTCAAAGTGCAAACAACTTAGGCATGGGTCACATAAAGCCATGCAAGCTGAAGAGACCTCAGAAGATTCTGAAAGTTCAGAAGGCAGTTCTGAAGTTGATGAAGATCTAGCCCTGTTGAGTAAGAAGATCAAGAAGATGCTTCTAAAGAAAGGGAAATTCAGAAAACATCTATCATCATCCTCAAAAACAGGTAAAACAGGTAAAGATATTTCTGTAAGTGACAAAGTTACATGTTTTGAATGTAAACAACCAAGTCACGTGAAGGCAGATTGCCCCAAACTGAAGAAACCCTTTTTCAAGAAAAATAAGTTTTTCAAGAAGAAGAAGGGTCTGATGGCAACCTGGGAAGATCTTGATGACTCATTTGAAGATGAAGAATCTTCAGATGAGGCCAACCTATGTCTTATGGAAAGCCTTCCATCATCAGATAGTTCTGAGTCTGAGGTAATTCCTCAAACCCTACAAGATGGATATAATGATCTGATGGAAAGCTCAAGAGAATTTCTCAATGAGTACTAAGATCTTTCAAGAGCATACATTGAAATATGTGACAGAAATGAACTTTTAGAAAAAGAAAATATTCTACTCAAAGAGAGACTCTTGATGCAGGAGACTAGTAATTCAAAAGATCCTTCTGATGAGATTGAAAAACTCAAAAGACAGATTGATGAACTTACTAGAGACCTTGCCAGATCGGTTGGAGGAACAAAAAATCTCAAAATTTTTTTAGGAAATCAAAAAGGTTCCTTTGACAAATCTGGACTGGGATTCTCCGAAATCTCATCATCACATTCCTCTGATCATACCTATTTTGTTCCAAGCAAAAAGGATTTGAGAAAAGGTAATGGGTGCTCTCATTGTGGAAAGCCAGGACACCATGTGTCTAGATGCAAACACAAAGGGAAATCTAAGCCCAAAACTAACAAGAAAGGACCCAAGAAAATATGGGTACCTAAAAGTTTGATTGTTCCTGTTGCAGATGTGTTTAACAGGATAAAAGAAACTCCACAAATGGTATTTGTACAGTGGATGCTCGCGTCACATGACGGGAGAAGAGTCTTTGTTCCAAAGCCTTAGACCAAAGAATGGTGGTGTGGTGACCTTTGGTTGCAATCAGCAGGGAAGGATCACAGGCATTGGGTCTGTAGGTATATCTCCTTTATCCTTGATGCAGAATGTTCTTCTTGTTGAAGGTTTACAACACAATCTGCTAAGCATAAGCCAATTGTGCGATAGTGGTTATGTTGTGTCCTTCACAAAAGAAGGGTGTATAGTCAAAGAATCTTCAGATCAAACTCTCTTTACTGCCAAGAGACACATCAATGTGTATAAAATTGATCTTGAGAAACTTGCAAATCAAAATGTGAAGTGTTTACTCTCTGTTGATGATGCAAAACAGATTTGGCACAAGAAACTTCGGCATGCTAGCTTGAGACTAATCTCAAAGCTTACAAAATACAATCTTGTTAAAGGATTTCCCAGACTATCTTTCAAATCTGATATTCTTTGTGAAAACTGTCTGAAAGGTAAACAAACTAAAAGCTCATTCAAGAGCAAAAATGTTGTGTCTACCACAAGACCTTTAGAACTGCTTCACATTGATTTGTTTGGACCTATAAGAACAGAAAGTCTTGCAGGAAAGAAATATGGTTTGGTAATAGTTGATGACTATACTAGATTTACATGGGTTATCTTTCTCAAAAGCAAGGATGAAACTTTTGAGAATTTCTCAAGATTCTGTAAGAAGTTGCAAAATGAAAAAGGATACTGCATTTCTGCCATAAGAAGTGATCATGGTGGTGAGTTTGAAAACTCAAGCTTCAAAATGTTCTGTGATGAGAATGAGATCTCTCACAATTTCTCAATGGCAAGAACACCTCAACAAAATGGGGTTGTTGAGAGAAAAAACAGAAGCTTGCAAGAGATGGGAAGAACCATGCTCCTTTCAAGCAATCTACCAAAATCCTTTTGGGCAGAGGCTGTTCATACAACCTGCTACATTCAAAACAGAATCTTGGTAAGACCAATTCTCAAAAGAACTCCTTATGAATTGTTGAGAGGAAGGAGACCCAACATCTCATACTTTCATATCTTTGGATGTGAGTGTTTTATACTTAACACCAAGGATGATATTGGAAAGTTTGATTCAAAATCTGACAAAGGAATCTTCATTGGATATTTAGAAACTTCAAAGGCTTATAGAGTCTATAACTCTAGAACCTTAGTTGTGTAGGAAACCATCCATGTTAGATTTAATGATGCTAAAGAGACTGATAGGGAACTATCAGATCTTGAAGATGATTTTGCAGGTATGAAACTCAACCCAACTTCAGAATGTACAGAAGTAAAAGATGAGCAAATCGCTGATGTACCCTCTGAAGAACTTGCTGATCAACTCTCTGAACAAACTAATGAAAATTCACTTCAGAAAGTTAATGTTGAGTCTCAATCTGAGCAAGCAATGCCTTTCAGGAAAGTTTGGAGATACAAAACTCACCATCCTCAAAATCAAATCATTGGTGAAACTTCAGAAGGAGTAAAAACGAGGTCAAGACTAAGGGAAGTCAATAACCTTGCCCTACTCTCTGAAATTGAGGCAAAGAACATTGATGAAGCTCTACAGGATGAAGGGTGGATCCTAGCCATGCAAGAAGAGCTAAATCAATTTGCTAGAAGTGATGTCTGGGCTCTAGTTCCTAAACCCCATGGGAAAACTATTATTGGAACCAAATGGGTGTTTAGAAACAAACTTTCTGAAGATGGAAAAGTAGTTAGAAATAAAGTCAGACTTGTTGCTCAAGGCTACAACCAGGAAGAAGGTATTGACTTCACTGAAACTTTTGCTCCTGTAGCTAGGCTTGAAGCTATTAGAATACTTCTCTCTTATGCAGCAAATAATGGAATCAAACTATATCAAATGGATGTTAAAAGTGCATTCCTTAATGGATTTCTTGAGGAAGAAGTCTTCGTTAGACAACCTCCGGGTTTTGAAGATACTGCCTTTCCTGAACATGTTTTTAAATTAAAGAAGGCTCTGTATGGTCTTAAACAAGCTCCTAGAGCTTGGTATGACAGACTGAGCACTTTTCAAACTAAAAATGGTTTTGAAAGGGGAAAGGTGGACACAACTCTTTTTAGAAAAATGTCTAACAAACATCTTATACTTGTCCAAATATATGTTGTTGACATTATCTTTGGTTCAACAAATTCTTCTTTATGCAAGGAATTTTCAAGGCTGATGCAATCTGAGTTTGAAATGAGCCTAATGGGTGAATTAAAGTTTTTCTTAGGACTGCAAATTAAGCAGGAATCTGATTGTATATGGATCCATCAAGAAAAATATACTAAGGAAATGCTCAAAAAATTCAGAATGAATGATTGCAAGCCCATGTCAACTCCTATGCATCCCTCTGCTATCTTGGGTAAAGATGAGAGTGAAGAATGTGTTGACCAAACCGTGTATAGAGGCATGATAGGTTCTTTATTGTATCTTACAGCAAGCAGACCTGACATCATGTTCAGTGTTTGTCTCTGTGCAAGATTTCAATCAGATCCTAGAATATCTCACTACAAAGCTGTAAAGAGAATTTTCAGATATCTAAATGGTACTACTAATCTTGGTCTTTGCTATAAGATGAGTAAGGATCTCAGATTGTTAGGATAATGTGATGCTGACTTTGTTGGAGACAGAATTGAAAGAAAGTCAACCGGTGGAGGATGCCACTTCATTGGAGACAACATGGTTAGCTGGTCAAGCAAGAGGCAAAGTACAATTGCTCTCTCAACAGCTGATGCTGAATACATAGCTGTTGCAAGTTGTTACTCACAGCTTCTCTGGATTAAATATCAATTAGAAGATTTTAATATTTCAATTAATTCTATACTTGTTTTGTGTGATAATACTAGTGCTATAAATCTTTCTAAAAATCCAATTCAATATTCCAGAGTTAAGCATATAGAAATCAAACATCATTTTATTAGAGACTATGTTCAGAAGGGAATTATTGATATAAAGTTCATTGAAACGGAATTTCAATGGGCTGATATATTCACTAAACCTCTTACTAAAGATAGGTTTAAATTCATTAGAGATAATTTGAACATTCTTGCATTCTCTGAAAAATAATTTTCAGAAACATTTTTAACTTGCTGATGTGTTGAAATCTCTGAGATGATTGTTCTCTCTGAAAGCTTGAACTTGCTGAACATAAGGACTTTCTGAAATAGTCACTTAGTAACGTGGCACTCTGAGATGGTTGGTTTTCTCACCCTTTCCACTACTGCACATTGCACGTTCCTCAATATTGCACAGTTTGTAACTACCATGATTATAATTCTAGTGACGACTATTTAAAGCGCATGAGGTGATGTCTTAATCTTCTCTCACGTCTCCTTTCTTACCAAGTCACTCAACTCTCAGAATACTCTCTGCACTCTTTCTCTCTCATGTGTTCAAGACTCCATTTTCTTTTATTCCTTTTTCAATGGCGTCCAAGAAATCTGTTGTTGCCTCCAAAGCTTCTGGGAAAACAGTGGCTAACAGGGCCGTGAACCTGTCTATGTTAGCTGATTTTGGGTATAACTGCCAAGAGGAATTTGAAGTTGCTGGGTGGTCAGATTTCTTTGGCTCAGTAAACTGCTCTTGGCACTCAGGAAATATGTTTGAGTTATGGGAAACTGCTGAAGAAGTTAAAGGGAAAGATGGCTATGTCTCCATCAAGGCCAAGGTGCTGAACACTACTGTTTTCGTTGATGCAGATGTTCTGGAGATTGTAACCAGGACGAAGTCTGAAGGCTTGGAGTTCATGAAAGATTGGGAAAGCCAAAATGGTGAAACCAAGAAGTTTAACCTAATGTTGTACGGAGAAGAAAACCCCTCCAACAAAGACACTACCAAGATGTTCAAAACTCCTCGCATTCTTCATTGCATCCTTGGATGTTGCATCCTACCCAAGATTGGTGGGAAGAATCACGTCTCTGAACTTGAGAGGTTCTGTATAGTGAATCTGATGAGGAAGCAGAAGATGAACCTGCCAAAGATTATCCTTCATCATATGATCGGAAGAGTGAAGGATTCCGCCTTCAATCTCCCTCATAATACCTTGATCATGGGTATTCTGGAGCACTTCAAGGTGCCGGTTAATAAGTTGATCGACCACAAAGCTCCTGCTTACTTTGGCTCCAACACTCTGAAGCAGATGGTGCGACACCCTTAGTTCTACCACTAAGAATATCACATGTATCACACGTGACCAACGAACTTACAGTTTTAGAAACGTTAAAATGCGGAATTATTAATTTTTTTTTATAAAAAGGATTTAGTTGTCATCAACCTATTACATCTCTAATTTCATTTTAAGTATTTATGAAATATCCTTTCCTTATTCTGAAACTTGTTTTCCGAAAACATCTAGACGGTTACTTCCTCGCATACATACACAACATACACGCAGTTATAACATCAACATAAGTAAAGGGAAACGACATGAAGTATATACATATACTAACATAACATTAGTGTATCTCTCGAACCACCCAAATATCTACATCAAAATACGAATTCCGGTAGTTGACCAAATAAACAAGACCTCGACCAAAATACAAAATAAGAGGCCGCTAAATCAGAGCTGCTACTACCTAGACTCAAAACTACACTAGTCCTACTCGTCATCTCCCGACTCAGTAGTGAACACCCTACTGCTCCTCCTCCCAGCGTCTCCGATAGTGATCATCCCAAAATCCTTTGAGGGATTGTCGCTAGAAGAATCCTCCTCCGGCTCCTCCTCCTCTGGATCCTCCTCTGGGGCCTCCTCCTCCTCCGAGGTGTCGTCAATCACAATCAGATCTAACTTACTTGTGAGAGAGCGGCCTTGCGCATCAGGACGCATAGGCTGAGAATCTGACACCTCAGAAGAAGGTGAGTACCTAGGAAGGTCCAGTCCGACCATGTCAGCCATCCGAGATGACCGCGACGACAAAGAAGAAGCGGGGCGACGACGTGAAGGACGAAAGGTAGTATAGTGCACCAAGTTAGGTGGCGTCGGAAACTCGAGAGTCACAGGTACAATGAAATCCAACTCTGGTACAAGCGGGAGTCCGGGATGAGTAATGATGACGCAGACTTCCCCAGTGAACTCGCATCTACGAGGGATATCCGTCACCCTCCAGGTTCCTCTGGGCATCCACCGCAGCTGCACTCTCATCGATGTCATAGCTGAAGTCTCCGATACCAGCTATCGACGTAACGAGAAGAATATAACAACAAAAGATAGAAAGGAAGGGTGAGAACATCGCATGAACTCACAACACGTAGGATATAATGAACTAGAGCACACACACAGGGATGATCCACATAGATCAATCAACAAGCAATCTCAAACATGTCATCATAGTACACTCATTTGAATGCAACCTTGCAACTATAATGCAATGACTAATGCATGAGGGCCCAGGGAAACATCACCACCACAGTGCACACAGCAACTGCCCGACCATATATGTACAACGTATCAGGAGTTAGAGTCTGAACTAGTAATCAGTACAAGGAGCATTGCTCATTTATTTTCTTTTGGCCAAATCTTTTATGCGTCCTTCCAGACAATCTCAACTGACCCCGAAACCATGAGAGCGACAGGATAGTCAAGCCTGCCCCCTTCGGACTCGACAGTAGGGAGCTAGCCTACGTCTCATGATGTCCTTTCTGGAACTCGACTATCCTCAGGGCTGGCGTCCTTTACCGGACCTGCTGGCGTTCTTTGCAAAACCCAGTGCACCCTTCCCAACCAGTTTCACACTGTACCAAAGTGTCACTGCCATATAGGTCGTAAGGTTTTCAACCTTGATCCTCATTAATGCTTTATGATGCATGTCACACAACAATGCTTACAACATTAACATCCTTACAGGCAAAGCCCATTGAATCATTCAACGTCACCACTTACCCGTGGTACGGCCCGATTCAATGTCTTTCCTTCAAGGAGAACCAATCAATGCTTTCTCAGCATACACAGTCCTTACAGGAAAAGCCCATCGAATCATTCAACGTCACCACTTACCTGTGGTACGGCCCGATTCAATGTATTTCCTTCAAGGAGAACCAAACCCCATCTTAGGTTGGAACCGCACTCTCTCACTAAGTTTCTCAAGTCTTATGCAGAAAGAGTGTATTGGTTATAATCTTTTAAGGTAGTTTGTACTAATGTTCTTAATAATCATGTCCACTTAAGTCCTATAATTTACTAAGAGTTATGATTGTATCTTATGGATGGTATTACTTATCCTAATTCTCCTTGTATGACTAATTAAGATTAAGTTTAACCTTTAATTATAATTAGTCTTCATTAACTGAACTATAATTAGTCTTAATCTTCTTTAATTCAGTCTTAATCTCTTCCTTAATCTTGGATTAAGCTTTTAATTATATTTGATTAAGGTTAATCATAGTTAGTTAATTCTTAATCATCATTACTAATTAATTACTTAATACTTTTATTAAGGTTAATTAACTTTAGCCTTAATTAATCATCTGTTACTTAATTAACTTAAGTAGATTATGTTAATTTAACTTAGGTAATTAGATTAGCTAAGTCTACTAATTAATTTCTAAGTTTTAATTTCTTAATAACTAGTCCAACTCCAATCTAAATTTAATTTCATAATCTAATCTTGATTGACTTTTAATGAGTCTTTAACTCCCTTTCTTAAAGGTTTTAAACTTAAGTTAAAGGCCTAAAGGTTTTATAACTCTTAGGAACTTATTTTTAGTCATGGCAACCTAAAATATTGACCTTTAAGTTGACTTTTACTTGGTTGGAATTGGAAATCCGAATTTGTTTTATTTATTTTTAAAGACTTATTCTTAATTGCACTTTAGTCCTTTTACTTGTAAAATTGCTTCTTAGTCCTTTTGGACCATCTAAGGCCCATAAACACATTTCCAACACTCATTTGATCTTGAAAGATCAAAGAGCATTCTTGATGAGTTTCATCAAGAACAACTCATGAACATCAAGAACACCTTGAATGTTCATCAAAAATGCCAATTTTTCAACCATTTCCAAACTTCACCAAAATCAAGCATAATCATTAACAAGCACTTTAAACAACTATTTTCATACCAATTCATCAATTGCACACCAAACATCATCATAAACTTCATACATGATTTATAGGCTCAAAACATCAATTTTCAAGATTACAACATACCAATCAATTTTATAATTCAAACCAATTACATGCATGCACTTATATTCATCATATAAACATGATTTAAACATCAAATAGAATTTAAATACTTGCTGTCCAGATTTTAGCTCATGGCCGAGAGCTATACAAGGAAAAAGGGAAAACTTTTCCAACAAAAATTTCATGGTTTTGCATGCATTAACAACATCAATTCAAGCACATTTCATGCATTAAGGTAAACATAAAATTATCACAAACAACCAACCATGTGTATGCATTCATAATCATCATTTAAACACATTTTAAAACATCAAATAAATTTTCAAATACATGCAGCCACATTCTTCCTCTCTTGGTCGCATGCATGTGGGAGAAAAGAGAAAATTTTTACAAATCAATTTCTTTACTTTGCATGCAACATAAACCATCAATTAATCACATTTCCAAGCCTTAAAACAATTTAGAAACATACAGCCAGCCATACATAAGAAAAACAGAATTATTTCAAGAGAAAAACAAGGTTAAAACAAGGATTCAAGGGCAAATCCTTGACTCTAGTCACCAATCCTACTAGAGTTCAAGTTCTCCCTGCCCCCTTTACCTAAGGAATTTCTTCAAAATAAGGTGCAGCAATAGCCCTTGAAACAGCTCCCAAAACAGCCCCAAAAATCCTTCCTTTGGTCACCAACAAGAGTTTTGCAAGGCTAGAAGGCTAGGTGTTTGAAGCTTTGGTTCAAAGATGGAACCTTGGCCTTGAATGTGTTGGAAGAAAGAATGGAGATTGAGAGAAAATGGAGAGGGAGTTCACGGTTTGGAGGAGAGGAAATGAGGGATGAAAAATGGTTTTGCAAGTTTGAAAGGAAAGATGGGACAAGTGTTAAGTGCCTTATGACAACATAATGGCATTTCTTACATCTTTGACTTAGGAAGTGTAAAAGGCAAGTTATGTGTCATGCTTCTTATGTCACGGTTTCTAGAAGGAGAAAAGGAAAGATTTGTGCAATTTTTCTGGCCCGGATCAAGAGTATTCGGGCTCGGTTCAAGAGACAGGAGGGGCAAAAAGGTCATTTTTCACAGAAAAATCCCAAAAATTCCCAGAAATTCTAGAAAAATAGGAAATTCATTCCAAACTCAAAAATATAAATTTTGATGATTAAAAATAATTTTAATCATTCAAAATTCAATAAAACACACAATACGGCAAAACGGTAAAAACGCGGGTGTTACAGATGGGCTTTGATATCAAGCCTCCACCTCCTCCTTCTCCAACGCTCAAGGAATCTATTGCCATTGGCAAAGCTGCTGCTACTGGAAGTTCAGTTCTGGAGATTCTTGAGAATGATTATAGGGGTGTAACGAGAAGAAGTGAGTTTGTGCCATTAGCTCCCACTCCTGAGAAAGTTGTCCAAAAGAAGAGGACAGGAGTTATCAAGAAAGCTGTTCAAGCTCATGCTGCTAATAGACTTCAACCCTCTGAAGAGGTTGCTCAACTGACATCAACACCTTTGACGGTGGCTGATGCAACACAATCCAAAGTTTTTGAACCTGTTCAGAAAGTTGGTGCACCAAGTCTATCACTAGGTATCGAACATTCTCATTCTTTTTTCCCTTATTTTGAGGACCTACGTTATCCACCTAGGTTTTGGTGTGTCCCCTGGCCACTGAGGCAATTGCATGCCCGTCAATTGCCGCGGTTGTCAGCTCTAGACAGTAGAGGTTGATGTTGTAATATAGAGCTTGTGTTCGTACTCATCCCCTAGTTGGAATGTGAGACGATCATGTTTGCTACACTTGTGCACATGATGGGGTGATAGGTACAAGCAGACCTACACACCATCATGTATTGTATGTTAGATTGGAATTTGGATGAACTGTGAGAGTTGTCCATTCTTTGTCACATGTGTACCAGAGGAGTACCACATAGGTGTAACTCTGTGTTATGTTGTTGAAATCTATATGTTTTATTTTAAGACCCTAGAATGAAGTAGAGTGGATGAGAAAATCATGTCTCAAGACAGTTAAGGGGGGCAAGCTCTTAAGGGGGGGTAGCCTTACAAAAAATCATGTCTCAAGACAGTTAAGGGGGGTAAGCTCTTAAGGGGGGGTAGCCTTACAGAAGGAATCCTGGGGACCCATAGCATATGTAACCAGGTAGATAAGTTACCCTAGTATGGGAGGCCGGAGATAGGCAAGAAATCGATGGTAGATAGGGATTATGGGATAGACCCAACCCGACCCCTTTTAACCAGAGTGCGCAGCAGAAGCCTACACCCATTCCTCCTTTTGACATTAGGATACCCCCAGGTGAGAGGAAGAGTTAGGAAGGAGTGAATTTATTTAGGTATAACCCGTAGTCATCTGGAAGCCGTGCTGGGAAAGTCTTGGGGTATGTCAGAACTCATTAGGAGCATTTCAAGTTCAGGAACGGTTATAAAACAACACAACATCAGCGGGAGTAATGCTTAAAGTTAAAGAACCGTAAGGGTGTACTTTTAGATGATCCAGACGTCGTGAATGAATTAAGAAAGTTAGGTTAGGAACATAAATTTCCGAGGTGAGAGAAGAAAAGAGAGGTTAGGACAGTGAGGCAGCGAGTCGGACCTAGAACGAGATTCAGGGGAGTAATGGGGACCAGAACTGGAATAGAGGGTAGAAGAGGCAAGATTAGGAGATCAACCAACCCTTAGAGCCTTTGAGCCACCTTGAGCAACAGAGGTATTAACTAATAAACGATAAATGGGAGATTTCCAAGAGTACAACGTGGTTAACAATAGGAGGGTAGCAGGTGAGGGTAGGATAAGAGCAAATTTTGAGGACAAAATTTAATTCAAGTAGGGTAGAATTGTAACATCCCAAAAACTTGGAACCTAGACAACATAAGAGAAGCCTTAGGTGGTGAACCCAGGCAAGAGAGGGAGGTTAGAAGTAGGATGAGAATTCATAGGTGAAGTGTGATTTCAGACAAGAAATTTGGAAATCCATTAGGAACCATGGGTTTTAAAACAGTTTAAAGGAGGGAACAAGAGTTAGTCAGTCAACGGTAGGTCGAACCTAGAAGGAATCACACCCAGAGTCAGAGAAAATGTAGTGGTTAAGGGTAAAGAAATGAGATTGGGTAAATAAGAATTAAGTTGAAAGGAAGGGTCAGGAGAAAAAGTTTAGGAGAAGAGCTACACCCGAGATCTTAGCCATTAAGTGTAAGAGAATGAGCTTTGTGGTCAAGGGAATTGATTTATCAATAATTAGAGTGGGGAAAAGAATTGGATGAGAAGCACTAAGTTAGAAGAAGGTTTTCATGGAGAGGAATTAGGTTTAAGAAGGATAGAATTAAATTGGAGCCAAGGGGGGCACAAACCGAGGTTGTTGCTTAATTTTGGGTGTTTGCCTAATGACCTTGGTGCACTAATTCACAAATATCTAGATCCAAGGGTGTACAATGAAGGTGATTCCACTTTCATTAGAAAGCTTATTTCTGGGGCTTCAATTTGATATGCTATATGATAGTATTCCGAGCTTGTTTGCACCTCCAAACAGCAAGTTTACGCATTACAGCGCGCAGAGTGCGCTGGAGCGCGCCCCAGCTCGCACATTGCAGCAGCGTTTTTAAAAACGAGTTTTCTCCCTTCTTCTTCCGTTTTTCTTCATTCCTCCAAGTTCCTAGAGAGAGGGAGAGGGTTTTAGTGAGAGAAAGTTTAGGGAAGGAGGAAGGAAGCAAAACTTGAGGATTTCATCACCTTTGAAGGGCTTGGGATCATCTCCATCCTTCTCTTTCACCTCCATTTCTCCTCCTCCTTGGTTCTCCATTTGAGGTGAGTGTGGCCTCACTCACTTTCTCTTGGTTTTTCTCTTATGCATGCTCCCCATTCTTCCTCCCCTTTCTATTATTAATGATTATGTTTAGATTATACAAAATCTAGGGTTGATTGTTAGGTTTATATGAATGTATGATTTTGGCTCAAACCCTAGGTTAGAGGATTTGGGGGTTTCATGAAATTGGAGGTTTGGGATGTTGGTTATGCCTATAATTGCTTATGTTCATGCTTATTATCATGTTTTGCACTGAATGAATGTTTGTACATGTTTCTAACCCCCACCATGTTCATGGAAAATATTTTGGGTCTTTGACCTCATAAAAATGGAAAAGGAAATGTTTTGGGTCTTAGACCTCATGATAATGGTAAAGGAAAACGATTTGGGTCTTTGAACCTCATGGAAATGGTTTTGGGTCTCATGACCTCATGAAATTGTTTTGGGTCTTTAGACCTCATGTAAATAATCATGTTTTGGTCCCTGGACTCATGTTTTTGAGACTCTGTCTCCGGTCCTTGGAATCATGTTAATTAAACAAGATTTGGTACATGGACTCATGTTTTAAGACCTTGTTTGGTCCATGGACTCATGTTAAAGAATTAAATAAATTCTTGTTTGAATCTATCACAGTTAATGGGTTAAGGTCTTATGGCCTTCAGGGACGACGGTCTCTGTTAGTCTAAGCTCAGTCTAGCCTCACAGATAAGTGGAAAGACCCCTTGGGTGTTGGGTAAAACACTTCACAACTGACCCTGCACTATGATTGTCATTGGATGACTAACATTACATGTCTCTAATTGTCATTATGAATGTTTTTCTTAATTTTTCAAGTGATGTTATATTGCTTTATATCTTGTGCTTTGCCTCCCCACACTGCACACACTGTTACCTCACTCACCGGGACGTAGTCTCATCCCACGTTGTGGGAATTACTTTCAGTTGTGCAGGTTTTTGTACAGGTTGACGGTGGAAGAGTAGAGAACTCAATTGAAATAAATGTCAGGGATTGTAATTGTGAATTTGGAGTTTATTGATGTATTAAGGTATTGATTTTGGTTTGGCCATGGAGGCCTTATTGTATTTTGTTACTATCTGGTGAAATTATAAACTGTACTAGTATTTTTCTGAGTTTCAGGCTAAGTTGCAAAACTGGGAAATGTCCAATTTTCAAGGGAAACTTTGCCGGATTTCCGGTAGGAGTTTTATGAGCCATACACTCAAAGTATAGATTCGTCCCCTAGGTTCTTAATTAGGAATTAATATGGAAAATAATGACGTATGATTTTTGTGGAAGCCTAAGCAAACGTTGGATTGCTTAAGTGTTGCGTGATTTGCATGTCGATACACGAAATGCGCGAAATAATTTCAGAAATTCGGAATAATGTTTCCAACGGACATTATTCTTGAGTTGAGAAATTAGGACGTTACACCAAGTCTTCTTCCATCTCATTCATCATCATCTGAAGCTTCTGACGAATCTGAAGAGGAGTCTAAAGAAACTGAATGGAGATGCATCTGGAAGGGTAGCAACCTGCCCAAAGAACTCTTGCTGAAGCCAATAACAAGGGATTGGTCTCGACAAAAATCATATAATCCATGTCCCTTTCCCTTGTATAAGACGGAAATCTTACTGAGTCAGGAAGAGCCTCACAAGCCTTACAATGTTCCATTTGCTGAAAGGCCCAGAGTTCCAAAGTTTCCAAATATGTTCGAAGAGCTAGAATACTTCAAGTCCTACCCTCCTTTTCCTGGCTTTGTTGGTTTGCATGTGGATTCTCATGATGCAGCCGGGGCAAGAAGAAAAGGAAAATATTTGCTCCCCGATCAATTGGAGAGAATCAGAAATGAAGTACAACCCTCTCAACATTTCTGGAAGCCCATTGATGTCTTCTCTGAAGAACAAATAAGAATGTCTGAGGATGAATGGCTACTTGTACGCAAGCTGAATGCTGAAACTGAGCTGTTTGAAAGGGACATTCACAAAGCCTCAGGTTGCAGATACTTCAAAGCTCCAAAACCTCTCTCAATGAAGCCCTCTACCAGGATTCTATGGCAACCAAATACGATCATTCCTCGGCTGCCTCTCACTCCCGGTGATGATGAAAAGGGAAAAACTGACAAGTTCTATACCTCCGGTGATGCCAAGTTCAAACCCATGACTCTTGTTGAATGGGAAGAGCTACCTGCTTATGTCAAAAGGTATGGTGGTTTGAATCTTACCTACAAAGACTGGGTTTGGGACTCCTACTGGCATGAACGTGAAAAGGAAGGTTCCTCTTCAGGAACTAGATTTGACTTCATTGACTGTGCCACTGATCACTCTCTGCAATATCAAGAATGGGCTACCTTCTTTCGAGGAAGTTTTCCTAACTCAGTGGGGGAATCTTTTGATGACCCTAGCAATTGGATGTTGCGGGAGTGGACGGGTTTCCCTGAATACACTTGTTTAGTATTCCATCCTGAAGAGTTTGGTCTGCAATTTGATTTTGAACCCTTCGAGTTCACTGGACGACTGCTCTCCATCACTTTCATTGAAGGTACTATTCAAGATGAGATTAGAGCAAGAGAAGATGAGGTCAAGAAACTCAAGCTGAGAAATGCTAGGCTGATGAAAGAACTGAATGAGACTAAGCAAAAGCTGACGACGATTCAGATTGTGCATTCTGCTGAACGATCTTCCCCCTCCAGAGTGGAAAGGAGAAGAAGTCTGTGATGTGGATTCCATTTTATCTCAGCGTGTTGCTTATGTTCAGTCATTTTATCTTATGATTGTTTCAAACATTCTGCATGGTGATTGATACATTATTTTCTGATATGAACCTTGAGCTTCTATTTTTATGGACCTTAGAAAATTCTGATTAAAATTCAATACTTTCCTTGATGAACACTTTTCTAGACTTTTCAATATTTTTCTTTCTTTTTTTTTTCTTTTTGATATGTTCTTTTTCTTTTTGATACTTTCTTTTTCTTTTCTTTTCTTTTTGATGTACGTAAGCAATAAAAATAAGAATCGTAAAGGAAAGATAACAAGAATATAACCAATAGCAAATGTATCCTAATGAGGCTTGAAAATTAAATCACATAAAATTCAAGAACACGTATAGGAGAACTATGAAATTGATCAAGACAAATGAAATAGAAGATATAAGAAAACAGATAAATGGACGTCACACTTTCATGAATTGAAAGATAAGTCCATGAAGATGTTCACACAAAGGTATATGAACCTTTGATAACCTTCACTCTTGACTAGCAAGAAAATTAGAGAAAATCACTCTCTCAAGTAAGAAAATCACTTTCTAAATTTGCAGGAATTTTGCATAAAACTTTCATTCTCCTTTGTGCATGCATGATGCATGTATTTATAGGATTTTACAAGGTTAAGAGGCCATGCAGCCAGCTACATTTCTCACGCCCTAAAGACCCCAAAATACCCCTCAAATAAAATTCCATGCAACCTTACACAATTAACTAGGAATTAAAACAATTAAGCAAAATAAACTCTACTAAACTAGGCTTATTTGGCCGCATCCTTGGACCAGATTCATGGGCACATGGAACCTCTATTTGTAACTTACAAACATGGCTTAATTTAGCTAATAAATCAGCCATGTGTGGCCGCCCAAAACAGCCATGAGTCTTCATGAGTTGGCTGCCAACTTCATTGCTATTCATGCTCCAATTCAATGGCTTGTTGGAACTCTTTGATGGCTCTTTAATCAGCAGAATTCTGCACATGTTTCACGCCTATTTTGCTGACTCATGAAACTCCATGTAGCTCAAAACTTGGCCAGATTCATGCACTAGGACAGCCCCCTTCCAACGGCTAGAAACATGAAGTTTAATGCTATTACATTCATGTTTTGTAACCCCCCAAGTAGGAAACATAACCACCCAAACCATTAAGCCTATTGTCTTGTAACTTCTCTAATATTATTGAAATAAATTAAAAATAGAATTTAGCAAAATAAAGAAAGAAATGGCCGCCCCACATGCATCCTATGTGGCTGCCCATTATGCTTCATCAATGCTGGAAAGTGCTTCAAGTAACAGTTGCATTAAATGCAATTGATGCTTCATCAATAAAGCCATCTTCTTCATTAATAGAACTATCCTCTTCAACTTGGATGCAATTAATGAACTTAGGACTTCCATTAATGTTTTGCATGGGTTGAGCTTGGACTTCTTTAATGATGACTTGTAGTGCCTCCTTGGCCTTCCTAGCTTGTGCCCTTGTCATGGGCCCACCCAACTTGTTGACTGCTTGGTTGATGTCCACATCATGCCCCCCTTCTTGAACAGGATTTGTCCTCAAATCTGAAGGGTCCTCACCTGCATCAAAAAGAGTTAAGTCAGCAACATTGAAGGTTGCACTAACATTATACTCACCAGGTAGGTCTATTTTATAGGCATTGTCATTGATTCTTTCAAGCACTTGGAAAGGTCCATCTCCCCTTGGTTGAAGCTTTGACTTTCTTTGTTGTGGAAACCTTTCCTTCCTCATGTGTATCCATACCCAATCTCCTGGTTGGAAAACCACCTTCTTCCTTCCTTTGTTTGCTTGTTTGGCATAGCCCTCATTCTTCTTCTCAATTTGGGCCTTAACCTTCTCATGCATTTTCTTGACAAAGTCAGCCTTAGCATACGCTTCCTTATGCTTAAACACAGAAATATTAGGCAAAGGTAATATATCAAGAGGAGTTAGAGGGTTAAATCCATACACCACCTCAAAAGGTGAACAATTGGTAGTACTATGAACAGCCCTATTATAAGCAAACTCAACATGAGGCAAACAATCCTCCCAAGATTTAATGTTTTTGTTTAAAATTGTCCTAAGCAAAGTACTTAGTGTCCTATTGACTACTTCAGTTTGACCATCAGTTTGGGGATGGCAGGTAGTAGAAAATAGTAACTTAGTGTCGAGCTTGCTCCACAAAGTCCTCCAAAAATGGCCCAAGAATTTTGAGTCCCTATCACTCACAATGCTCCTTGGCATTCCATGCAATCTTACTATCTCCTTGAAAAATAGATCTGCTACATGGCATGCATCATCCACCTTCTTGCAAGGTATAAAGTGAGCCATTTTTGAGAACCTGTCAACCACAACAAAAACAGAATCTTTTCCATTCTTTGTTCTTGGAAGTCCCAAAACAAAGTCCATGGAAATATCAGTCCAAGGAAAATCAGGAACAGGTAAAGGAGTATATAAACCATGAGGTTTAACCTTAGACTTAGCCTTTTTGCAAACAATACATTGGTCACATATCCTATGAACATCACGTTTCATATTTGGCCAATAAAAATTTTCTTGCAAAATTTCTAAAGTCTTTTGCACTCCAAAATGCCCCATTAATCCCCCCTCATGTGATTCCCTCACAAGCATTTCCCTTATTGAACTTTTAGGCACACACAATTTATTTCCTTTAAACAAAAATTCATTATGCCTAAAAAATCCATTTTCTGATTTTTTTTGTACATGCCACATACAATTCAGCAAAATCCATGTCATCACAATACATGCTTTTCAAAGATTCAAGTCCATACAATTTAGCTTCAAGCATAGCAAGCAAGACATGTCTCCTAGAAAGAGCATCAACAACTATATTTCCTTTTCCCTTTTTATGCTTTTATGACGTATGGAAATTGTTCCAAAAATTCAACCCATTTAGCATGCCTTTTATTTAATTTTCCTTGGCCTTTTAAATACTTCAAAGATTCATGATCACTATGAATTACAAATTCTTTAGGAAGTAAATAATGTTGCCAAGTTTTAAGAGCCCTTACCAAAGCATATAATTCCTTATCATAAGTAGAATAATTAAGTGTTGGTCCACTTAATTTTTCACTAAAATAAGCAATTGGATGCCCTTCTTGCAACAAAACAACACCAATACCAACATTAGAAGCATCACATTCCAATTCAAAAAGATTTTGCAAAATTTGGTAAGGCTAAAATAGGCGCATGTGTGGGCCTATCTTTGAGGGCAGCAAATGCAGCCTCTTGTTTTTCCCCCCACTTATATCCCACATTCTTTTTAACAATTTCATTGAGAGGTGCAGCCAAGGTACTAAAGTCCTTAACAAATCTCCTATAAAAGCTTGTTAAGCCATGAAAACTCCTCACCTCACTCACATTTTTAGGCGTTGGCCATTCTTGAATAGCCTTCACCTTTTCCTCATCCACTTGAACTCCCTTGGAGCTCACAACAAATCCCAAGAAAACAACATGGTTGGTACAGAAAACGCATTTTTCTATGTTTGCATACAAATTTTCTTTTCTAAGCACATCCAAAACAGATTTCAAATGATTAACATGCATATCCAAAGAAGTGCTATAGACAAGAATATCATCAAAGTATACAACCACAAATTTCCCAATGAATTCCCTTAAAACATGGTTCATTAATCTCATAAACGTACTAGGAGCATTAGTTAATCCAAACGGCATAACTAACCATTCATACAACCCATATTTAGTTTTGAAGGTTGTTTTCCATTCATCCCCCTCCCTTATACGTATTTGATTATATCCACTTTTAAGATCAATTTTAGAGAAAATGCAAGCACCATGAAGTTCATCAAGTAAATCATCTAACCTGGGAATAGGATGACGATACTTGATTGTGATGTTGTTGACAGCTCTACAATCTGAACACATTCTCCAAGTTCCATCTTTTTTTGGTACCAGAATGATTGGTACTGCGCAAGGACTCATGTTATCCCTCACCCATCCCTTGCTAATGAGTTCACTTACTTGCCTTTCAATCTCTTTAGTCTCTTGAGGATTACTCCTATAAGCTGGCCGATTTGGCAAAGATGCTCCAGGAATGAGGTCTATGTGGTGCTCAATTCCTCTCAAGAGTGGTAAGCCATCTGGAACATTTTCTGGAAAAATATCCTCATATTCCTGCAAAAGAGATTTAACTACAGAAGGCAATTCAAATTTATCAAAAGTGTTAGTAGTCAAAAGATGGTTAGTACTAAAAAACAAATAAAGTGGTTGTCTTGTACATAACACTCTCCTCACTTCTTTTTCTTTTGCCAAACAAAGTTGTTTGCCCTCTTGATTTTCACTCTTTTTCTTTTGGATTTCTTCTTTTTCACGTTTTTTATTTTTTCTCTCTTGAGCAATCTTTTCTCTCAATTTATTTTGATCCTCACTAACCTCTCTAGGTGATAAAGGCCTCAAAATAATTTTTTTTGTCATGATACAAGAAAGAGATTTTATTGGTAAAGCCATCATGGATAGCTTTAGTGTCAAACTGCCACGGCCTCCCAAGAAGTAGGTGGCTGGCCTCCATGGGTACCACATCACAAAGTACTTTGTCTTGATATTTTCCTATAGAGAAAGGAATTTCAGCTTGATTGTGCACATGTACTTCATCTCCTTCACTAAGCCATTGGAGTTTGTATGGCCTAGGATGTGGGGTTGTAACCAAACCCATTTTGTTCACCAATCTGGAACTCACAACATTAGTGCAGCTACCACCATCAATAATCACTAAGCAAATCTTACCATTGATTGAACATAGAGTATGAAAGATGTTCTCCCTTTGGTTTACCTCCTTGCCCACGGTTTGGCTTCCAAGAAGACGCCTAATCATATAGACCTCTCCCACATCAGTACGTGTATCATCATCACTGGGCTCCTCCTCCTCATTTTCTGATTCACTTGTGTATTCACCATTGTCCTTAAGAAGAATGGTCTTCTTAGTTGGACACTCATAAGCATAGTGCCCTCTCCCTTGACACCTAAAGCAAGTCACATCTCTTCCTCTTTTTGCAACCTGTTCAACATTTTTATTAACAGCTTTACCTTGAGGACTAGGCACGGCTTGACTAGAGGATTCAGCCACCTTCTTTTTAATTCTTTCCTTCCAATTCGCAGGCAAATTAGAAGAACTCCTCTTTGCAACTCCCTTTCTTTTTAATTGTTGCTCTACCTGAAGTGCCTTGTGTAGCAAGTCCTCCATCTCCACAAATTCCTGTAACTCCACAACATCTCTAATGTCATTACTCAAGCCATTTAGAAAACGTACCATAGTAATTTCAGAATCCTCCTCTATGTTGGCTTGAACTAGCAGCATCTCCATCTCCTTGTAATATTCCTCCACCCCTTTGCTGCCTTGAGTCAATCTTTGTAGCTTGAGCTTCAAGTCTCTTTGGAAACCAGAGGGAACATAGCGTTTCCTCATAAGCCTTTTCATCTCCACCCAAGTATCCACCATTGGTTCTTCATCTCTGCGCCTTTCCCTTTGCAACTTGTTCCACCAAATTAAAGCATAATCAGAAAACTCAGTAGTGGCTAGTTTTACCTTTTGTGCCTCTGTGTAATTGTTGCATGCAAAAATGTGCTCAATCTTGAGCTCCCACTCCAAATAGGCTTCTGGGTCACTGCGTCCTTTGAAAGGTGGTATGATTAGCTTGACCCCTTGAATTCTTCCTTCATTTCTTGGTGGTGGTGGTCTTCCTTCTTCTTCACCAGTTTCTGGCTTGACTTCCAACGCATCCAATCTAGCATGCAGCTCATCATTTTGCTGCCTCATATTCCTCTCTAATTGTTGGTAAAGAGCAGCAATTTGTTGTTGCAAATCCCTATTGTTCACTTCCCTTTCTGCCATGGTAACCAAAAAGAAAATGTAATAGAATAGGAAAATAGGATGAACTGTTTAGAAAACCTTACCACACTCGTGTATGCACACAAATTTGGCTTTTTCTATAATGTAGCTCTCTTGCCTTTTTCCACTCTATTTTCTCTTGACTTTCTTACCACGCCAATGAGGAAAATAAATCAAATAATTCAACAACCTAAATGTTAGCCAAGAAAAATTAACACAAGAAAAGCTAACAAGAAAATAAAACAATAAAAGCTAACAAGAAAATAAAACAAGAAAAAGTTAGGAAAGAAAATCAGAAAAATTCTAGTAACTGGAGCTTTGATACCAAATGATATGAACCTTGAGGTTCTATTTTTATGGACCTTAGAAAATTCTGATTAAAATTCAATACTTTCCTTGATGAACACTTTTCTAGACTTTTCAATATTTTTCTTTCTTTTTTTTTTTCTTTTTGATATGTTCTTTTTCTTTTTGATACTTTCTTTTTCTTTTCTTTTCTTTTTGATGTACGTAAGCAATAAAAATAAGAATCGTAAAGGAAAGATAACAAGAATATAACCAATAGCAAATGTATCCTAATGAGGTTTGAAAATTAAATCACATAAAATTCAAGAACACGTATAGGAGAACTATGAAATTGATCAAGACAGATGAAATAGAAGATATAAGAAAACAGATAAATGGACGTCACACTTTCATGAATTGAAAGATAAGTCCATGAAGATGTTCACACAAAGGTATATGAACCTTTGATAACCTTCACTCTTGACTAGCAAGAAAATTAGAGAAAATCACTCTCTCAAGTAAGAAAATCACTTTCTAAATTTGCAGCAATTTTGCATAAAACTTTCATTCTCCTTTGTGCATGCATGATGCATGTATTTATAGGGTTTTACAAGGTTAAGAAGGCCATGCAGCCAGCTACATTTCTCATGCCCTAAAGACCCCAAAATACCCCTCAAATAAAATTCCATGCAACCTTACACAATTAACTAGGAATTAAAACAATTAAGCAAAATAAACTCTACTAAACCAGGCTTATTTGGCCGCATCCTTGGACCAGATTCATGGGCACATGGAACCTCCATTTGTAACTTACAAACATGGCTTAATTTAGCTAATAAATCAGCCATGTGTGGCCGCCCAAAACAGCCATGAGTCTTCATGAGTTGGCTGCCAACTTCATTGCTATTCATGCTCCAATTCAATGGCTTGTTGGAACTCTTTGATGGCTCTTTAATCAGCAGAATTCTGCACATGTTTCACGCCTATTTTGCTGACTCATGAAACTCCATGTAGCTCAAAACTTGGCTAGATTCATGCACTAGGACAGCCCCCTTCCAACGGCTAGAAACATGAAGTTTAATGCTATTACATTCATATTTTGTAACCCCCCAAGTAGGAAACATAACCACCCAAACCATTGAGCCTATTGTCTTGTAAATTCTCTAATATTATTGAAACAAATTAAAAATAGAATTTTGCAAAATAAAGAAAGAAATGGCCGCCCCACATGCATCTTATGTGGCTGCCCATTATGCTTCATCAATGCTGGAAAGTGCTTCAAGTAACAGTTGCATTAAATGCAATTGATGCTTCATCAATAAAGCCATCTTCTTCATTAATAGAACTATCCTCTTCAACTTGGATGCAATTAATGAACTTAGGACTTCCATTAATGTTTTGCATGGGTTGAGCTTGGACTTCTTTAATGATGACTTGTAGTGCCTCCTTAGCCTTCCTAGCTTGTGCCCTTGTCATGGGCCCACCCAACTTGTTGACTGCTTGGTTGATGTCCACATCATTTTCACAAATATCATGGGTCCATGATCGTTCCTATTTCCGTGCGTATTTATTACCATTTATTACTCTGATTATATTCTCTATCCCTACCCGCTGATCAATTCTGTTAAGTATTTCATGCTACTGTACCCTTTTGACTGATGACAAAAGGGGAGTTATATTTATGACTAACAAATCTCTGAAGCGGTTTTGAAGTCTTACAGAAACAGATTCATCTCATGGGGAGCATTGTGTTTTAATAAGTATCTGGTTAAGGGTGAGTATCTCTTACAATTATTCCAAATTTTCCCTTCAGATATTTGATAGACACAATCAAATTTGTCATCATTAAAAGGGGGGAGAATGTTGAGTCTCAAAAATATTATTAAGCACTTAATAATGTTTTAAGTCTCTCATATCTTGAGTTTTAATGAACAACAAATTTGACTAAGCCATTTATACATTTTATGCGTAAAGTGTTTTATATGTTTTCAGCACGAAGAAATGAATTCTGGAAAGGTCAACATTCTGAATTGTGCAACCGTTCTGAAGTAACCAACATGCTGAAGATACGAACTTTCTGAAAGGAACTATCTGATACTATTTGACGTGGCTTGGTCCCTGCACCAAATTCTTTATTCTTAGAGACCTCTTGAAGACCTTGTCAAGGTTTGAAGCTGCTCAGATATCTCTGCACATTCTCCATTCTCAGCTGTGAACGCAGAAAGCCTTCTCAAGTTGTTTTCAAAAAGGATACCTTAAAGAGGAAGTCTTGTTTGCTGCAAGTACAATTGTTCAGAAAAGCAAGTCAGCTCTGCACACCTACTACGTATTGTAGAACAAGCTATCAGAGCTTTATGTCACAATGGGAGAGAATGCATTTAATGCTATTTCAACGGGAATTAAATTGAGTCTAACGAATTTCAAATCCAACTCTATAAATACCCATGAAGAGCTCATGCAAAGAAGAGCAGAACAAGCCAACTTGCTGAAACGCTAAATCGCTGAAATATTATCTGTATATTTTCATTGTACACAAACTTTCATATCCTGAGTCTACCTCAGTTATTCTGTACATTTCCCTAAGTTTGAGCTTTAAACTTGTGTAGTTTACAAGCTTAGACTCTCTCTTTTAAACACTTATTTATGTTAGAGCCTGAAGAGGTTTGGTTGATAAAACAATACTTGTTGTAGAGCCTGAAGAGGCTTGACATAAAAGAATACTTGTTTGAGCCAGGAGTGGCTTGGTAGGACAAAAAATACTTATTAGAGCCAGGAGTGGCTAGGTAGGACAAAGAATACTTGTAATAGAGCCTGAAAAGGCTTGGTTGACAAAAGAATACTTGTACTACTGATCAGATAGTGGAAGTCCTTTGTTGTTGTTGCATCGGGACTGGACGTAGCTCACGGTGGTTGTGAGTGAACCAGTATAAATCTGTGGCTAAGTCTTCTGAACCCTTATCTCTCGTAATTTCAATTATTGCTAACTAAGGGGATTTGAATTTGAAGTTATATAACTCTAAGCGTTTTCTTTCAAAAGTTTCAGTTGTATAAAACATCTCTCTAAAGGAACTTCAGAGAATTCTTTACAAACTTGCTGAAAAACACTTCATCACGAAAAGCTTCCAAAACTCTTTAGAGTTTGTAAAAACACTATTCAACCCCCTCCTAGTGTTTTCCTGTGTTTCCTACACATTGGAAATGCATCTTAGAAAAGAAACTATCCTATGTGCTCCATACATTAGAAAAGAAACTATCCTAAATTACAAGGAGTACTTGACTCACGTCTACCAGACCTCTTCTTCCTCCTCCTCCCCTACAGGCTTTGATTGAGCCATCAGGGTACAAGCATTTTGTTGATTTGATCGAACAACCCTGGTGCTTGGGGTAGAAATGAAGGTCTGCGTGGGGAAGGACTAAATGGATTTATTCATTGCTGAATGAATCAGTATTTGGCTACTACGTTCAACCTAAAAAGAAACCTTCAAAAAGAAAGGTTGAAAAAGCCTATAGCTTTGGCTATTTCGTCAACCTTATAAAAAATGAAATCATTCCAGATTGGGTTGAACGCAATAGCCAAAGGAATAAACTTCTTCATATTTTTGAAGGAATTAGAAAAGGAAAAGAAGAAGAATGAGAAGGAATGAAGGAAACGTCCAAATGAAACTCCTATTTATAGGATCAAGAGAAATGAAGATTCATAAATGAGTCTCTTCAATTGTCCAATAAGAAGAATCACCATAATGAGATTAAGTGAACGGTGGACAGTGGTCTTCATGACCTTTGGTTCAGCCAAACAGAAATTGACACATGGCACACAAGGGAATACAATCAAGTTCGAAAGCAGGAATTATTCAATGAGCCCAAATACCAACAAGAAAAGCTAAGTGTCAAAGATGGTAGATGCATTTGATTACAACAAGTAAAGAAATCAAGAAGCAGATTTCGAGAAGTTGAAGAACAAGCTTTCGAATTTACAGAAAGAGGAAAATCGAAAATAAGGTGCATGAAGACTTAGAAGATTTCTGAATCAAGAAAGAATCTGTTCGAGCAAATAGAAAAGAGAAGAAAAGCAGTTAATGGAAGTTATTGAAGTTTGTTGATCAAGAACAGGTGTCAACATCTTAGAGGAGTACTTTTGAAAAGTGCAAGGAAGAAAGAGCAGTTTTCTGGTTAGCAGAAAATGTGGCATTAATGCAGACTGCCAACACATAAAGAGTGATGATGTGTCACATGTACAATAGTTAGTCGTTAGAATGAAAAACTATAAATAGGTGAACTTTCTATGTAATAAGGGTTGGAAATCATTTGTACAAACACTCTGAAACACCTATACGTCCATCCTATCATCGACTAAAAAGGTTACAAGGAGTGCTAGTATGTGAATTCTTTCCACTTTCAATCAATGCAATTCTTTTAACTTGTTCTTTATCCCTTTCTTGTTCTTACTTTGATTCTTATTTATCATTTCCAATACTTTTTCTTGTTTCTTTTTCTTCATTCTGCAATTTACATTCAATGCATTTTTTCCTTTCTTTCTTTTAAATTTTTTGTTCTTACTTTTTTTTTTGAAATTCCAATTCTTTCTAATTTCCAAAAACTTCAATTAAGAGTTCTGTTTGATGAAATTCTGAATCATTCACAAATTGTCTCAAATCTGAGTTTTACTTGATGGAATTCTGAATCACGTATCAAACCTTTTGAGAAACAAAATCTCTTTGCAAATTTTTTCAAAGTGAAAACACTGTAAACCTACTTTTAAAAGAGTCCCGTAAGAGGATCTGATTCTAATCCCCAGATTGTTCTTAGAATCAAAGTGATTAAAAGTAATTTTTCGAGATTAACTTTTATAACCACAAACAGATATATATAAGGAGAGAGATGAAATAAAGATGAGGGGTGTTAAATGAATATTTGTGATTAATGTGCATATATTATTGTTATAAAGGTAATAATTGAATTTAAATTCTATTAGTACTCATTTAAGTTACCTGTAATGAATAGTTAAATTTTATAATAATGAAATAGATCTTTATATTTAATTTTTTTAGTATAAGTCACATGTATCCTCTACGGAGACAATTTTATTCGAGTCGAGAACATTTATATTATGGTGATGCTAGCTCTCTCATTGGATATTTTTTCCATGCACAAGCCTTATACCTGAGACTTTAATTAAGGGAAATCAAACATGTATCACTTGAACTAACCCCTATTGATTAGGTCTTTATATTTATGAAATAGGTCTGGATGCCTGGCTAATTACTCACAAAAGTTTATGAGAATGGGTGTTGATCTAGGTATTACTATAATTAGTTTATATATTTTATAATTAGTATTTCAAATTTTTTAAATACTTTTTTAATTAAATATATGTTTTACTTTTATTCAGTGTTATCTTATTTCGTTGATTTTACATAGATAAGTTTAGTACTAAAATAAGATTTTAGTGTTTTTTTTTTTTGTAAACCATAGGTATCCCCTATGACCGGGGGCAATCCTATTTCTAGTTTGTAAAAAGAAGTATATGTACAAGCATTAAAGTAATTATATATGTAGATATAGATATGGGTCTTTTTCTTAAATGTAAATATCACCCGATTCATTTCTAATAATAAATGTTAAAAAGACATTTTAAATATTTTAACATATTTTGCATTATTATATAAACATTTATTTAATAATAAAAGAGCATAAAAAATCTTGTCATAAATAATTAATGGTTCTATTTTATCCAATTCAATTCAATGGTCACTACATAAATTAATAGAATCACAATTACTTGTGATTAGAGCAGATCAATTGGGCTAGCTTAACCATGCAGGCCCATATAAGTCCGTAAAAATGTAGGGTTCATACCTTTATTTTAGAAGCTCAAATAACTCTAGGACTTTTTAGCCCAACCCAATAAAAGCTTGTTATCCGCAAAAAAGACCAAGTAGCTCGCAAAATCCGCAAAAAAAAAAAAAAATCGAGCTACTAGCAGAAAAGCCCGTAAAAATATAGGGCTTACGCCTTTATTTTAGAAGACGAAATAATTTCCGAACTTTCTAGTCCGAGCCATAAAATCCCACTACCCGTATTGGGCCGGATAGCTCGAATTGCCATCTTTTTATGTGATGGTATTGTGCAAACTCCACAATGGAATGCCTATCATTAGATTGTGTCTACTACACATAATGAGAGAAAGTAAGAGAAGAGAAATAAATGATAAATATAACATATGATATGATATGAGAGGAAAAATTTGGAGTGTCAAATATGTATAGAAACTAGGAATTTTAGATTGTAATGTATCATTGATTCATTGTTCTTATTCATCATTCTACTTAATGATTACCACATATATTAAGAACGATATCACTTAGTTCAAAGTTGATTCAACAACCCTTTTATTCGTCAATTAATTGTAAAATTTGAAAGAGATGATCAAAATTGCTCATGAGAAGATTTTCGCTTTGTAGGTAAAAGGAAAACTGAGAGAAATTAAAGCAAAAGGTATACTGAATCAGAGTAACTATAAATGAAGCTCTGGTTATGGAGATGAGTTTATGCCACTTGATAATTGATATGATTCTTTCTCAATCCCATGCACCACTATTAGTGTTTATAAGGGTTGGAGTCTGTAATGGGAAAAGAAGTGCACTATCCTAATGGTAAGTTGGGGGCATTGATTTGTTACAACAGTAGTCAGCAAACTTTTTAATTCCCACATAAATTTCAAAGCAATGTTATTAAACTCGGACAAGTGATCGACTCGGTCAGGCCACCAGGTTAATAGGTCACTGATCGAACCAGTGAGTCACTCACTAAACCGGTTGAATCGGCCTGTATTAAAAAATTATTAAAAATTTCATAACACAAGCTATTATTTCACTTGTTCAGACACAGAAATAAAAATATTACTATCACAAAAGCACCTAATTAAATGGAAAAACTACAATAAAGAACAACTATAATTCACTTTAACACCGTAAACAACTTTTAGAAATATCAATCAGAGATATGTCTAAGTTAATAAAGCTAATTTTGACTTCACAGCTGCCAGCCATATCAAATAAAATAGATTCAACAAAACAATACTCTTTTATTGAGTGAGTAAAAACTATAATTATGAGTTCACAGCTGCCAGCCATATCAAACAGAACATATTCAAGAGAACAATACTCTTTTATTGAGTGAGTGTGTCTAAATTGAATAAGGGATTATAACCAGAACAGACTACAGAGTGCATAGCTTGAATCAATGATTATAATTTTATAAATAGCAATAGCTAATAACCATGAATAAGGGATCTACATTCTCGATTGAAACAGAGTGTCTGAGCAACTGCTACATACCTTAGCCGCGACGAAGAGGGAAGGGATTACCAACAAAGCGATGGTGAAGGATAAGGAGTGTCGGCGAAGGTGGTCAGGGACGAGCAACGCCGACGAATGTTGGTGGCAGAACGACAACACAGCCCCAAGTCCGCAACTCTGTGCGACGCTGTGAACCGAGCACGTCTGAAACAAAGAACGTGAACCAGTGCGTGCGAGGAGAAAGGAGCAGCTGCAGACAATGCGCGAGGAGAACAGTGTAGCTGCAGACGGTGCACAGGGAGAATGGTGTGTGCGAGGAGAGCGGCGCAATGTCGTCGGCGATGGAGCAACTGCAGACGGAGACGGAAAAGGTAGAGAGAGGGCGTGCAACGATGAGAGAATGGAACGTTGGGATAGCTAAGCTTTGGGTTCAATTTCTTTTATTTCACTCACTGAAACAACACGCTGCAGGACCAGGAGGAAAGTAAGCCAGGAACTTTTTTTTCAGCGACAATACGATGTCGTTTTGGTGTTAATTAAAAGAAAAAGTGGGTGACTCGTCTGGTTCATTAAAACCCGACCGAGTCACCGATTTTGTGTCAAATCTGTCCGAATCAACCCGGTTCACATCGATTCATATGCATGGTCGATCCACTAAGTGGCTCGGACCAGTTGCATCACCGATTTTCAGTCTAACTGATTCGACCGGCCGGTCCAAACCTAATTTTATATCACTGTTTCAAAGTAACCTTTACCTCCTGATTAGGATGCGTTTATTGCACTTTTGATGGTATAGACTATTGAGTATAATAGCATAAGATAATAAAATAAGGCTAGATAGGTGCATAATTATATAAAAAAACATGATAAAATATATAATTATTTATCATAACTATATTACAATTTACACTTCAACATTATTTAAAATAACAAAAAAAAAATCGCATAAAAACTAGACATCAAATGCTCACGGTGTCAACCCAAAAGACACCTAATAATATATCAACATAGAAATAAATTGAACAACTTAAGAATCTTTTGAGGAATAAATCCTCTTATGAGTTACTAATAAAAGAAATTAAATTGTGTATTGACAAAAGAAAAAAATTCAATAAACACAAGGTGAAGAATTTAAGGCGGGTAAGAGCTACGTTCAAGTGAAAGGACTATTTGTCATATTTAACATATATTTGTCTTATCATGGAGCAAATGCTATAATAGTGTTATCTTCCCAAATCTGTAAATAACACTAATAAATTATTCAAATACTTACAGGGTAATTTGAAGGTATTTCATTAGATTTTGGATAATTTCAATTTTATTATAAAAAATAATTTAACTTTTTAATATATGTTATTATTTTTTTTAACGTTAACATTCTTTTAATGATTTTTAATCAAAATCAATCTTTAAGATTAAAGATAAAATTTTTAAAAATGAAAATTTTTTATAAAAATAAAAATTATTAATTATATAAAAAATATAAATAAACAATAATTATTTTTTATTTTAGAAAATACTTTCCAGGTTGAAATTATCAAAAATCGTTTTAACGTTTTCATGAAAAATTAAAAATTAAAATGATATTTTTATTTTAATTAATTAAAGATATTGACTAAAAAAAAAATTTGTGGGTGATATTTTTCAACATGAAAGCTAAATGAGGACGCTTTTCGATTGCTAGAGATATAAATACATTGAGGGAATGGAAATAGAGCGAGCGAAGTGAATATAGAAACCTTAAAGGGTCTCTGAACCCAGTCCCTTGACTTTTCTTTTTCTTTCTACAAAGCGCAAGAACTTTTCTCTTCTGCAACCCCATCGACACTAGCAAACCAGCAACAAATTCCTGAGATTAGGAGAATGGTTACTGGATGGAGAAAGGCGTTTTACACATCCATGGCAATGCCCAAAGTATTAACAGAGAACCACCTACAACATAGGGACTGCGACAATACCAATCAAAGTCCCAGAATCAGTTCCGAGTTCACATTTGCCTCCACCCCACAAATTCCTCAGTCCATGCCCAGTCCCAACCTCCGTTGCCGAACCTCGGTGTCCAATTCTTCACTTCCCAATAGCCCAAAACTCCATTGCTACAATGCTACAAGTCCCACTCCCAACAAACACAACAGCCCCAACTCACCATCAAGTTATTACTCTCTTCTCAAAGCCACCTTACGCTTATCCAAAGTAAACCAAACCGCACTCTACCCTTTAATTTCAACATTTTATTCTCACTTTTCTGCTAACGTTATTTTATTTTTGGCTTTGTGCAGAGTCTATGTGGAATCTGCACGCAGAGTGTGAAAACCGGTGAAGGAAAAGCGATTTTCACAGCCGAATGCTCTCACATCTTTCACTTCCCATGCATAGCTGCTCACGTGAAAAACCAACAAACCCTCTCGTGCCCCGTGTGCGGCGCCAACTGGAACAAACTACAACCGGAGAAAACTGCAGAGAAAAACAGAGCACTGGACCTCAAAACGACGAAGTCGTTGAAACTCCACAGTTACGACGACGACGAGCCACTCTTGTCGCCCACTTCCGTTTCGCGCTTCAATCCAATACCTGAATCTGATGAGAACGAAGAAGAAGACGAAGAAAACAAAGAACCAATAGAATTCCAAGGCTTCAATGTCTCATCATCACTGAAAACCAAAACCTTTGATGCGTCCTTCTTACCAGAGGCTGCTATTGTGGCTTCTAATAGAAGCTTCGAGACTCTAGTTACGGTGTTGAAGGTGAAGGCTCCGCCGTGTAATGCGGTTGCGCACCGGCCGCCGGTTGACCTCGTGACAGTGCTTGACGTCGGCGGTACCGTTTCGGCCGAAGAGCTTTGGATGCTGAAGCGTTCGATGCAAGTCGTGATATCCTCGCTCGGATCCGCCGATCGTCTCTCCGTGGTCGCATTCTCCGGCGGCTCCAAACGGTTGTTTCCGCTGCGGAGAATGACCGGTCGCGGCCGTAGGGCTGCGCGCCGCATCGTCGACGCCCTTGCAGTTACTGAGCGCAGTCGTGACGGAGGTCCGGCAAGGGACAACGCAGTGAAGAAAGCCGCGAAGGTTCTAGAAGATCGACGACAGAAGAACCCCGTCGCCAAAATCATGCTCCTCTCGAACGGTCACGAGGACCAGAGACTATCTTCCTCGCGCTTCTCTCATCTCGAATTCCCGGTCCACGCGCTGAGTTATGGCCACGCGCACCGAGACGGCGCGTTTCCAGAACGGGTGAGGAGTTTGTTGCACGTGGTGGCTCATGACCTCAGGCTTGAATTGCATCTCGCAACGCGCTCGTCCCCGGCGGAGATCACCGCTGTGTATTCTCCGTCTGCCAGTTTAACCACCGCCCTCTCGCCGAATTCTGCCGTTCTTGGTGACCTCCACGCGGCGGAGGAGAGGGAGCTATTGGTGGAGTTGAAAGTGCCAGCTGGAACTGCATCGCGTGGGTCCCACCATCACGTTCTATCCGTACGGTCCTCGCACCGTGACCCCTTCACCCAAGACCTTGTTGGTTCCAAGGAGCGCGCGATTATCGTTCCGCGACCCCACGCCGTTCGATCGTCAGACCCTAAGATCCAATGGCTGATGCGTTTCCACGTCATCGGTCGAGCGGTAGCCGAGTCGAGACGGTTATCGGTTCAGAACGACGTGTCCGGGGCTCACCACGTGCTCTCCTCGGCTCGAGCCTCAATGAGTCAATCGAGCCATGAATCCACTGATGAGTGGTTGCGGTGGCTTGAAGCCGAAGAAGCCGAGCTTCAACGCCGCGTACAGAGCCAAACACTCAGAACTAAGAATGACTTCGAGGAAAAGCTGGAGCCGCTTACGCCGATGTCGGCTTGGAAAACAGCTGAGAGACTGGCTAAAGTGGCTATCATGAAAAAGTCTATGAACAAAGTCAGTGATTTACATGGCTTTGAAAGTGCCAGATTTTAAATGTATTTTCCTTCTTTAATATTTTTAAAAAGTTTATAAAGATTAATAAAAAATTTTGTAGGAAAAAGAATAGATAGACATTAGGCAGGTATGGCCCAAGGCCCATAATAGGGACAAGCAGTACCTAACGGCTAGGCCCTTTTTTTTGCATAGAATAAGAACAGGCGATGATGGCCCAGTGTGAGATTGGTATGTAGAGAATTGAAAAAAATAAAGAAATTATTGCTGAGGTAGTTTTGCTCCTTTTGTTTTCAAATATAAAACCCATTATAATTGCAGCTGTTGTTGGGTCTGATCAAGGAAAATGTTGAAAATTAGTATTACTTTATTGAGCATAGTCAGTTTTGTATGTTTGCATGAGCTGTTTGTTCTCTGGTTGGTTCCGGTGGGTTGAGAGCAAGATGGTGGGACTTATTTAGGCAAAAGAATGATGCCAAGTAATGTACTTCAGAATTTCTTGGCATTACATGGCATTCTTTTCCGAACTTGGAACTGTTTTTAAGAATTTAGGAAGGAGAGTTTATTTTTCCAAGCCTATCTAAAAGCCAATGCATTTGATATTTTCGTTGACAATTAAGCCTGCATCTTATATTAAAGTACACCCCAGGTGAAGATCTTATCATCTAGATTTTGCTCGGTGCTATTTATGTGTAGCGCACTACTTGGTGGGGTTTTGCTTCTATGATGCTAAACATTAACTTCAAATTGCAAAGTTATGGCAAGCAACTAAAATCATGATGAGAGAGAAGGGAGAGTGTATTCCACTAATGAGAAAGGATTCATTTAATTTCTTTCGCACAAATTAAAAATATGGGGGATAAGATGCGTGCATGTTCTCTTCCTTCTTTTCATCATGTACTACAATTTATCATAAAGTTTTAGGAGGATTCTAAGACCATATACAATGGTGGGTTTTTAAGAGTTACTTAAAATATTATTTTATATTATTTTTATGGATCTTATGCGTACACATCATCTCTTTTTACTTTTTAAGCAATTCTTACAATTTAAGCAACTCTACGCTCCAACAGAATAACTCTACGAGAACTCCAGAATGGACCCAAAAAGCTACCCCACCTTTATTATTTTAATACTTTAGTTCAACTTAAAATATTATTTATTTTTTTAAATAAAATTTAAACGTAAATAATTATAGATTAATTTTCTTAAAATAATTTAAAGGTAATTAAATAAAAATTATTTTCTAAATAAAATATAAAGGTAATTAAATAAAAATTAATTTTCCACCCATCATCACCATCCATCTCTAGTGCAATTCAATCATCACCGTCCACCTCTAATTTCATTATTTTTGCTTATCCAAAAATCAAATTCCACCCCTCCCCTAAACACACACACACACACGGCTCATTCTTAATTTTCATCCACACACAACTTTCTCTTCTCTCTTCTCTCTTCTCCACCTGGCACCCATTTATAAACCACAGGAAACACTAGAAGGGGGGTTGAATAGTATTTTATAATTTCAAACTGATTTTAGGAAAACCTTTAACAAGCAGAACTTTTCACAAAGAAATTTGAGCAACTTGTTGAAACTGGAAGTAAGGTACTTGTTGAAGTCACTTCAGCAGGTTAAATAAAACTGTTTTGCAAACTTGTTTTTCAAAACGTTTTAAGTTGTTTTTAGGTTTCAACGTTATGAAACAGTATACTCAGAACCCTCCAGGTTAATTTAAACCAAATCTAAAGAGACAAGGGTAAGAGAGAACTTAGCCAAAGATTTATATTGGTTCACCCACTTCCACTGTGAGCTACGTCCAGTCCCAAGGCCAACTAGCCAAGGATTTCCACTAATCTCAGAGATTACAAGTATTCTTTTCTATCAAGCCTCTTCAGGCTCTACAACACCAAATATTCTTTTACAGACAAGCCTCTCCAGGCTCAAACCAAGTATTGTTTTACAGACAAGCCTCTCCAGGCTCAAACCAAAGTATTCTTTCTTCCACCAAGCCTCTCCAGGCTCTCAGACACTTGAAAGTGTTTACAAAGTAATTTGTTTAAGTTACAGAACCACGACAAGTTCCTAACTTAAACTGGGACAAACTTGTACAAAGATAACTGAGTAAAACTCAGGATAAATACAATTGTTGTACACTGAATCAGAGAGTATGCAGCGTAGAATTTGACAACATTTTGGCTTGATACAATAGTCTTCTCTCTTTTTCTAACCATATTTGAAGTCCTTCACAAAGCTATATATAGGATCCAAATTAAGACCGTTGAAGATTTATAAAACCACCGTTGAGAAATAACATTAAATGTTGTGAGAACCGTTGTGAAACAATCTTCTGATAGCTTCTGACTTGAGCAGTGCAGGTGTGTAGGTATGATTCAGTTCTGACACACTGCAGGTACAGAGGTTTCCTTTTCTGGTACGAGGATTCAAAATATGTGCAGAAAGGACTCTAAATCTTTCCTTAATAAGATGTTGCAGAAGACATTTAGAGTGCTTTAATATTCTGAACAGCAGACCACGTAGGGCTTCACTTTGTTCGAGCTCCTTAGGCCACGTAAGCAGTCTTCAGCAAATCTTCATGTTTCAGATAGTACACCTCTTCAGAAGGTTGATGTACTTCAGCAGGTTCTTCTCTTCAGAAGGTTGCACCACTTTAGAGGGTTGCTCCTTCAGAGAGTTGCTGAAACATAAAATACCCTTAAGAGAATTTGTACTATTTCTTAGAATATTTTAACCAAATTTGCTATTCATTAAAACTTAGGGTTATGAGACTTAAACATTATTAATTACTTAATAATATTTTGAGACTCAACAACCCACACTTTATTGTTGCCTTCTTCCTCTTCTTTTCCACAGACACAAGTTCTCTTCCACACACAACTATCTCTTCTCTCTTTTCTTTATTCTCTTCTTCACCCACACACACACCTTCTCTTCCGCGTCGTCCGATTCACCGCCGCATCACAATGTCTCTTCGGCGCCATCTACCTTGCATGTCGCCGTTTCTTGCAAATGGGAGAAGAACAACGCCTCCTGCCTGCAGATCGGAGAAGAAACCGCCTCTCGTTGCAGATCGGAAAAGACCACAACGGTTATTTGCCCCCCTTTTCTGATCATTTTTTTGTTTGTTCTTCCTCTGTCTAGGTTGATTTCCCCTTTTTTCTGTGTTGATTCCCTCGTTTCGCTGGTTTGATTCCCTTTTTTTCTGGGTTGATTTCCCCTTCCTCTCTCTGGGAAAATTCAAACTGTGTTGATTTCTTCATTTTTTTTTCAGATTTTTTGAAAATTTCCTGTAATTATTTTGTGTTTGTGTATTATTGAAATTGCCTCTATAATTTTTGTAATTGGTTCTGTAATTAATTTATTTAAATTTCTGTAATTTATTTGTGTTGATGTATTATTGTAGTTGAATTTCCTCTGTATGATTTTATTCCTTTCTGTAATTTTTTTCTGTTCAATCATATCAACTGTATGCTTCCACCTGCGCCAGATTCAATTGCATTTCAGTTTTAATATTCAGATTTAATGCTAAGACCCGTAATTCACGGATGCTTGTGGAAGCATACCAGTTCTTGAAAATCTTAATAAGGTCTCCACGTAGATTTGCTCCAACGGGGCACCAGATGCTTGCGTGAGTTGCTTAAAAATAAGAACTTAATAAGCAACCAGCGTTGGTGTTGCTCTAAGGTGCACAAGTAAAATACTTGTGCACCGGTACACAAGTAATGGTATACATAGGATATAATAATATTTAATTCAACGGTCCAGATTTATTGAAGTGAAATGGTTGCCAATGTAAATACTAGATTATTTTGAAAATTTGCAAACATGGATTTCCACTGATGTATAATTTTTGGTTTGAGCTTGTCCTCCATCTCCCTATGGCAACGATGATGAATAGCTCTCATCTTCTGCGTGTCCAACATCTCCACTTCTTCCTCAACTCTCACTCTAGTCGCTCTCACTGATTTCCCCCTTCAGCCCGTTTCACACTCTCAGGACCCATAAAGGTCCGATTGATTTCTCAAAAACTCTTAATCACATAAATTAATTAATCTTTTCTCTTGTTTAGTTGCGTACTGGTGCGTAGTGTGCATTGAACTTAAAACAGCGCATACCCTTGTTGTAGTGAATTGACCACTATAAACGGCGCATGCGCATTTTATTGTGTGTGTACATTCTAAAAACTACACATGCTACAAATTATTTCAAAAGCATTTAAAAAAATTTCATCCATGATCAACTTATGTAATTCCTATTTTCTTTAGAAAATTCACCAAATACCATCAAAGGGAACTATTGTCTCCCCTGAGGTTTGGAACGATCGAGTCTCGGGACAGTTTACTAATGGAGAACATCTCCTTCTTGGAGCTTGGCACCATTGGTAAAAACTTAGGGTTAAGTTCATGAAACTCTATCCTCTCATTTCCTTCCCATAACATCCATGACCGGTTAATAATATGTGTTTAAATCAATTTTAATTACGAGAAGTAGTGCAATTCCATATTGTTGATATAAAATAAAATAATTCTAAGAAATACAGGACAACCAAAGAAAACCAACTCTTTTATTAATGATAAGATGTTTACAATAGGAAACAAAATATAAATTTGCTTTCTGTTGGTCCCTCTCTTCGAGTTGGGCTTTGTTGTTCCTCTTCTTCGAGTTGGTCTGTGTTGTTCCTCATCTTCGAATGCCTACGTCACTTGCCTAAATTGGACTGATAATCATGAATGTTTTCCCAGGCTGGAGGCAAAAGGAAAGCCAGGTGCTTGGGGTGGAAACAAAGAAGAGTCACTCGAAGGTTTATGACCCCTATTTTGACCGATCCGTTCGACCTAAGAAAAAGGTCAAAGAAACATGAAGGGACTTATGGCATTGGACACCCTGTCAACCTAATCAAAAGTAAAGCCATATAAGATCAGGTCGTACAGAGCAGCCAACATCAGAAACCTCTCTATGAGAAAAGAATTATAGTGAGTAGAAAATGAAGCCAACCACTATTTATAAGGAGGGAAGAAGCCCCTAAAATTAAACCGCCACCAAGCTAAACCAATAGCGGAAGAAAATTTATTTATTGCATTAAGATGGATGATGGTCAAGAAAAGTCTTTGGACGGTAGGTGGAATTTTGGCACGTTTCAAGAAAGCTCAATGAGGAAATTTGAATTCAAGTTCAAAGCTAAGAGGGAGGTACCCTTCGAAAGACCCTTTTTAGCTCGAAGGGGGAGAGGTTGAACGCCTAAGGAAGATCCCACATATGATTCGAAGCCAAGGGATGAGTCATGGGACATTCTTGATTCGTAGAGACATCAGATCATAGTCCGCGTCACAACGACAGTTACAAAATAACGATGCCTGGAACATGGAGAGCATGGGGAAGTGGGAATGAGAAATAACGAACATGGCAGTTACCTGCAGTTCCTAAGTAGTTTCATAGGAAGCCTATAAATAGAAGGATAAAAGAGTGGCAAAAGGTCAGCAAACTGAAGACTCTAACATTCTGAAGCCAGAGCATCCATCCTGAGATCAGGGCACCTAATTGTAACGAGCAGGTAGGGACTACAGGCCACCATTTGATTTCACGTATCTTTATGCTTTCTTGTAATTTAGTTTCAGTGTATGTACTCCGATTTACCCGTTTAATCTTAAGCAATACTTGTTCATCCTTTCTTGCGCCATTTCTATCTCATCTCTTCCAAAACTCTTTAATAACAACACTTACAAGAGGCTGATTAAAGGATCTATATCTTGTCCCAGATTGTTCTTGAGATACATTTGTTTAGACTAATTCCCAGGATAAACAAAATGGAATTCCCGGTAGGACATTTTCATAGTGTTGTATGAATTTAAGGAGTGGTAGAAGAACTATGGTGAACAACGAACATAAGAATGGCTCTGGAACTCCTTCAGGAAACTCCTCAACCACTAAACAATCCCATGACAGCCATAATGGCAGTCAAAACTCCCCATGTGGGGTCGGAAGAAATAGAGAAGATGTTGTGGTAGGGACTCTCACTCAGGCAGAGGACCCAGTGGTCAGCCAGATTAGGCCATACATACCACTTAGGAACGAGGGTCCACCACCTGGTTTCAACACACAGAATATGATGATGACATTAGGGATGCCTCAAGTGGTGTATACTAACCCATTAGCAGTTCCTTTTCCCCTAGAAACATAGGAAATACATCAAATATACTAGGGAACTTGAATAGCTTCAATAGGGAAGTTAGGACATCCTCCCCTGTAGGGAATCCATGGTCGAATGAGATAGGATCAAATGCTTTAACGAATGTGGCCTTACAATCCATGAGACAACAGATAGATGAAAGCAACCATGATATGGTTAATATGCCAACCCACCAAATGGCTACTGTAATCACCCCCTAGTCGCAGCCACCAACCAGAATTACCAACTTTAGCAAGGCGGATAGGAAGGCTTGCTGACGTGTTTGGAATTGGTCAGGAGACTCCCAATCTCGAGAAACCAGAGATGCCTGGGAGAGAAATCCAACATGAACCTCTCTTGAACAGGGTAGGTGAGCCAGGTCCTATCATTGTAGCTTGAAACCAAGACCCAGATTGAGTGGTGGAAAGAGTAAGACAAATTAACTTGGGGGGAGGGGCAGCAGAACGTAGCTAACATGGTAGAACACAGGTACTGAATGGACATGGTTTTAATGTAGGTTATTCTAATCAGCCTTACTTCGTATCTGCGTTCCCTCAGGATGTCTTGCAGGCAGAGTTTCCTAGAGGGTTGAAAGTGCCCAAGTTTTCGAAGTTTGTAGGGGAAATAGGTGAGTCAATAGTAGAACATGTGGCTAGATACCAGAATAGAATGTGGAGGTTTAGCCAATAACAAACTGTTAAGGATGAAATACTTTCCAAGTTATTTAACTAAGAATGTCTTTACATGGTTCACAACATTACCCCCTAACTTCATTCATAATTGGGTCCAACTCGAGAGGACATTTCATGAACAATTCTTTAGGGGAGAGAGTACAGTTAGCCTGATGGAATTAATGAACATTAGGAGAATGTCAGGTGAAACCATAGGGGATTACCTCAATAGGTTTAGGCAAAACAAGGCTAGATGCTTCACCCCCTGTCCCTGAGAATGAGTTAGTACAAATAGCTGCAAGGGGTCTAAAATTCCATATTCGAAAGAATTTGACTAGTTTACCAATTCGAGATATGGACTAACTTGCTGATAGAGTTAGGGAAATTGAACTAATAAAGGTAGCGAAGGCTAAATATAAGAAATTTGAACGAATTGGTAAAAGGGATAAGGTGGCATATGTTGACATGTTAGAGGCCAATAGTGACTCAGATATTGATGAAGGAGAAAATGAAGTCAACGTGGCTGAACTAAAACCTGGTCCACCTTATTCTTGTACTTTTCTTAAGCTTGTAAAGGAAGAGACAGGTACTTCGAATAAGGAAAAATTTAAAAAGCCATCATATGGTTTTGACATTACTAATGCTGACCAAATATTTGATATTTTGTTAAAAGACAAACAAATTATCTTGAGTGATGATCACAAAATCCCCACACCTGAACAAAGGAAAGGAAGAAAATATTGTAAGTATCATCATGTATATGGTCATTGGACTAACCATTGTGTTCGTTTCAGGGACTTAATTCAAAAGGCAATCTCAGAAGGGAGATTGAAGTTTGAAGAGAAGATGAAAAGCAACATGAAGATCGACTCAAACCCTTTTGGAACCAATGTGAGTTTCGTGGAGCCATTCGAGGTGAATATGATGGAGACCAAACCAGTCGATGACAGAGCCACAGATATGGCTATTGAGGACTTTGAAAAAGAAGTGAAGGACATATATCCAGCTGCTGAGGAGAATCTCCTCGAGTTTCTAACAAGGAAACAAGGAGAAAATAGATGTGTCATGTTGTGCCCTCGATGTAGTGCAGTATTCGACGTTGACTCAGCCAAAACTTTCAAGGTGTCCTTAATCAGAAAACAGTAAGTGAAGGACATGCTTAACCAACAAAAACATGAGGAAGGCCAGAAAAATGGCCAAGACCCAAAGGGAAGTGGGAAGGGGAATGACCCTTCCAGAGAGGACTTTTGTGCCACCTGCCAAGATTCCTCCTAATCAGTGGTAGCGGAGCTGAAAGGGAGCCTGGGCCTGACTTGGGCACATAGTGCTGGACCAAGCCTTGGTCAACTATGTTTTGGTCAACCCTTCCATGGTTAACCTCTGACCTTTGACCACCCTTGACCAAGTCAACAAGAAGACTTCATGATGGCACCTGCCAGTAGAACTCTGAGTTGTCAGCTGAAGGCTAGGATCAATCATGGAGCTGCTAGAATTGCTTAGAGCTGAGCCAAGCATGAGCCATCCTCAACATGGTCAACCCATTGACCTTTGACCTTGGACTCAAGTCAACACCCAAGACTCTTCTTAATTAGGATTAATAATTTTAGGAATTATGATGTAATTAGGATTTATGATGTAATTAGGTTATGCTTGTAATTTTCCTATTTCTTCCCATGTTGGGCGCTAATTTTGTGGCTTTATTGGCTTAAGCATTAGCTTAGCTAATTAGCCTTGGGGACATGGGTTCAATACCCATTAGGATAGCTTTCCACTCATCTTTTATTTTCCCCATTTATTTTCCCACTTGGCCGCCCCTTTCCCACTCTTATATATAGGAGGCTCCTCACTTGTGATTCATAACTTTGATGAATTAGTAAAGGCATTATGCCAATTTTTCTCCTGAGACTTATCTGGTTCTCCTGAATCAGTGGCGTCTATCTATTGGACTTATCTGCTGTGGGTGGATTCTTGCTTCAGTGGCATCCCAACCATCTCTTTCTCTTCCACTTTTTCTTTCATTTTCTCTGTTTTTCTCTCATTTTCTTATGTGAATTAGCTGCTGCCCAGCCACTAACTTTCGCATTTTAATTACTCTTAATTGATTCTAACCGGTTGTTTTTGCTCAATTCTAGATCCACTACTTCCCTATTATCAATTGGTCATCAGAGCTTTGTTGAATTGAGCAATTTTGGAGCAATTTTTTTGAATTGCTCTTAATTGATTCTAATCAGAGCTTTTTTGAAATCAGGTTGCCATACCATTTTAATTTACATTTTTTAGAAATCAGCTTGTCCATTTTGTTTTTCTGGTACCGTTTGGACCAGTTTAGTGTCAAAAATCTCAAAAAAAATTACAGTAGGTGCAGTTTAGTTTTTTGTAATTTTGTACAAATTTATGTAATTTTCTGTTGGGGAAAAAGACAAAAAAGAAAGAAAAGAGGCAAAGAAAAATACAAAAAAATTATATTGCCAAAAATACAAAAAGAGGTGTAAAAAGCAAAAACAGGTGCAAAAGTCAACTACAAGGCAAAAAAAAAGTCAAAAGACACCCAAAAAGTTAAAAAATATATCAAAAAAATTCAGAAAAATTAAAGAAAAACAAAAGAAAGTATCCCAACAATACAGTTGACAGTTTACTGTAAATTTTCATTTCATTTCTCTGTATACTGTAAATTGAGTTGTAATTTGCTGTTTTTTATAACGACAATTTTGGAAACTCTTTTCAAAAAATCACCAAAAACAATTCTCTTTGCAATTTCTTTCTGTCTTGTTTTGTTTGCTTTCTACTCTTGTGTATAAGCTTTCTTGAGTACTAGCTTTTCTTGCTTGTCTCATCAACTCTTTGTTTTGTCTTAGGAAATTCCAATCCTCTTTCAGTAGCTATTTTTCTTTTGTTAGTGCGCGTCTATTTGGGAAGGGTTAAGACTTAGTCTCGCTGTTGGTCTTTGCAAGATCAAACAACCTCAACCGAGTAGAAGAGGCAAGAGAGTTTCATTATAGAAAAAGCCAAAAGAGTGACATACACGAGTGTTAACATTCCATTGAGTGTACACACTTAGTTGAGTGGAAAGGTCCAAATTTTAATCTAAACTTAAAAACAATGGGTAGTAGGAACTCACCGCCTCCTTCACCTAGGACTTTGAGATATAGGGCCGAGTTGCAACATGCAATTCAAGACATGTCCAGAATGATGAGGCATGAGATGAATGAACTTAGGCAAGAACTAGGTGGGAATAGGAGGGAGAGAAGACACTCTTCTCTAGAAGGAGGAAGTGAGAGTAGATATAGCATGGTGAGAAGGGAAGATAGGTACCACCTAGAGAGTAGTGAGGGAGAGAGACATTCAAGTCATACCTTTAGGAGAAGAGGAGTCAGGAGAGAACATAGAAGGCCTAGGAGGTGTGAGGAAGCTAGAAGGTATAGAGAAGAGTACTATGAGGAAGAGCCTAGGAGGGATAGAGAAGAATACTATGAAGATGCCCTTAGGCGACCTAGGAGAGAGCATAGGAGGGAAGAGGAACCTCAAAGGGAACAAGGGTTTAAGGGAGTCAAAATAGAAGTCCCCACCTTTAATGGGAGAAATGATGTAGAACAATACCTAGAATAGGAACTTAAAATTAAGCAAATCTTTAGTTGCCATAGGTATAGGGAAGAAGAGAAAATTAAGATAGCCTCCCTTGAATTCAAGAATTATGCTTTAGTTTGGTGGCATTAGCTTCAGGCTAATAGAAGAAGGTGCAATGCTCCTTTGGTTTCCTCTTGGGAGGAAATGAAGTCCATCATGAGAAAGAGGTTCATACCTCAACACTACACTAGGGAGTTTCACATTAAACTTCAAACTCTTAAGCAAGGTTCTAAGAGTGTAGGTGAGTATTTTAAGGAAATGGAACTTGCTTTGATAAGGGCAAACATAGTTGAGGATAGTGAAGCAACTATGGCTAGGTTTATCAATGGACTTAATTTTGACATAAGGGACATAGTGGAGTTGCATCCTTATGTTGAAATGGAGGACTTGGTACACCAAGCCATTAAGATTGAAACTCAACTAAAAAGAAAGGTTAGCTATAAAAGAGGTAATTCTAGTTATAAAACTAGGATCAAAGAAACCATAAAGAAAGATGAGGTAAAAGACCAAGAAAAGGAAGAACCTAAGGGTTCTAGGGTTGTTCCTAACCCACCTCCTTCCACAAAATCTAAAGAGGATCTCTCTACTTCCACAAGAAACATCAAATGTTTCAAGTGTGATGGAAAGGGACACATAGCTTCCCAATGCCCAAATAGGAGGGCGATGTTGTTGAAAGACAATGGTGAATACACTAGTGCTAGTGAAGATGAGCATAGTGAAGAGGAAAAAGAAACTAGTGAGGAAGAAAATGAGGTTAAGAAGGAAGTGTTTAGGGCCGAGGGCAAACTTTGCATGGTGAGGAGGTCCTTAGGAAATCAAATAATTAGAGAGGATGAACAAAGACAAACTGTCTTCCACACCAGGTGCATGGTTGAGGGACGAATTTGTTCCCTAATTGTAGATGAAGTTGCACTAACATTGCAAGTGCAAGAATGGTAGAGAAACTTGGGTTGTCTACCACTCCCCACCCCAGACCATACAAGTTATCTTGGATATGTGATGATGGGGAAAGGGAAGTAAATAAGCAAACTCTCATCTTTATTTCCATAGGTGATTATGATGATAATGTTTTATGCGATGTTGTACCTATGGATGCCACACATATCTTATTGGGTAGGCCTTGGCAGTTTGATAAGAGAACCATCCATGATGGGCACTCTAATCAAATATCTTTTAAACATGATGGAGCTAAAATTACTTTGATACCAATGTCAATCCAAGAAATATGTGAGGATCAAGCTCATATGAAGAGAGAGATTGAACTTGAGAAAATTAAGAAACTAAAAATGGAAGGTGAAGATAAAAAGAAAAGGAAGGAAGAAACATCAAGAGTGATGGTTGAAAAGGTGAAAACAAAGGAAAGACAAAAAAAATAAAAGGGAGGCAATGTTACTACTCCATCAATTTAAAACTGCTGGCCTTAGTTGTTTTGAAGGGGAACAAGAAAAGAAGTTGCTCCATAAGGAAGGAGGAAGTGGAAACACTATAAGGGAGTTTCCTCCATCTCCTTCTTCTTCTTCTTCTTCTTCTTCTTCTTCTTCTTCTTCTTCTTCTTCTTCTTCTTCTTCTCCTTCTCGTCTTGCTTTTACTACTCCTTCTTTTCCCAAAACTCCCTACATGATTCCCAAGTATTATTGTTATGAGCATTAGAGTCTAAATGCTTGGGAATAATGAGTCTTCTTTTGTTGGCTAAGGTTGCATGAGGATGTCCATGATTGAAGACCTAGCAAGGACTTACGAGTCCCTAAGGGAAGTCTCCACCTTCTCTTCTTGTCATCCATTCCTATTACTCTCTTCTACGCTTACACTCTTTTAACTTTCAGATTTGAGGACAAATGCTCTTCAAGGGGGAGGGAATGATGGCACCTGCCAATAGAACTCTGAGTTGTCAGCTGGAGTCTAGGATCAAGCATGGAGCTGCTAGAATTGCTTGGAGCTGAGCCAAGCATGAGTCATCCTCAACATGGTCAACCCATTGACCTTGGACTCAAGTCAACACCCAAGACTCTTCTTAATTAGGATTAATAATTTTAGGAATTATGATGTAATTAGGATTTATGATGTAATTAGGTTATGCTTGTAATTTTCCTATTTCTTCCCATGTTGGGCGCTAATTTTGTGGCTTTATTGGTTTAAGCATTAGCTTAGCTAATTAGCCTTAGGGACATGATTCAAGACCCATTAGGATAGCTTTCCACTCATCTTTTATTTTCTCCATTTATTTTCCCACTTGGCCGCCCATTTCTCACTCCTATATATAGGAGGCTCCTCACTTGTAATTCATAACTTTGATGAATTAGTAAAGGCATTATGCCCATTTTTCTCCTCAAGTGTGAGTTGAGAGTAGGCTTGGTGGTTCTTTCTTAAACCAACCTGAGACTTATCCGGTTCTCCTGAATCAGTGGCGTCTATCGATTGGACTTATCTGCTGTGGGTGGATTCCTGCTTCAGTGGCGTCCCAACCATCTCTTTCTCTTCCACTTTTTCTTTCATTTTCTCTCTTTTTCTCTCATTTTCTTGCGTGAATTAGCTGCTGCCCAGCCACTAATTTTCGCATTTTAATTATTCTTAATTGATTCTAACCGGTTGTTTTTGCTCAATTCTAGATCCACTACTTCCCTGCTATCACTTCATCTTAATTAGGAAGGATTACATAAATAATTAGGATTACTTCCGCTTTTAATTTTCCGCCATTTAATTTCAGATTCTCCCCATCCTTTTAATTTCTGCCATCCCCTTACTTTCAGTCATTTTCTTTCTGCCATGTACTTCCAGTCCTCCCCATCCTTTTAATTTCTGTCATCCCCTCTACTTTCTGCCATTTACTTTTTGTTCTCCCCATCCTTTTAATTTCAGTTTCCCCCTTTACTTTCTTGTCATTTATTTTTACGCAATTTTCTTCCTTATTTTTGCCATTTTTGCGCATTTTTATGGCACTGTCTTGTTCAATTTTCTACTCCTGTTTTGTTTGTCTGTTTGGCATTCTGATTGGAAATTGAATTGACTGTTATCTCTACCTTGGACTTTCCCTGTTTGATTGTGGAAAATGCTCACCATTAGGCTACTTTTTTGTTCATAAAGTTGGAAGAAAATCAATAAATTCCAATTGTTTATTTTCCTTCAAAATTTAATTCCCATCTTAAAATTGAACCAAGCGCGTTTCCAACACCGTTTTGTGTTTGTATGATCAACAAGGAAGTGCTAAGCAATTTTTGTGGAATTTTTTTGAATCAGGTTGCCATTCCGTTTTAATTTACAGTTTTTAGAATTCAGTCTATTTATTTTGTTTTATGGTACCGTTTTGGACCAGTTGTAATTCAAAAATCTTGAAAAAATATTTTAGGTAGATTTCTATTTTTTGTAATTTTGCAAATTTCTGTAATTTTCTGTTGGGGCAAAAAGAAAAGAAGCAAAATGAATTCAAAAAAAATTATATAGCCATAAATACAAAAAGAGGTGCAAAAAGCAAAAAGGGTGCAAAAGTCAACAGCAGGAGAAAAAGTCGAAAAGACACCCAAAAAGTCAAAAATTCAAAAAAAATAGAGAAAAACAATAAAAAGAAAGCCCAACAATACAATTGATATTTTACTGTAATTTTTCTCTTCATTTCTTTGTATATAGTATTTTTTAGTTGCAATAGCTGTTTTTCACAAAACGACTGTTTGGCAACTCTTTTTTTTTTCAAAAATTAACCAAAAACAATTCTCTTTGCAATTTCTTTCTGTCTTGTCTTGTTCGCTTTCTACTCTTGTGTATAAGCTTTGTTCAGTGCTTGCTTTTCTTGCTTGTCTCATCAATTCTTTGTTTTGTCTTAAGCAATTCCTAGTCCTTTTCAGCAGTTAATTCTTTGGCCTGTGCGCTTCTATTTGGGAAGGGTTAAGATTAAGTCTCAATGTTGGTCTTTGAAAGATCAATCCAACCTTACTTGAGTAGAAGAGGCAAGAGTGATTCATTATAGAAAAAGCCTAAATAGAGTGACATACACGAGTGAATACATTCTATTGAATGTAAACACTTAGTGAGTGGAAAGGACCTTAAAAGTTTTCACATAAAAATCAAAATTAGGAGAATGGAAGGAAGGAGGCAAGGGGAAAGGGAATTACTAATGCTTATAAAAGCCATAGAGACACCCTTGGGAAATGAAGGGGAGAGCCCAAGAGAGAACCTATTCCACACTAGGTGTCACATTGAAGATAAGGTATGTTTAGTCATCATAGATGGAGGGAGTAGTAGCAACTTAGCTAGCCTTAGGTTAGTTAACAAGCTTAACTTACCTATTACCCCACACCCAAAACCTTACACGCTTCAATGGGTGAGTGATGAGGAAGAAATTATGGTGGATAGGCAAGTGAGATTGATGTTTAACATTGGGAGCTACAAAGATGAAATGACCTTTGATCTTATACCCTTAGAAGCTTCATACCTCCTGTCGCAACCGGGGCCACGATGGGTCGGCGAGCCAGGAGAATAAAAATAATGGAGTCGCCACCAATTTATTTGGTTTGGGAAAATTGGAAAACCCGAAAATGATTTTAAATTGAAAACCAGTATGCGAACAACAGATCTAAATTCGGGAGTCGATTATGTGTAGGGAAGGTGTTAGCACCCTACAACATCCGTTAAAAACGGTTACCTTTAATTAATTGTGCAAAATAGATTAACTTTGAAAAATATTTATTTTACCCAAATTCTAAAAAAAGTTTAAACACATTAAAATATTTTTGATTATTTTTAATTTTTAATGTTTTTGGTATTTTTTAGGATATATAACAAAACTTATTAAAAGAAACGAAATGGTGGATTAAAAAAAGAAAAAAAAAATATTTTTATTTATTTTGGCTTGACGAGGTAACCTCGCTCCTACGTATCCCCAAGTGCAATGAGGAAATCAAAGTCACGTAGTTCTGAGGTCAAATGATTGAGAAAATGATTGATTTTAATTTTGAAAAAAAAAGGAGTTTGAAAACATTTTGATTTTGATTTTTTTAAATTTTCTGAAAGTGATATTTTTTTTGAAAGATTTTTGTTTTGATTTTCTATGTTTTTTTATTTTTAGAAAATATAAATATTTATATTCTTTTTTTTTTGGGATTTTAGAAAGAGAACCTTAAAAGGGGGGACTTGATTAAAACCACATTGAAAAGGATGAAAAGATATTTACAAACACGAAAGGACGGGTTAAATAGATTAAACAAATATAAAATATTAGAAAAAATATTAACAGAATTGAATGATAATAATATGAAATGGAACACATAATAAACCAGACACCATAATAATAATAGCAATAACAACAACAACAATAACAATAATAGTAATAATAATAACAATAATAACGAAAAATAATAATGACGACGACAACAACAATAATAATAATAAAGACAATAATAACAATAATATTAACAATAATAATAATAATACACAATAATAAAAAAAATGACAATAATAACAATAATAAATGGTAATAATAATAATGACAATAATAATAATAGTGATAATAATAAAAGCAGTAATAATCATAACAATAATAACAGTAGATGAACAATATGATAAAAATGAGTGAGCCTCAGATATCATCACCGGCTCAAACTCGAAGTAAAAGAAGCACAAAAGAGATAAAAACGCACACAACAGGTAAAAGAAAATGGATTGGGCCTCAGAATTTCATCACTGGCCCAAAAAAATAAAAATAAAAATAAAACGGATGGGCCTTCATGGCCCAAAACTACAGACTCTCTTTTTTTTAGAAAAGGCAAAGTAAATAAAAATAAACAAGGGAGGGGGGTTCTTTGTTTTCAGACACTTCACTCTCACATTTTTAGGGTTCAGTTTGTGGGGAAAAAGGGGAGAGCAAGGGGAGAGGCAGTCGTGGGGGTTCAGCGGCGGCGCTGGCCGCATGCAGGGGAGACAGCACGACCACGGGGGCCACGGTCACAGCAGCGGCGGCGCTGCCACTGCAGGGGGTGACGAGCGCGACGGCGGCCGCAGGGAAGGACGAAGACAGAGGCGCTCAACGCACGGTGGTCCTCGCGCAGAGGAGGAAAGGGACGGCGTGCGACGGTGAGTCGCGGCCGTGCGCCGTCGAGAGGGAGCGCGACCTGCGGGCGGTGGAGGAGCGCTGACAGTAGGTGCAGGAGGCGGAGATGACGGCGGCCAGGAGCGGATGCGCAACGGTCGCCAGCCATGGAGGGGGTTTTCTTCTTCTCTAATCCTTCCCCTCTGTTCATATTTTTTTATGAATCTTGCTCTGTATTTATTTAGGATAGATTAATATTGCTCTGTATGAGGCTCTTTTTTTTTTTGGTTCATTGTTATGGTTCCCTGTAAATTTCTTGCTTAGATATGGAATGTAATGGACTGTGTATTTGGACTCTATACTGAGTAATTAGGACCCACTCTTTGAATTAGCATTTTGGCACTGGTGTAGTTAGTATAGGTTATTCTGTTTGGTTGATCTCATCACTGTCCACACACAGATAACAAATTCAGATTGCACATAGCAAATATACAAACAGAAAATGCAGCAAGCAAAAAAATGATACCGAGGCACAGATTGTCCTTTTTTGCTTTAAAATTCTTGTTACTTCGTTAGCCCTACAGCTGCAACTTCTTCCTCCTCCTTTCTTTTTCTGTTTCTGGGTTTCAAACCTGTTTGAATAGGATTGAGTGAACCTCCTTCCTCTTAATTCTCTCTGTATCTCCTTCTGTGTATTTTTTCAATCAAATCTGGACCCCCTTGGATTGATTTTGAAAATTGGGTTGTCTCCCCTTTAGTTCAGAATCCCCTCCCCTTTTTATTCCGTGAAAATTTCTCCCTCCTTCTTTTTCAATGGACTCAATAATTGAGTCCATCAATAATTCCCAACTGCCCCCTTGTTTTCTTCTTTTTTTTTTCATGTTTTCTTCCTTTCCTTCTTTTTCTTTTTTTTTGGCCCCCACTCCCAATTATTCTACTTGCTCTCCATTTTAATTATTTTTTCTTTTCAATCACCCTATCAATTATGTTGATAACGGGTACAGGTTAGAACAAACACCCCCTTTTTCTAAAAAAATTCAAATTTACAATAAATGGGCGAAATAACCCGAACGACAATTTTTAAAGAATCTGAAAACATATTTTCTTTTTGGGTAAAATGTTTAATTAATTAATCAATTAATTAGCTATTAGCAATGAATTAATCAACTAATTAATTAATCCATTTTAATTTTTTAATAATTAATTTTTTATTTTTTTATTACGGTAAAAAGGGAAAGGATTAAATACCACAAATATATACACACGAAAAAGGAAAAGTAAGTGAAATTTTTCAGACAAAATTGGATGCTGACAGCAGCCCCCTTTGTTTGTTCTTTCAACCGAAAGAATAAGCAAAATAAAGAAGCAACCAATTTTGTTTTTGACCAATTATTATTAGGAAAAATTGAAAGAAGGCCTAGAAAAGTCATAGGCGACATGATGAAAATCCTGGTAAATCACAGGATAATTAAATGAGACCTGGAAAATCACAGGCAATATGATGAAATTCTTGAAAAACATCAAGAAGAAAATACCTGAAAAACATCAGGTCAAATGATGAAACTCCCGGAAAGGAGAAGACCTGGAAAAGCATCAGGTCAAATGATGAAAGTTCCTGGAAAAGCATCAGGAGAAAAAGAAAAAGACCTGGAAAAGCATCAGGTCAGGTAAAATTGATAAAATTCCTGGAAAAGCATCAGGAAGAAATTGGAAAAGACCTGGAAAAGCATCAGGAATAAATTGGAAAAGACCTGGAAAAGCGTCAGGTCAAATTGATAAAAAATTGATAAAATTCCTGGAAAAGCATCAGGAATAAATTGGAAGAGACCTGGAAAAGCGTCAGGTCAAATTGATAAAATTCCTGGAAAAGCATCAGGAATAAATTGGAAAAGACCTGGAAAAGCGTCAGGTCAAATTGATAAAAAATTGATAAAATTCCTGGAAAAGCATCAGGAATAAATTGGAAGAGACCTGGAAAAGCGTCAAGTCAAATTGATAAAATTCCTGGAAAAGCATCAGGAATAAATTGGAAAAGACCTGGAAAAGCATCAGGTCAAATTGATAAAACTCCTGGAAAAGCATCAGGAGAAAAAGAAAAAGACCTGGAAAAGCATCAGGTCAAATGATGAAACTCTGGGAAACAACATCCGGAGGTAAAGGAAAAGACCCGGAAAAGCATCAGGCCAAATGATGAAATTCCCGGAAACAACATAAGGAGAAAAAAAGAAATTAGGCTTCTCAATACCTAGCGGGTGTCTCAATACCCTAAAGGAAAAAGAAACCAGGCTTCACAATACCCAGAACAAAGACCAGAGCGCATTAATGCCCTTAAAAGTTGCTGTTAAATGTATGCAAAAAATTGATATTGAAACATTTTTTGAGAGAATTTTAAAATTGGAAAATTTGATTTTTTTTTTTTTTTGAGGAAACTTTACATGAACTTGAAATCAATTTCAAAAACTTATGAAAAAATTCAAGAGAAATAACATTCCCAAAATGATTCATTACCCCTTTTTTTTACCATTTAGCCAAAACACTTGTTCAACTGCATAAGGATACAAAGATGACTTTCAATGTTGATGGAAAGGCAAGGGATTTCTTTTGGGGTGTGGCACTGGAGAAGTGGTCTTAATTAAGCCCCCAAGATAGGAATTTATGCAAGAAACAAAACCTCAGTGATCTTCGACATAGTAAAAAAGTTAACAACCACTCTAACCATCATATGGGAAAAGGATAAACGAGCCCCCAAGTCAAGATTTTGACAATCAATTCTGTTGATAAATCTTATCTTACTCATTCAATGAATAGATTAACCTTTGTTTCAACCAAAATGTAATTACAAGTGTCTCAATAATCCAAAGAATTTTCATTTTTTCTCTTTTTTTTGTTTCTTTTTTCTTTTCTTTTTTTTTCTGAGCAGAATGTACTAACAACTATAAGTAATTGTCTTAAAATTAAATATGAGAGAACAAAACAATCAACATTGATCAGAATGAGCTTTATTAGGCTTGTAATGTGGCCGAGGGCTAAGAGGGTTAAGAAAAAAAAGGATAATTAAAGGCTCAAATGAGTGTTTGAAGGTTGATTATTGGGACAAATGATCTTTTGCACATTTATTATTATTTACATCATATGAGACAATGACTTATTCACAACATATTTTTTCAATTTTCATTTTTTTTCATTTTCACTCTTTCCATTCTTCAATTTTCTATTTTCTCCTCTTTTTTTTTTGTAAATGAAAGGCAACTTGTACAAGCAACATTCCAAATGGACTATAACTGATACAAAACATTGTCAGCTCCTAGTGTAAGAGTAATGACATTACAAATTGAGTGAGATATATATTTGTGCAAGCCCCCGGTATGGAGGTGATCCTTGTCCAAGGTTAATCGGAGAAAATATTACTTTTTTTAAGGCTCAAAGTGGGTAGCAAGGGATAATATTTTATTATGGATAAAGAAACATGCCAAACTTCATTTGAAATCATGATTGCTTATTTTCAAAGATTTAATTTTAAGACAAAACTTATTAAAATTGGTACACTTGCTCCATTTCCCTTACACATGGAACTTTGTTATCAAAGTAAAAGGAGTACAAGATAGAAACAAACATTAATCTTAAACACAATGAACAAAAAAGACAACAAAAGCACCAGCAAGCCCACACTAGTAACACACAAAACACAACAGCCAAATTCCATCCTTAATGATTAGGCAGCGGATTATCCTCAACAGTTGTTCCTGAAGACTGTTTTGTCCCCTCTTGAAAATTTAGCTTCCCGGTATCCCTTAGCCTCTGCACACGATGTTTGAAAGTCCAACATTTTTCAATTGTATGCCCTGGTGCTCCCATGTGATATTTGCATGTCTCAGTCGAATTATACCACTTTGGCGGTGGGTTAGAGACTGTTTGTGGAACTTCAGGAGCAACCAGGTTTTCCTTCAATAGAGCATCATAGATTTCTGAATATGAGATAGGCACAGGGTCTATCTTTATCCTTTCCTTCCTTGGTTGATCAACTTGGTTTTGGGTGAAAGGAGGATTATTAGGAAATGAAATATTGTTCACCTGAGGAGGGGTAGAACTCCCGGCTTGTGATGGACCAGTGGGATAAGTATTGAGATATTTTGGAGGGTAGGATGGGTAAGAAAATGGGTGGAAATGTGGTAGGGAGTATGGTAAAGGTTGATAGGGAGGATGATGGGGTGCAGTTTTGGGTGGATAGTTCCCGGTGCCAATCACATGAACTTCTTCTTTTTTTCTGGAATCCCGGCTTCCTCAGCTTATCTTGGGACACAGTCAGACCATTCAGTTTGCCTTCCCTGATGGCATCCTCAACCTGTTCCCCAGCAATGACTACATCAGCAAACTTGTTGGTGACACAACTCAATAGCTTCTCAAAATATGCTCCATCGAGAGTTTTCACAAAAAGTCTGACTATTTCTTTCTCACTCAAAGGAGGTTGAACTTGAGAGGCTTTCTCCCTCCATCTTTGCGGATATTCCCTGAATGTCTCCTTCTCAGTCTTTTTCATTCTTTGGAGTTCAAACCTATCTGGTGTAATGTCAGTGACAAACTGATACTGCTTCACAAACAACTCTGCCAAGCTACGCCAGCTTCTTATTTGATTCTTATCAAGATGTAAGAACCAAGTCAGGGCGCCACCAGTCAAACTGTGTTGGAAACAATGAATCATTAGCTTTTCATTGTTATGGTGAGCAGCCATACTCCGAGTGTACATGGTCAAATGAATCACTGGATCAGTTCTCCCTTCAAACTTCTCAAAGTCTGGGACTTTAAACTTTGCAGGTATCTCAATGTCAGGGAAAAGGAAAAAGTATCCAACTTTCCATAGGTATCCATTCCTTGCATTGCTCTCATCTTCTCTTCCAGCATCTCCATTTTGCCCATCATTATGGACTCCTCCTCTCTAACCTTTCCGTGAGGATCAGATGTTTCAGTAACAATAACAACCTTAGATGGATTCTCTCCATTTGCTTGGATAGAAGGACCTCCACCACTAGCATCATTATCATTGTCATTATTGGAATTTCCATTAGTTGTGTCTCTATTGGGAATCAATGTTTTCAACAGATCCAAGATTTGACCAAAGTTCCCTTCCAGCTTTTCCATTCTTTGTTCCAAGGTTTGGGGAGGATTCACAATTGATTCAGGAATGTTGGTCATGGTTGAGTGATGAGGAATGGGTTGTTGTTGTGAACGAGAACGGGTCAGAATAGGGCTGCGAACAAACTTGTGTTGTGACGCAATGGTGAAACCTGAGATTTAAAAAAATGAATATTTGAGAATGTTTATTCAAATCCTGATTTTTTTTTTGTAATTTGAAAAACAAAATGAGGTATGGAATGAAGATTTAGAAAAGAAAAAGAAATAAGGAAAGAACAAAGTTTTTTTTAAAAAAAAAATAATTTTTTAGCTTTTAAGGTAATGATTCAATGAAAGTTCAAAATATTTTTTTTATTTTTTAATTTAAAGAAAGGAAAAAAAATTGTTTTTACAAAGAGAAATGAATGATTTTTTTTAAGTTTTTTTTTATCACTTAAGATTTAATGAATTCCCTCATGTCCTATAAGAGGACCCATAGGATTAGAAGTAAAGGCCAGACTGTTAGTGCATAATTTTAGGGATGGGTCTATAATACTATCAGACATGGTTCCCAGATTGCCCTTATCAAGAGAATAAGGACCTAGTTCATATCGCAAATCACAAGTAGGGATGAATCCCTCTCAATATGATTGGTCCATGATACTAGTAACAATCTGAATGGTAACCCAACAACCACCAAGTGAGCATGAAGCCCCTCAATAGCAGTCATCGAGATACCTCCTAGGTTCACTTAGGCTCGGGTATAGAGCCCCCAAAATGTGTGTGAGGTAAGTGAATTTTGATGTGTGCTGAGAGCATGAAAACTTACACCAATTACCTCACCTGCAAAACAAAGCAAACAACGCAAATATATACAAATAATAGTCTCCTATCCTAAGGTTGAAACAAAATATATTTATCTTAAAAAAAAACAATACATATTTACAACAAAAATAAGAACAATTTGTACAGAGATTCAGACAAAACATACAGTTATCAAACATGTAAAATAAATACAAAGATACAACAAGATATAGACAAAGATACAAACAAAACATTAACAACAATATATACAACAAAAAGGGAAAAATAAATATAAAGTTAACAATTTTGCACAATTAATTATGATAGGCTTGACTCTCACGTCCCCAGTGGAGTCGCCAGCTGTCGCAACCGGGGCCACGACGGGTCGGCGAGCCGGGAGAACAAAAATAATGGAGTCGCCACCAATTTATTTGGTTTGGGAAAATTGGAAAACTCAAAATGATTTTAAATTGAAAACCAGTCTACGAACAACAGATCTAAATTCGAGAGTCGATTATGTGTAGGGAAGGTGTTAGCACCCTACAACATCCGTTAAAAACGGTTACCTTTAATTAATTGTGCAAAATAGATTAACTTTGAAAAATATTTATTTTACCCAAATTCTAAAAAAAGTTTAAACACATTAAAATATTTTTGATTATTTTTAATTTTTAATGTTTTTGGTATTTTTTAGGATATATAACAAAACTTATTAAAAGAAACAAAATGGTGGATTTTGGCTTGACGAGGTAACCCCGCTCCTACGTATCCCCAAGTGCAATGAGGAAATCAAAGCCACGTAGTTCTGAGGTCAAATGATTGAGAAAATGATTGATTTTAATTTTGAAAAAAAGGAGTTTGAAAACATTTTGATTTTTATTTTTTTAAATTTTCTGAAAGTGATATTTTTTTGAAAGATTTTTGTTTTGATTTTCTATGTTTTTTTATTTTTAGAAAATATAAATATTTATATTCTTTTTTTTTTGGGATTTTAGAAAGAGAACCTTAAAAGGGGGGACTTGATTAAAACCACATTGAAAAGGATGAACATATATTTACAAACACGAAAGGACGGGTTAAATAGATTAAACAAATATAAAATATTAGAAAAAATATTAACAGAATTGGATGATAATAATATGAAATGGAACACATAATAAACCAGGCACCATAATAATAATAGCAATAACAACAACAACAATAACAATAATAGTAATAATAATAACAATAATAACGAAAAATAATAATGACGACGACAATAATAATAATAATAAGGACAATAATAACAATAATATTAATAATAATAATAACAACAATGATAATAAAAATGACAATAATAACAATAATAAATGGTAATAATAATAATGACAATAATAATAATAGTGATAATAATAAAAGCAGTAATAATCATAACAATAATAACAGTAGATGAACAATATGATAAAAATGAGTGAGCCTCAGATATCATCACCGGCTCAAACTCGAAGTAAAAGAAGCACAAAAGAGATAAACACGCACATAACAGGTGAAAGAAAATGGATTGGGCCTCAGAATTTCATCACTGGCCCAAAAAAATAAAAAAATAAAACGGATGGGCCTTCATGGCCCAAAACTACAGACTCTCTTATTTTTAGAAAAGGCAAAGTAAATAAAAATAAACAAGGGAGGGGGGGTTCTTTGTTTTTAGACACTTCACTCTCACATTTCTAGGGTTCAGTTTGTGGGGAAAAGGGAGAGCAAGGGGAGAGGCAGCCGTGGGGGTTCAGCGGCGGCGCTGGCCGCATGCAGGGGAGACAGCACGATCACGGGGACCACGGTCACAGCAGCGGCGGCACTGCCACTGCAGGGGATGACGAGCGCGACGGCGGCCGCAGGGAAGGACGAAGACAGAGGCGCTCAACGCACGGTGGTCCTTGCGCAGAGGAGGAAAGGGACGGCGTGCGACGGTGAGTCACGGCCGTGCGCTGTCGAGAGGGAGCGCGACCTGCGGGCGGTGGAGGAGCGCTGACAATAGGTGCAGGCGGCAGAGATGACGGCGGCCAGGAGCGGATGCGCAACGGTCGCCAGCCATGGATGGGGTTTTCTTCTTCTCTAATCCTTCCCCTCTGTTCATATTTTTTATGAATCTTGCTCTGTATTTATTTAGAATAGATTAATATTGCTCTGTATGAGGCTCTTTTTTTTTTTGGTTCATTGTTATGGTTCCCTGTAAATTTCTTGCTTAGATATGGAATGTAATGGACTGTGTATTTGGACTCTATACTGAGTAATTAGGACCCTCTCTTTGAATTAGCATTTTGGCTCTGGTGTAGTTAGTATAGGTTATTCTGTTTGCTTCATCTCATCACTGTCCACACACAGATAACAAATTCAGATTGCACATAGTAAATATACAAACAGAAAATGCAGCAAGCAAAAAAATGATACCGAGGCACAGATTGTCCTTTTTTGCTTTAAAATTCTTGTTACTTCGTTAGCCCTACAGCTGCAACTTCTTCCTCCTCCTTTCTTTTTCTGTTTCTGGGTTTCAAACCTGTTTGAATAGGATTGAGTGAACCTCCTTCCTCTTAATTCTCTTTGTATCTCCCTCTGTGTATTTTTTCAATCAAATTTGGACCCCCTTGGATTGATTTTGAAAATTGGGTTGTCTCCCCTTTAGTTCAGAATCCCCTCCCCTTTTTATTCTGTGAAAATTTCTCCCTCCTTCTTTTTCAATGGACTCAATAATTGAGTCCACCAATAATTCCCAACTGCCCCCTTGTTTTCTTCTTTTTTTTTTTCACGTTTTCTTCCTTTCCTTCTTTTTCTTTTTTTTTGGCCCCCACTCCCAATAATTCTACCTGCTCTCCATTTTAATTATTTTTTCTTTTCAATCACCCTATCAATTATGTTGATAACGGGTACAGGTTAGAACAAACACCCCCTTTTTTTTAAAAAAAATTCAAATTTACACTAAATGGGCGAAATAACCCGAACGGCAATTTTTAAAGAATCTGAAAACATACTTTTTTTTTGGGTAAAATGTTTAATTAATTAATCAATTAATTAGCTATTAGCAATTAATTAATCAACTAATTAATTAATCCATTTTAATTTTTTAATAATTAATTTTTTATTTTTTATTACGGTAAAAAAGGAAAGGATTAAATACCACAAATATATACACACGAAAAAGGAAAAGTAAGTGAAATTTTTTGGACAAAATTGGGTGCTGACACCTCCTATTAGGAAGACCTTGCAATATGAGAGAAGGGTAAAATATGATGGGTTTGCCAATACCTATAGGTTCCGCCACCAAGGAATAAAATTCACACTCATGCCTATGACCTCAAAGGAAATAAAAGAAGATCAAACCACACTTAAGAGGTTAATAGAACAAGAGAAAAGAGAACAAATACAAAAAAAGAAAAAAGAAAAACTTAAAAGAGAAAGTGAGGAAAAAGAATTAAGAGTGCAAGAAGAGAAAGTATGTTTATCTTGTGATCATTTGAATGTTAACTCTTCTAGTGAAAGCATGAATATGTTGATGGAAAATACATCTAGTGTCGCAAAGAGTACAACTCAAGCTGTTGAAAGGGAGTTTCCTAAACTAACTTTCTGTATGTATGAAATGCCTCTTTCTATGCACAATTTTATGTCATAAAGCATTACATGTTTGAAAGAAATAAAATATGTTGATAATGCTTTGAAACCTATTGCATGTTTAGAAAAACCAGCTAAGTTTAAGAGTTCTATAAAGCTTACTAGAGATACATGTTTAGTCAATTCTTTTGATCAAAAAGGATTACATGATGATAACAGTGTTGGATTGAATATGTTCGACACCCCTAGTTACCACTAAGAATGCCACATGTGTTACACGTGACCAATAGAAGTATGAATACAAATCAGAAAAATGCGGAATTATTTTTTTTTTTGAAATGGGTTTGGTAGTTGTCAACCTTCTACATCTCTAATTCTATTTTAAGCATTTATAAAATATTCTTTCCTTATTGGTGAAACTCGTTTTCAAAAACGCCGAGAACAGTTACCCTATCGCGTAAACGTACATCATACATACCTTTTCAAGTCAACATATGAAAATAAACTGTGCATGAAATTACATACAGAAATAATATAACGCACAAATCCCGGTGGCATAGGAAACTCAAGAGTCACTGGTACGGTGAAGTCTATCTCTGGTATTAACGGGAGGCTGGGGTGAGTAATGATGATACGAACCTCCCCAGTAAACACGCATCTACTAGGGATGTCTGTCTGATGTGAATCCCACCAGGTAGAATTAAAGAAGATGTCGACATGGCTTAAAAAAAAGCACAGTTGTCATCAATGCCAAACTCCAATTGAAGGCAAGCTTTGGGATAGTGGGGGCGGACAAGAAAGGAGCGGCCAAGGGGGATGCATGGCTGAATCAATTTCTTTGTTTTATTGCTTTCAATAAGAATTATGTGGCTGTTACAATACTTAATCATGTGGCTAGTTGTTACAAAGGAGAATTGAAAGGAATTAAAGATGAAACCGTTACAAGGAGACAAGGAGTTAATAGCATGAAGGTTACAACTTGAGGAATTGTGGGCTGATTCATGAGCCTTCAAATTGCGGCTAACATGTGTTTAATTTGCTAAATTGTAACTGTTTTAAGGGCAGCCAACAAATGGAATTCAATTAGCTGAATCAAGACTCATAAAAGGGCAGCCAACACATGCTTAATGCACATTATACTCATTCATTTTGGGAGCATTACTTGGCTGATTCACTTGAGGACTTTAGCGGCCAAAAGGAAGAATTACTTGGCTGAATTTTACTTAGAATCTTGGCTATAGCTACAAAGGTATAATGGGCGGCTACATGGGATAGACTTTTAATTACTTGTTGGTTGTTTCATGTCTTGTTTTTATTATTATTTAGTAGTATTATTAAGAGAGTTACAAGGCTGAATGTAGAGAGTCATGCATGGTGCGCATGAAGCTATTTAAGGGGCATACAATCCATGCAAGAACACTTAGAAGTTTGAATCAGAATTTTTATTTCATATTGGAGAGTGTTTCTCTAATTTTCTTGTTAATTCAAGAATTGAGTTTTATCAAAGGTCCTTCATCCCTTTGTGTGTATAACTCTTAGGCTTATCTTCCATCCTTGGAAGTGTGACGTCTATCCTTTTCCATTCCATCTTCTGCCTTCTCCATTCACGCAATTTTCTCGTTTTAACAATTCCCCCAATTTTCTTACTTATGAGCATTCCAACCTAGATAGATCCGTAAAACGAATCCACCCCCCCTTGGATTCTCGTCACTGTCACCCCGCCAGGTACCCCTGGGCATCTATCTCAGTTGTACCCTCATCGACGTCATAGTGAGGATCTCCAATGTCGGCTATCGACGTAGCGAAAGAGATACAATAACCAATACAGAAAGGAAGGGTGAGAACACATCACATTAACTCATAACACATACGACATAGTAGACTAGAGCACACACATAGGAATTACACATAATTTCAACCAACGAGTGAATACAATTCATATCATCATGATGCACACAGATTAATGCATACTTGCAACTACAATGTCATAACTAATGCATGAGGGCTCAGGGAAACATCACCATCCACAATGCACTCAGCAACTGCACGACCATATATGTACAACGTATCAGGAGTTAGAGTCTGTACTAGCGCCGGTACAAAGAGCATTGCTCATATATTTTGGCCAAATCATTTTATCCGTCTTCCATACAATCTCAATTGACCCCAAAAATCATGAGAGCGACAGGAATAGCTAAGCTGGGTTCCACGATCTCGACAGAAGGGAGCTAACCTACGTCCTCTGAGATCTTCCAGGAGCTAGGCTATCCTCAGGGCTGGCGTCCCTTTTGAGGACCCGTTGGCGTTCTTTGCAAAACCCAGTGCACCCTTCCCAACCGATTTCACATTGTACCAAGTGTCACTGCCATATTAGGTCGTAAGGTTTTTCACCTTGAACATCATCAATGCTTTATGATGCATGTCATACAACAATGCTTCGCAGCATACACATCCTTGCAGGCAAAGCCCATTGAATCATTTTACGTCACCACCTTCCCGTGGTACGGCCCGATTCAGTGTCTTTCCTTCACAAGGAAAACCAAACCCCATCTCGGGTTAAGACCGCACTCTCTCACTAAGCTTCTCAAGTCTTATGTAGAAAGAGTGTGTTGGTTATAAACTTTTGAGGTAGATTGTACTAATGTTTTTCTTTAAATTGATGATCACTTTCTCTTAAGTCCTATAGCTTACTAAGACTTATGATTGTGTCTTATGGATAGTATTACCTATCTTAATTCGTCTTGTATGTCTAATTAAGACTAGGTTTAACCCTTAATTACGATTAGCCTTCCTTAATTAAACTGTAATTAATCTTAATTCTCCTTAATTAAGTCTTAATCTTTACTTAAGATCCTAATTAATTCCTAATTGTCCCTTAATCTCTTAGATTAAGCTTTTAATTATATTTGATTAAGGTTAATCACAATTACTTAGTTTTTAATCATCATTAAGTCTTAATTACTTGGCTAATACTTCATTAGTGATTAATGATTAAGATTAAGGTTAATCTTCATTAGGGTTAATTAACTTTAATCTTAATTAATTATCCTTTACTTGATTAACTTAGGTGGATTGGATTAGTCAATTTAGACAAGTTGGATTAGTTAAGCCTACTAATAAATTTCTAAGTTTTAGTCTTGATGGGTTGGATTAGAGTTGAAGTCCAACTCTAATCTAAGTCCAAGTCCATAAAATATTTTTGGTTGACTTTTAAAGGGTCTTTGACCTTTTTTTGAAGGCATTGGGCCTAAACTAAAGGCCCAATGGTTAGGTAACCCATAAGGATCTAATTTTTCACATTTTCATCCAATATTATGGATTTTAGGGTGACTTTTAATTGGCCTTATTTTTGCATTCGAATTTAGTTTGTAGAATTTACCAAAATTTTATCTCCATTTACATTAGTTAACACCTTAAATGGTTATATTTTCTTTTGCTTATTGGGCCACTAGAGCCCATAAACACTAAAACATTTTTCTCATGACCAACTCAAGATCAAACCAAGACTTTCATGAGTTTCTCCTGAACACACTCAAGAACATGAAGAACAAGGATGAACACCATGAATGTTCATCAAGAACACAAAAATCCAACCATTTCCAATATTCACCAAATTCAAGCATGATCATCCACAAGCATTTAAACCAAGCAATATGATACCAATTCATCAAAATACACCAATTAACATTATCAAGTTCGCATTTTTGTTCACAGGTTCAAAAACACCATTTTCATGATTCAAGCACACCAATCAATTTTACAATTTCAAACAATCACATGCATGTACTTAGATAAATCATCCAAGCATATTACAACCATCAATTAAATTTTTTTTTACATGCAGCCCCATTAACAAGTCAAGGCCGAACCCATTCAAGGAGAAAGAGGAAAATTTTTCTAACAAATTTCTAGACTTGCATGCATCCAAAACCACCAAAGGAACACATTTTAAGCATCATAACAATTTTTTTAAAACACACATACAACCCACAAGCAAAAGGCCGAACCATTCCCTCAAGGGAATAGGTTCCAAGAATCCATTTTTTTTTAGGAAAAAGAGTTTAGGGACAAGGATCAAGGGTAATCCTTAACTCTAGTCACCAATCCTACTAGAGTTCAAGGTTCTCCCCCCCTTTACCTAAGGAAATTCTTCAAGAAAAAGGTGCAGCCACAACATCAAAATAGCCCCTTCTTTGAGTTCCTTTAATCACCAAAGCAAGAATCTACAAGGTTGGAGGCTAGATTTTTTTTAAGCTTAAGGTTCAAAAATGGAACCTTGAGCTTAGAAGTGTTTGGGAGAAAATGGAAGATGGAGAGAAAGGGAGAGGGTCTCACGGCTCTTGGGAGGAGAAAATGAGAAGTGAATTGTGTTCTTCCCTTTTTGCATGTAGGAGAAAAGAAGGAATGGACAAGTGTTTAGGTTTTCATGACATTAGGCTTTTTTTATGACACTTGTCTTGAGAAAGGATGAGAAAATAACAAGTGTCCTACATGCACACTTCACACACATGCACGGCTTCTAGGGGAAGGAAAAGGAAGGATGGTGCAAATTTTTCTGGCCCGGATCAGATCAAAAGTATTCGGGCCCGGTTCCAAGGAAGGTAAGGGTAAAATGGTAATTTTGCACCAAAATTCCAAAAATTCCCAAAAATTCTAGAAAAATAGGAAATTCATTCCTAACCTTATAAAAACTAATTTTGATGATTAAAAATAATTTTAATCACTCAAAAATCAATAAATCACACAATAAGGCACATAAGCAAAAAATGCGGGTGTTACAATATGCATGTACCTTAGGTTTGTATATATACTGTGCATACACATCCTGAACCTAAAATAATTGTTTCATATAAAGATGTGTATTATGCTCTTGAACTAGTTAGTGAAAAGAATAAAAATTCTGATGAAGCTATCACATTTGGGAAAACTTGTTTGACATCTAATTCAAATGATGATATGCTTCTTGATATGCATACTCAATGTGATTCTTTTGGTATTTCACCTTACATGAACACATATGATAATATGCAAAAGGTGTCATCTTACTTGAGTGAGTGCTTTAGCCTGGATATGACTCTTGAACAAACTTGCATGAATACTTCATGGCATAAACATATGCACTATGATTTTAACAATCAAACTCATGATGTGTGTCTTATGTTCAATGAGCATGATGGGATCTCACTTCCAAGAAATAGGACATTCATACCACATAGTTTTAATTGTGCATTCATTTGGCAAATATTGTGGATTATTTTGTTGGTTTGACACATGCATATCACTTGTTTAAATTTCGTTTTAACCAACTAACCCCTTTACTTGAAAAGAAGGACTTCAAAAGATTAGTCTTTGATCCAGGATCCAAATCCAAAGAGTACATGGACAAGATGGTTCAATCTTCATTGAGGGAGTTTTCTAACCCTTCATTGAAGGAGTTTTCTAACCCTTATCTCAACTACCTCTTGTTCACATCCTATGTTTTTCTTTTGCTAATCTTTATGATCCCCAAGTATTTTTGTTATGAGCCTTCACTTTGCTTGCTTTGGAATAATACTTACGGGTCTTCTTTTTGTTATCTAGGCTCAAGGAAGATGTTCAACTTGTGGACGTCTAGTTGTACTCTCCCAAGGATAAGGGAAGTATCTTCTTACTTGCTACTTTAGTCATCCATCTCCTTGTTTCTACCCCCGCTCCTCTTCTTCTTATGGCTTCTTTCTGATCTTTCAGATTTGAGGTAAAATCCTTTCTAAGGGGGAGGGAATGATGGCAACAGCCAGTGGAACGATGAGCTGGCAGCGGAGCTAAAGGGGAGCCTGGGCCTGACTTGGGCGCATGGAGCTGGACCAAGCCTTGGTCAACCCTTCCATGGTCAACCTCTGACCTTTGACCACCCTTGACCAAGTCAACAAGAATACTTCATCTTAATTATGAAGGATTAAATAAATAATTAGGATTACTTGTTGTTTAATTAGGATTTTAATTGTAATTAGGACATGAATGTAATTTTTCCTTTTCTTCCTAGTTTGGGGCGCTAATTTAGTGGGTTTAATGGCTTAGGAGTTAGCTTGGCTACTTAGCCTTGGGATCATGGTTCAAATCCCACTTAAGAGAGCTTTTTCACTCATCTTTTATTTTCTCCTTTTTCCTTTCCCTTGGTCGCCCCTCACTCCTATAAATAGGAGGCTCCCTCTCTTGTATTTCATAACTTTGATGAATAGTAAAGGCATTCTGCCTAATTTCCTCCTCAAGTGTGAGTAGAGAAGGCTTGGTGGTTTTTGCTCAAACCAACCAAAGACTTATCTGATTCTCCTGGATTAGTGGTGTCTAGCACTAGGACTTATCTGCTGTGGGGGTTGCTTGCTTCAGTGGCGTCCAAACCATCTCTTTCTCTTCCACTTTTTCTTTCATTTTCTCTCATTTTCCTTTGGTTTCTTGCGCTAAATTAGCTGCTTCCCAGCCATGAAATTGCTTGAATTTTCAATTCTAACCGGTTGTTTTTGCTCAATTCTAGATCTGTAACCTTCCTGCTATCACTTGGCAAGCAGTGAAGCCAAAGGGAGAAGCGCCAACCTCTGCGAAAGGGAAGTAAATAGCGGTGCACCCTTTAAGGCAAATAAGACCTCCTCAAAAAAGTTGGTACCACTTTAGCCATGATTCAAAAGCCAAAGGTTCGATGACAATGACCCAATGGTGAATGGCTCAAAGGATGTATAGGGCTAGGATGGAACAGATCCAACCAGAACAAGTTCTAATGAATCAAAGGCCAAAAAGAAGGTTTGAGGCCTCCTCATCAAAAACACAAAAGGATATGTGTGAGCAGATGAATGCTAAGGTAAGGGCAATGGAAGAAGATGACCTCCTTTCAGAGGAGTTTGAGTCAGGATTCCTTAACTCATTGCAAGATATATGTGGAATAGTTTCGATCTTACCAGCTGCATTTTCTCAGGAAGTGAAAAGGTAAGAAGAGGAGGAAGACTTTGAAGATGAGGACATGCAGGATCTTGTGATGCTAAGCCAAACAGAAACCAAAAACCAAGAATGAAATGGTCAACTTAGTGAAACCTTCTCCAGGAGAAATGGCTCACATGAAGCCATTATATATCAAAGCAGTGGTCAAAGGAATCCCTATCAACAGGGTCATAATTGATGGGGGAGCAGCCATCAACTTGCTACCCAAAGTCACCTTCGATAAGTTGGGCAAAACAAACAAGGATCTAGTCCCTCACAACATTGTCATAACAGATTTTGCAAGAAAATCCTCAAATTTTGAAGAAGTAGTGGCCCTAGATTCGGTGGTTGGTGGTCAAGTTCGAACCATAATATTGGTGGTAATTCAAACCAAGGCCAGTTTCAACATGCTGTTAGGAAGGGAGTGGATCCATGGCATAGGGGTCGTCCCATCAACAGGTCATTGATAAGTGCCAAATATTAGTGAATTTGCATATAGAATTTTGGCACTTATGGTTTTAATTGTAATTATTTGATATTAATTTCCCCTAATTTAAGAATTATTGAATCCAATTATATGTTTTCCGAGTCTTGATTTAAATGAAGTCATTTAATCCCATTTTGAGTATTTTTCAGGTAATTAAGGATAGAAGAAGGAAAGGACCTGAAAGAGTTATGAAGAAATCAAGAAAAAGAGAAAAAGGATAGCTTCTGCCTTACTCTCGCTCAAGCGAGAATCCTCTCGCTTGAGTGAGATTTGTTCAGAGAGGGGTGATTTTGGGTGTTATTCTCGCTCAAGCGAGGATAGTCTCGCTTGAGCGAGAGTACATTTCATCACCATGAAGTACTCTTCTCGCTTGAGCGAGAATTGGCTCTCTCAAGCGAGAAATCACTTACTCAGAGATAAAACAGAGTTAGCAAACAGAGTTCATCATTCTTGATCGAAAACGTTCCAATTTTAGAAACTCTCTGAAGCGGACGGAAACGAATGAAAGGCTGCGGAAGCAAAATTTCATTTCTTCTCCAAATCTTGTGATTGTAATGGCTACCATGAGTAGCTAATCTTCTTCTTAGGATTGAATGTACTCGATTCAAACTCGGATGTATTCTGGTAATATTTATATATAGTAATTTTGTTTCTATTCAATATTGGTATTTTTGTTTTGTTCTTTATGCTTTGTTCTATCTGATCAATAGATTGTTGATTTCGGTTTTTCGATCTAACTGGAAAGTATTTTTGAAAATCTGATCTGAACGAAAATACTCGATGTGTTGTAATGCTAGGAATATTTTTCAATATATCGATTGCTTATAAAATTTGAACGTAAAGCTGGATAATCTGTTGGATATTTGAGGAATCAATATTCAAGGGATTAATCTTATGAATTTTATATCTGAGGAATCAGTATAAATGATTTTTGTGGGTTGCATCAATATTGTTAGTTTCGAATGCTATGTATATTTATTTAACCAGAATACAGAAGAGTGTGATAGATGAAATTCAATCCCAGTCTCTCCACTTGAATCTTCTATAAACTTTTATATTGCCTTTTATTACTTTTTATGAAACTTTTGTTAGTTGTTACCAAATCAATTATGAACAAACTCATTTCTCTTGTATATATACTTAGTGAGTAGTAAAACTTTGAATTTTAATTGAAACTGTTCCTCATGGGATTGACACTTTTACTTCTCAAACTATTATACTACAGTTGACATTGGTACGCTTGTCAAGGGTTCAACATTCACCAAAAACTGTTTCTGTGGGATGGCACAGGAAATCCTATAGTGGTCGAAGCAGACCAAGGGGTGTACACTGCTGAACAAGGACTAATTGAGGCAAACTTCGATAGAAATCTTGCATACATAGGTCCCTATGAGTTAGACTCAAAGTCTGCAATGCATTCAACAAATGTGCCTTATTCAGAAAGGTTTGACCCTATCAAGGGTTTTGTATTGAAGAGAGGGGTCGATCTCGAAACGGCCCAAGAGATGCTCAATGCCTCATGGCAAGTGTAGAGCACATGATGAAAAGAATAACGGCCTATGTGGTCGAGAGAAAGGCCGAAGCAGCCTTGTTAACAGAAGAAGAGAATAGAAGAAAAGATAAAGAGTGAGATGGCCTACTGTAGGAGGCCAAAGAGGGGTCAGACTTCGAGAACTTAGATTGTATATACGATGATGGGCCTCTAGGCTTTGAGAATATTCATGAAAAGATACCCAGGTTCGAATCCCAAGATCAGTTGGAGGAAGCCAACTTAGGGACAGTTGAGGATCGAAGGCCCACGTTCGTTAGTGCAAGAATTGATACAGGGGCCAAAGAAGGATTGACTAAGTTACTCATGGAGTTTAGGGATTGTTTCGTGTAACATCCCAAAATTTAGAAATATAATTTAAATACGTATAATTATATTTCGATAACGTTAGCTGTAAAAATAGAAGTTACATAATAAAAATAGTAAATATTAATATACATGTATTTATGAGATAATAATAATATAATATTATAAATATTAGGAGAGACGCCAGATTAGTAGGATCTTAATCAGATATGTTTATATTGAATATAATAATATTATTATTAAGAGATAAATCATAAGATTGCAATTAAAATTAATTGTTATAAATATAGTAATTGTTATATTAATATAATAATACCAGGATTAATAAGGACAATCTTAGGAGAGAGATATGGTTAGTGTTTTAAATTAAGATAAGGTTTTAAAATAGGAATACTGAGAGATCACAAGGATTAAAGGTAAGAATCAATACAAATTTAGGATAAGATTTAATTATAAGATTTGAATTTAAATTTGAATATAGACGGATAAGGACTCTATAATATCCTAATAATTACTAATGAATAAATAAAATAAAATAAGACTTATGAAGAAAATAATAATAATATCATTATATTATTATGTTTCAAAAAAAGATATTATTTAATTAAAAAGGGTAATGGGTGGGTAGGAGCAGGCCCAACTCAGATAGATATTTAAATAGGGGGAGGGTTATCTATTTCACCCGATTAACTTTAAAACGTGAGATAACCAAACCCTAGGAGGAGGGAAGCAACTTCACAAGGGGAAGGTGTAGCAGAATAGATCACCAAGGGAGTGAAGCGCTACTATTTGTTTTCTAATCGTCAACTCCAAGTTACGGTGGGGGAGAGGGTGTTGCTTGTATATGCATGTAGGGGTGCTTGGGTAGTAATCTAAGAGTATGAATTCGTATTGATAAATGATGTATTGAATATAGATGATGAAAACCTATGATTGATGAGTAGTTTTATGATTCTTGATGAATATTGAGTGGATTGATTGAGAATAATGAGAATAGCGAAAAGGGGTTAATAAAGGGTTGATGATTTGGGGTTTTGATGGGAAAACCATGTAAACTATTAAGGATTGATGCTTATGATGAGTTTTGATGAATATAATCGACTATGATTGATGTTTTAGTAAAAAGGAGTGATTAAAGATTGATTAGAGTGATGTAGAAGCGTTAGAAATCGTGCGAACTGCGATCTGCGTCGCGGGTAATCGATTACCAGGGGTGGTAATCGATTACCAGTGTGTTCTGGGCAACCCAGAAGTGTTGTTTGTTCGCTGGTAATCGATTACAGGATTGTGGTAATCGATTACCAGAGAGATTGCTTATAGGTAATCGATTACAGGGATGCTGTAATCGATTACCAGAGTGTTTGGTTGCAGGTAATCGATTACAAGGTGTTTGTAATCGATTACCAGAGACCTTGTTTGCAGGTAATCGATTACTAGAGGTTGATAATCGATTACCAGAGTGAATTTTGAGATCTTAAGTGCTTGATGATGATTGATGTTGTTTGATAATGTTTTATTATGATTATGGTGTTGATGATTAATGATTAATGATGATGATTTGGTGTGCATAATGATCGGTGAATATGCAATGTGATTGATGATGATTGGGTGTGCATAATGATTGGTGAATATGCCATGTGATTGATGATGTTTTGGTGTGCATAATATGCAATGTGATTAATGATGATGGTGAATGTTATGATAATGTTAATGATGATAGTGTATATCACTTATTGATGATGATGTTAATGATGATAGTGTATATCACTTTATGATGATGGTGCTTAATGATGAGCATAATAATGCATGATGATGATGATAATGATGATGGTGTATATCACCTTTTGATGATGATGTTACCAAAGTTGTGCGGGCCCATAGAGGGGGTACAACTTAGGAGAGATGCCTTGAACATATGTGATGAGACCTGAATTGTGCGGGCCCATAGAGGGGGTACAATTCAGGAGGTGAACTGAGTTGTGCGGGCCAATAGAGGGGGTACAACTCAGGGGATCAAGATGGGGCGTTCGATGCACGGGCCCATAAAGGGGGTGCAACCTAGGGGTGATTTGTACTGGCCCATAGAGGGTGTGCAACCTAGGGTCGAATGTCGTTGTGCGGGCCCATAGAGGGGGTATAACCTATCGGATTGTGTGTGGTGACACCGGTAGACTATCTTGGTACTAACTAGAGTGATTGACGAGGTGCACCCATTGTGCGGAGTTCTAAGTCATGATCTTTGGGAGGTGATGTTGATGAGCTTTGGTGCATATGATGATGAGTTATACTTAATAATGAATTGAGTTATAATATGATGATGATGAATTTTGGTGCATACATGATGGATGTATATATGAGATATATTTGATGATGAAACTAAGTAAATAATGATGTTGTGAGTATTAATGATGATTGAGCCTTATGTATGAAAATAGAGTATGTGATTTCTTTGGTGAATGATGGTATGAGAGTTATGTGATGATATAAATGAATGGTTATATGTTGATTTATAGATGATTATTATCTGATGAATTATGTGATGTTTGGGGTATGTGGTGTGGTGAAAGATGATGCTATTTATATGTGGGTGAGGATAAGGTAGCCTCCTATGTGTATGTATGAGTAATATTCTTTTCCTCACCGTTATACTGTGGATATTTTTACAGGTATTGATGATGACATGACTGGTGTCGAGTATTGATTGAAGGGAGAGTCGCTTTGATATATGTGACATCGGGGCATACTATTGGGGGTTTTTATTTGATGTTTTCTATTTTAGGAAAGGATTTTGTAAACTTTTTAAGTTCCTTACATGGCCAGTAGGTTATTTTGAGGTTGATTCCGCTACTTAAAATATTTTGAAACATTTGACTGTTATTTCTATTTTAAAAGAGTTTACTTTTGAAATAAATGACGTTTTATACGATGAGAAATGTGAACCTTTTTACCCGTTGTGGGACATTATCTTTCTAAATCTCGAATTATTTAATGTGTATTTCAATTTATTAATTATATAAGAGTTTGGGGTAGAAGGGTGTCACATTTCGCTTGGAGTTATGAAGAAATGTCAGGTTAGATCGAAGTTTGGTGGAGTATAGTTTCCCAATCTTACCTAGAAAGAGACTAGTGAAGCAATCTCCTCAAAGATTCGCTCCAGAAGTGGTCTCAAAGATAAAAGAAGAAATCAAAAGGCTTCTCAAAGCCAAGTTCATTAGAACTGCTAGATACGTAAATTGGCTTTCTAATATTGTTCCTATAATAAAAAAAAGGCTTGTTTAGAGTATGTATTGACATTCGAGACCTAAGTAATGCCACACCTAAAGATGAGTATCCAATGCCCAATGTTGATATGTTGATAGATTCAGCAGCAGGAAACGAAGTGCTGAGCCTCTTAGATGGTTATTCAGGTTATAACCAAATTTTCATAGCTGAAAATGATATTTCGAAAATGACATTTTGTTGTCCTGAGGCATTGGGGACCTTCAAATGGGTAGTGATGCTTCCGGACCAAAGAATGCATAGGCCACTTACCAGAGAGCAATGAACTTAATTTTTCATGATTTTATTGGTGAGTTTATGCAGGTGTACATAGACGACGTCATGGTCAAATCAAAGACCAAGGTGCAACACTTGGAACACTTGAGATGTTCACTCGAAAGGATGAGGGCACATGGTTTGAAGATTAACCCCATGAAATGCACCTTCGGCGTATCTGCAAGAAACTTCTTGGAATTCATGGTTCAGAAAAAGGGGATCGAAGTTGATAAAAATAAGGCCCAAGCTATTATAGAGGCCTTACCCTCAGCAAACAAGAAGCAGCTGCAATGTCTCCTAGGAAAAATCAATTATCTGAGAAGGTTTATCTTGAACCTATTTGGGAAGACGAAGGTTTTCTCCCCTCTATTGAGATTAATGATAGAGAAAGAATTCAAATGGTGTGAAGAACATCAAATGGCCTTCGAAGAAATCAAAAAGTATTTGGCCAATCCACCTGTAATGACTCCCCCTATCAAAGGGAAACCTCTTAGGTTATATATTTCTGCATCAAAGGAAACCTTGGGAAGCATGTTAGCCCAAGAAGACAAAAATGGCTTCGAGCAGGTTGTTTACTCTTTGAGCAGAAGCCTGAATGATGTAGAAAAGAGATGTAGTGCTTTAGAAAAACTTTGTTTATGTTTATACTTTTCATGTATGAAATTGAAATATTATCTAAAGCCTTGCGAAGTTCATGTAAGTTCCCATTTTGACGTTATAAAGTATATGTTGATTAAGCCAATTTTACATGGCAGAACAGGGAAATGGGCACTTGCATTAATAGAATTCTCTTTAAAGTATATGCCTTTAAAAGCAATAAAAGTGCAACCCTTACTGATTTCTTAGCCGAGCAAACAACGGTTCAAATTAAAGAACTTAATTTTATTGGGCTTAAGCCTTAGGAGTTATTCTTTTATGGTTCGAAACATAATAAGGGAAATGACATTGGAATGCTGATAATATCACCTAACAAGGTAATAACCAAAGTTATGTTTTAGATAAAAGGAGAATGCTCTAATAATGAAATTGAATATGAAGCTCTCATTGTGGGGCTCAAATTGTTATTAAGTTTTAACGCAACACATGTGCATATCAAAGGAGATTCTCAATTGGTCATTAACCAATGGAAGGGATTTTACAAGTGTTGCAGTGTTAAATTGGCAAAATATCTAGGTTCAAAAGCCTTTTGAATTGCTTTGATGAATTGACTTTGGAACATGTACCCAGGCTAGAAAACGAAAATAGCAAATGAATTGGCCCAGGTAGCATCAGGGTACAAAGGGAAACCAAAACAATTTGACAGCTTAATCGAGACCAAACAACCTCTTTCCAAAGAAGGAAAAATGGTCTTAAATATTGACGCCTTGAGCTCAGCAGATTGGAGGAAACCTCTGGTGGAATACCTACGAGACCCCACGAAGCCCACTGATAGAAAAATTAAATATAGGGCTTTGAATTATACCATCTTAGGAGATAAAGTTTACAAGAAGTCCAGTGGTGGCAACTTGTTAAGGTGTTTGGGAGAGGTCGAAGCCTACATAGCCCTAATCGAGTACATGAAGGAATTTGTGGAGCACACCAAGTAGGAGAGAAAATGAGATGGGCTCTACTTAGATATTGCTATTATTGGCCAACTATGTTAAAAAATTGTTACGAATATGCAAAAGGTTGTGAGGAGTGCCAAAAACATGACTATTTGCAACATGTGCCAGCAGCAGAGCTACATTCAATAGTGAAGCCATGGTCATTTCGAGGGTGAGCTCTCGACCTCATAGGGATGATACACCCACCATCTTCTAAAGGTCACAAGTTCATTCTCGTGGGGGTAGATTAATTTACTAAGTGGGTAGAAGTGATACCTTTGAAAGACGTAGGCCAGAAAGAGGTGATTGATTTTATAGAAGACCACATAGTCCACAGATTCGGAATCCCTGAAACCATAACAATAGATCAAGGGACCATGTTTATGGGAGGAAGGTAGCACAATATGCTGAATCAAGGAGAATCAAGTTGCTTACATAAACTCCTTACTATGCTCAAGCTAATGCCCAAGTGAAGGCCATAAACAAGATACTGAACAGTTTAATCAAAAAGCATATTGGCCAGAAGCCTCGTAGCTGGCACGAGACACTTAGTCAAGTGTTATGGGCCTATCGAACCTCCCCAAAAGAGGATATTACCTCGTCCCCATATAGATTAGTGTATGAGCACGAAGCAGTTCTCCCAATAGAAATAAATCTCCAATCTCTTCGAATTCAAAGGCAAAATGAATCGCCTACCCAAGATTATCTTAATTTAATTTTAGATGAACTTGATAACTTGGATGAAGAGAGAGTCATAACATTAGAAAATTTGATTAAACAAAAAGAAAGAATCTCCTATTTCTATAATCGAAGGGTTAGTAGCAAGACATTTTGAGAAGGGGATTTAGTTTGGAAGGTTCTTTTACCTTTGGGGTAAAAAGTCCCCTAAGTATGGGAAATGGACCCCAAATTGGGAAGGGCCATTCAAAATCGAAAAGGTGCTTTTGAGTAATGTGTATACTATTCGAGACGTCACGTCTAATACCCTAATTAGATCAATAAACGGAAAGCACTTAAATGAGTATAAGCCAACAATGCATGAAGTGAAAATTCCTAATTAAGGGCCAAACAATGGCCAAAAGTTGTGTCATGAATATTGGCTAACAAAATTAATAAGCAACATTACAAGAGAAAAAACATAAAGTAGAAAGGAATAAGCCTAAAAAAGAGACTTGGCTTTGAATTCAAGGTATTCCTCTCTAATCTTCTCAAGAGTATCTTCGAGCGTGGCATGCTGGCTTCGAGCTTTGTCCAGGTCCCTCAGGTAACCAAGGAGCTTGGCAAATTCATTCTTTAACTCTACTTTCAACTTCTCCTGATGCTCCCTACATTTGGGAAGTGCTGAAGTAAGCAGAGTATACTCCTCATTTTTAGAGGCCAGTTGCTGCTTCAGTTCCTTGATTTCCTTGCCCAAAGTCTCAGGTCGAGACTCACCCTTCAAAAGAGACTCAGAAGAGGACTGGAACTTGGAATTCTTTTCCGAAAGCTGAACTCTTAAAGCCATCGTCCTTTTGAACAGTTTCTTGGAAAACCTCGTTTTCATTGATTCGATTCAGCGTTTGGGTGAAAGAATCATACCAAGAGCAAAACACACCCATAGCCTCATCCAACTCAAGAGGAAGCCCCTCAGGAAACCTTTTAATCTCAGAAAGCACCTCTCAAATCTGACGGTTAGTATCATCATTTAAAGTGGTCATCAGGTCTTGAGAAAAGACCAAGTGGCGAAGCTTGCAAACCAAGGACTGAACTCGATGATGAGTACTTGATTTTAAGGTCTTAGTGCTCAAACTTAGCTTGGCAGAAGGGAGGGTGCCTGATAGAAGACTGTTGATAATGGGAAAAGGGTCTTCTTCAAGTTGCTTACTCAAGGCATCAAGGTCTAATGCAGGTTCAAGAGCTTAAGTAGGAGGCTTATCTCGAGGAGCATCTTGTTGTTTAGTTTGAAGGGAGTTGGCTCTGAGATGGTTTCTTTGCCTTTGTTTTTCTCTTGTTATGAGCTTCGAGGCGGAATTTGATCAGACCCTTATGAATCTTTGTCTTGAACAGTGAAGGAAGGGGTGGTAGGTAAATCTCACTAGGCAAGGTTGGATTGGCATCTTTTTTAATCAGGGATTGGTTATCAGGCAAAGAGGTTGGAGCTGGATCAGCCAAAACTTTGACTTTTATTGGGGAACCTTCTTCTGCTAAGGAAGTGGATTGGTGCAAGAGTTCAACACCCTAAGGTTGCTCAGAAGCACCTCCAGCCTCTTCTAGCACTGTGTCAGCAAACTGCTCAGCTGATCGATCAGGAGAATTGACTTCTGGTTCATCAACAACAGTATTTCGATCTCCTGTAGGCCAAAGTCTTATGATCCAGTTCGATCCAGGATATTGAATAGCAAGAGGACGAGAATCTAAAAGAGAATCAATACTAGAAGAACTAGAACCTGTGGTACATTCTTAGTGAGTGTCATTAAAAGAAATTATCTACAAAAAAAAGAAAATAAAGTAGGGAATCTTATTAGATGACAATCTCGATTAATTAAAATAAAGAAGAGGATAGGGACAAGTAAACTCACCACTCGATTTTTTCTCCAAGAGTGCCTAATCTTTGGGGCAATATGCTTAAGCCTCAATCTCCTAGTGGAACCTTGCACAAAAACACATGAGGTTAAGAGAACTTTAATAAGGAAAAAAAACAAAGGATTCGAACAGAAACAAACCTCAGTAGCTGAAGGCTTGGGGACAGTCAAAGGCCAAGTCTCAAGAGGGTGTCCCTCATCAGTGGTAACTTTGTCTATTTGGGAGGGAGTTGCCTCAGAATCAGAAGAAGGAGGCCTTGTACTTTCAGGTTCCTTTGAGCCAAAAGTTGTTGAAGGGTCACCTTTCGAGAGGTCAGAGCCAACTTGAGCCTAATCACGAGTGGGCTTTGGAGAAGTCTGAAGAAAAGGATTCTCTTCTTGAACCAAAGTAGCAGTAGGAGCCTTCTTCCGTTTCTTTGAGGCAGCTGTATCTTTCAAGGCAGGTGGTCGAGGTATCCCTTTATTTTTAGTTTGAGGTTTCTGAAGATAACCATAAATGCAAAAAGGGTTGAGAAGATTAAAATGCAGAAAGAAAAACCACAGGCTTGAATGACACATACCTTAACTTCCTTAGACCCCTTGCTACCTCAAGATACTTTGGCTATTAGAAACAATAAAGGTAAATCACAAAATAAATGCTAAAATATAGAAAGGCAGAAGGCAGAGATTGAAGTACCTTCTCTTTTTTTTTTCTCAACCACTGGATATTCCACTTTTGTTGTTAGACGACTAAAACATTCCTCTTTCGAGGATGCCATGTCCTGGTACGATGAGGGCCACCAATGATCATAGGCCGCAGTATAGTAGTTTGCAGGTGTGAAGTCAATAGGCATATACTTAGGTCGAGAGGCCTCAAACTCTTTGATCCTCCTCTGCACATCCTTGATCGAGTCACAAGGTCTAACATCTTGACCTTTATTGAAGAAGGGGATAGGGATGTCTTGGCATAGGCCAAATTTCCTAGCCACCATAGTTGGTTGAAAATGAATCAGACAAGGGATAGACTGGTCATAATGGGGAAAGATGAGGTTATTTCTAAGTATCTCGCTCCATCTTTGATCTTGGTCAGATTGCTCCTTAGGGTTCTCACAGACGATTGGATTTTGGACCCAAATAGGACCTAGAGTCCTGTTCGAGTAGGGGCAGAGGGAAGAATCAAAATGCTCATAGTCGAAGAAGTAAGACATGAACATTTTTATACCATCAAGTGGCTTGATTATGGTACCAAAAAGCATGGTATATACCAAGCTCTTGCCTGTAGGCTCGAAGAGGTGTTGTGTTTTGTGAGATAGAGAGGTCATTTCAGAGAAAGTGGCTCGAAGCCAAAGATCTAAAAGCCAGAAAGGGCCATAGAAACAACCCAAAGGTTTGGGTTGCCTATACTGACTAAGGATATCAGACATACATAAGTATAAGTGGCCAAGGAGCAATTTAGCCAAATTGATTTTTCTACCTTCATTAAGGCAGGTGGCCAAAGGGAGAAGCCCTCGAGGGACTCTCAAAGACCTGGTATATAATACAAAATTGGCTAACCAAATCCAAAGAAAGGCCACATGCTCAACATCATAAACCTCAAGGGATTCTTGGTTATGGTTATTCGAAATGAGGGCCTTGAAGGCCATTTTATAAATGTCAGGGTGATGTCCTTTAAGGGTGCAGTACTGAGAAGATAGGTCTCTCCACAAGGCTCCAGACCAGTGATGACTAACACATGTAGAAGAGTGGGAGTAATCATCCCAATAGGAAGGAAAAAGGTACAAGTACCTCGATCCCAAAAGTAAATTGCAGCCAAAATGAGATCAATATTATACATGTCAATAGAGGTTTGAGAAAGCTGAATCAGCGCATAAATCTCTAACCTTTTCCACAAGCCTTCTTTCTTCGATTGGTCTTTGTTGAGCCAAGAGAGGTAGGTCTTCTTCTCTACCATGGGATAAGCCTTGAAGATGCTCTTCTTTGGCTCAGTAAAATCTGCACGAATGGGATTCTCAAAAGCGAGGATGTTTTCCAGAAGATAGAGGGCCTGGAAATGCTTGAACAGAAGGGTCCGTGGAGGGAACTCATAAGGACCAAGAAAAACCATGCGCATGCCATCAATATTGGTCGACTACAAGGTGTTTAATCAAAGTCCACCCATGTTTAGTTGCATTCGATTACGGAAGCGACAACAATATTGTGAGTCAAAGATTGGTGGAGAAACTCCACCTACCAACGAGCTTTCATCTGAAACAAGCATGGATCAAATTCACTGTGGGGCAGTGTGTGAAAGAAGTATTATGTGATATCGCTCCCATGGACTCTTGTCATCTTCTTTTAGGTTGGTCATTGCTTCATTTTAAAACACTAAATCTTGATCAACGTTCGCTTTCTTTGTGGCATGTGGGACGCAGGCTTAAGTTGAAATTGTTGACACCAAGCCAAGTCAGTGAGGATCAATGTAAGCTGAAGGAGAAAATAGAAAAAGAAAGAAGAGAAAAAGAAGAAAAAGAAAGAGAAGAAAAGAGGAGAGAAGAAATAGAAAAGGAAAGAGAAGAAAATAGGAGAGAAGAAATAGAAAAAGAAAGAGAGAAAATGAGCAAGGAAATTTTAAATTCTAATGTTTTTTCTTCTCTTGTTTGTGATACTATTTTTCAAGGGCAAGAGGATGTAATTGTGAATGAAACACACCACAAGTTGCCAAGTTTGAGAAAGAATTGTGTTGATATCATTCCTAGTGCTCCATTGTACATCCAGCCTACTATTGAAAGCCAAACTCATGAGGATATTGAAGACAAACACATGGAGTCTTTTGATTTTGAGGCTGAATTGCATTTGTTTGACAAAGAAATTCTGCAGGTTTGTTTGACAAGAAGAAATGCCCTTGATCGTGGTGTTTGGGTTTGCAAATCAAAAAGGAATACTTATTTAATGCATGAATTTTTATGTGTTGTATTTGATCCTGGTGGTTTGGATTTTTTGTTTTAAGTTATTAGTGAATAAAATTAGTAGGAAAATTAAGCCTTAAGATTCGGGACGAATCTTTCCGAAGAAGGAGGGAATGATGAGGACCAAAATGGGTCAATTGGCTACAACTTGAAGTTGAAATCAAAGAAGACCACAAGCAAGTTGGGGATCGCTCCATGCCTGTGGAAATGCTGCAGAGTAAAAAAAAAATTGAAGTCAGAGAGAACCACAAGCAGGATGTGGAACGCTCCATGCCTGTGGAAACGCTGCAGAGTGAAGAAATTGAAGTCAGAGAGAACTACAGGCAGGCTGTGGATCACCCCATGCCTGTGGAAACGCTACATAAGTGCAATTTTTCCTATTTTTAGTTTATTTTTCGTATCTATTTTTAGTGGTCAATTGTTTGGTGACTTTTTGTTTCCCTAAGTCATGTTTATGGTTCTTTGTAACTCCCCAAGGCACTATAATTACTTGTGGGGGAACTTTTTGAGTTTTAATTGTTTTTTATAGGAAATTGGTGTAACATGCATCACCACTTTGGTAATGGCATGATAGTGGAGTCCTTTTAATTTCCTAAGAGTTAGTTTTCTTGGAAGTCCTCTTAGCTTATAAATAGGAGCAATTGTAACTCAGATGAAAACAAGAAGATTTTTATTGTTAAGAAAATTCAGTTTCAGAAGTGATTTCTCTTGGGTTCTTGTGAATCCATCTATTGAGATTTATCAAAGGTTTTCACCCTGTGTGTGTTTAATCTCTTATGTTTATCTTCCATCCTTGGAAGTGTGACGTCTATCATTTTCCATTCCATCTTTTGCCTTCTCCATTCATGCATTCTATTACCAATCTCTTATGAGCATTCCAACCTAGATAGATCCGTAAAACGAATCCACCCCTCTAGATTCTTATCATCTAAGATTAGTGTAACATCCTAATAATTAAGACTAATTACATATATGAGACTATAGGGTAATGACTCTAAGAGTAACAATAAGGAAAAAGGGTAAAGAAAGGTTAAAAGAAAAGACTAAGAGTAAACACCAAGACTTTGGGCTTCAACATTCTCGCTCAAGAGAGAAGGTACTCGCTTGAGCGAATTATACAGCAAAAATGTGAAAATGAGATTCTGCATATCTCGCTTTAGCGAGAACAGGCTCGCTCAAGCAAGATACAAGGTAGTTTTGGGGGGCTCTCTGGACGTTTTTCGCTTGAGCGAGAAGAGGCTCGCCCAAGCGAGAAACTTCCAGAGAGGGGGTAATTTCTGGTCCATTCTCACTCAAGCGAGAAGCCTCTTGCTTGAGCGAGAATGTGAAGGGAAAGTTTTACCCCGACCCTCTCGCTCAAGCGAGAATGTCTTGCTTGAGCGAGAACCCACTTATAGGTTTAAAAGTCTTAATTAGGGCACCACATTCATTTCTATTCCTTCTCCTTCCTTTCAATCTTAGAGAGAGACAAAGAGATTCTAGAGAGAGGAAGCACCATTGGAGCTTGAAGCAAGGATTTCAAGGCCTAGAGCTCTCCGCCCAACCCTTCCCTAACCTTCCTTTCATCTCTTTAAGCTTCCTTGGAGGTGAGTATAACTCACACACTCACTTCTACTCATGTTTGATCTCTATGAATGAACCCTAATCCTTCTTTCCCTTTCTATTATCTTGTATGTTGTTGTCGATTGTGGTTTTTCTTTGGTGGTTGTTTTACTTGTTGGTTGTGATGAAATATGTTGGAATATGTAGATTAGGGTTTGGATTCCATTACTTCCCATTTATGACTTATGCTTTAAATTCTGTTTGAATCATATTTTGTTTTCACAATTCAAAACTAGAAAATGGATTTGGCTTATAGCCACCAAACCTTAATTAATCAAGCTTGACTTCGGTCCAGAATAAAGCTAAAATGAGTTTGGCTTTGGCCCAGAAAGTTGGCTTCGGCCCAGAATAAAAATGTTTGGCTCTAGCCCAGAATATGTGTGAAAACTTGACTTCGGTCTAGAATGAGTGGTGGGATACGTCCCCGAGGAAGACGTTCCTTGTAGTCTGAGCTCAAGTCTAACCCTAGAATTAGTGAAAAGACCCCGACTGCTGGGTAAAGCAGGTTATAAGTTTGTAGAGTTGAGAATTGAGATTATTTGAATTGTTTGATTATATTATATGAATTGTTGCATAGCATTTATCTGTCTCCCTAGACTGCATACTGCATGGTTATATTCACTGAGACATCCGTCTCACCACACGTTTCGTGGACTACATTTTAGATGTGCAGGTACCTTCTGGCACGGGCCCTTGAGCTAGGAGCTGAAGCTAATTAGTGTTTTGTTGCAGAACTTGTATATGGGCAATGTTAGGCCCCCTTTTATTAGATAATTATGTATTGATTTCCATTCTTTTGAGAGGATATGACTGTACATGTGGTTTTCCTTAGTTATCTGTTGTCAGCACACATGCATGTATGGAGGTATCACCAGCTTACTATTGTATATAGCATGGTTGTAGCCTATGTGGCAATTATGTACTTAGCTCACTTTCACATCTTGTTCAAGTTATCGTTAGTTGCTTAAACAATTATGTGCTAGTTTGGTTAGATATTTAAAATGGCGTGAAAATAATTTCAAGAATTTGGGGATTTTGCTTCCAACGAGCTTAATTCTCAAATCTAGAGATTAGAACGTTAAAATTAGAAATCCTATCACTCCTACCTCGTAAAAGGTTATTCAAAATGATTTAACATTTCCTAAAAACGGATGCTCCCACTTTAAAAGAAACATTGGGTCGTTGAGTAACTACATTCTCCGTGTAGATTATCACTGAAGAATGGAATTGTTCATCATTGGCCACGTACACCTCAAAAAACGTCATCCCTACTTTGACAGAACATTTATTAAATAACATTTAAATACAATATATAAAAAGCATTTTATAATTATATTATTATATATTATATTATTATATAAAATTATTCATCTAGCCCTTCACTTAAGAATAATAGTCCTGAAACGTGTTGAGAGGATACAAACTAACAATCCCTTGAAAAAAATAGAAATGTTTTTAAAAAAATATTTTTCAAAAAATTACAAACATTCATTTTAAGACTATAGGAATATTGGATGTATGTATTGAACAGTAAGAACTAATGTCATTAAAGAGCAACGATCGAGAATTTTTATTTTTATAGTAATTGAGGTAGAAAAAAATAAAAAATGCACAACAAAAAGAAAAATTAATAAAAGAAATAACAAGTATAACCCTTCAATAGTCACCCCAAGTTAACAGTGAGAATTCATTAGCAGGGAGAGGAACAAGAATTGCAAGATATAGAATGAAAAGAGAAGGAAAATTGAAAGGTTGAGACCCAGCATATGGAGTGTTGGTAGGGAGAGGAACATGAATTGCAAGATATGCAAAAAAAAAAAAGGGATTTTATCACGCTAAATTTATCGCGGTTATATATAATAACTGGTATAAAAAGTAATTATGAACATAATTATCGCGGCGTTTTTTTGTTTATTTTATTTTATTTTATTTTTATATATTTATATTGTTTAATTCGACTCACATTTAACACGGTTCCGTAAATAAGCCGCGTACGGAACCGAGTTTTTTTTACGCTCTGTGATTAATGAACAATCGCAGATCATTGTAGGCACTTTCATTGTTAGGGTTCACGAGATAGGGAGAGGAAGAAATGGGGGCCAAGGAGGTGAGTAGCGGCGGCCATGGCTGTAGCCGCCGGAGTACGACAGCATCTGGACGCGATGATGCTCGATGCCCTAGGAGGCCACCGTGACGGCGACGCTGCGCAAAGGGAGGACGACGGTCGTTGGTCGCGACTAAAACGATGCGCACGGAGCGTGATAGGCCCTGTAGAGGCGCGCGGTGGAGGCGTGGACAACAACTGTTTTGGCCGCGACTTAGAAGTGGTTTAGGGAGTGGTTCTATCCCTCTCTGCCACCAACGGGATGGGTTTTTGCAATTCTATCACCCTTCCTTTTCTTGTTCTCGATTCTCTTTCTGCTTGGTTTGTTGCTTCTCATTGTCGCTGATTTCTCTGTCTCCAACCCTATTTCTCTACCCTCACAGTGCAAGATCGTCTCCACCGGTTAGTTAATCAACTTGCTTCAATTTAATAACCTGCTCAAACTTCTCTGCATAACCTTTCAAGATTACTTTCCTCTTGAATCAAATTGATACACTTGATTGGTTTTTATTTTATATATCATACTTTGTTTTTGGGTTTTCAGAATTTTAGCTCAGGAAGTAGTGTAGGAAGGACTTGATGAAGAAGATTTCTTATTAAGGACTAAATAAGAAATCTTATTGAGGCACTTCTTCATAGCAGTTATTACTTATTAAGGACTTGATGGGTTCAGCTACTTGCTTTTCATTTCAATTTGAGAAATCTTATTTAGTCCAAACCTGTCAAAGCTCTATCAAATAGAATATTCCCCTTGTTCAGATTCTCTGAATGCTTACCTTTCTGCTCATGATTAATTTCATTCCAATTGATTGATTATAAACATTTAACGCTGTGCCAATCTTTTTTGATTGACTAGTTTGGTGATGTTCCTAGGAATTGGTATTGAGGGCAATCTCTGATTTAGTACAAATTAAGACACAATTGAACTAACTCAGCTTGTGGCTTATTATATAGTCTCGAGCACTTCCTATGTATGGAGTCTAATAGTTGACTCCAAACATGCTTCTTGTACTTTTCACTTTGGAGATAATGTACAAAAAAAGCAGGAAACTGTGTTTTCCACACACAATACAATCTTGTGTCCAATGTTTGCCAACTTGGCTGTAGTTTAGCGGTTTTTGGGGAGACAACTGAGTTTCTTAAGCAAGGTCCAAACTTCATGAAAAACCAGAGAGCAAGGTAACTACTTCATATGAGTTTCCTCATATTTAGTTCTCTGTGTCCTGTCCAAGGAGAATTTCTCTGTTCACTACTTGCATAAGTGGAAAAAGGTGCTTTGGCAACATTTTAGCACCTTGTTATAGATTATATTAGCCTGTAATAATGGAGTTATCTTAGCTTGTTTCATGTGTTTTTTTATCAGTTTCCTGTTTGAAAGCTGCTTTAAGTCTTTAACTCCATCCCTTGCATGCCACCCTTGATGTGATTAAGTTTTTTGGGTTGTATGTTAGGTACTACCACTAGGCCTAGCATATCCCATTTCAAGAGGGAAAATAATCTTGGGAATTCAATTTTCTTTGTGAGGTAACATTAAGTGTTATTAACTATTAAGCATAAGATCAATGAAACCTTTTCCTGTTAGGGAGGGTAGGAGGTGAGGGAAGGAGAAAATTGGAAAAAGATTAAGAAAATGAAATGAAGACCCAATAGAGTTTGGTTTAATGGGTAGTCTCCTTTCCTTAAAGAATGACTTATGACATGCACATCATGCCTCTATTTGAGAGATCTTTTTCTTATTTAATGATGTTTCTTAAATTAGTCAAACTGGGTATGAGATAAGCACTCTTCATGCATGTACTTTTACCCCATTAGTAATGATTGTTAACTTTATTTTACCATTTGTCAATGGCAGGTATGGCAGTTTTTTCAAATCCCACATACTGGGCTGTTCTACCATTGTATCCATTGTCATTGTAATCCTCTATAGCAGGTAAAACTGGGTTTCCATTGGGCCTGCCACATGGGTGGTTAATTTGATTTCTTGAAATCAAATTGGTCTATGATTGAACTTGCAGGTGGGGCAGCAACCTGTTAGGATCCTTTTTGTTTTGAGAAAAGAAAAGGAAAAAGGAGAAGTTAATTATTGTATTATTTATTGATTGATTGATTTTTGGCTTTGTAAGAGACAAATTTTTGCCGAAGCCAGAGCACTTAATGAATGGTATCTTACTTTATTCAATTTCAAAGCATATCACCAATCAATAAATTAATCAATGAATGAATGGTATCTTACAGGAAGAGTAATGACCCAAATACTTAGCTCTATGTTAATGGTATCTTCCAATATGTTATCAATTTAAATAATTATTCATTCTATGGTTAGCTTAAGATGGTGAACATATGCGCTTGGCATTTCATCAGATATCTTTTGATTCTTTTATGAATGGTAAACGTGTTGTAGATATGGTGTTTTTCTGATATTACATATGATGTGGTGTTTTTGCTTTATAAAAGCATAATCTTCTCCTTTGGGCTCACACGGGCCTTCTATTTTATAATTTTTCCAAATTAAGGCCTTCATTAACTTTTTCCTCTCTTTGGATTATTATTCAGGTTAGGTCTGATGTAATTGAGGTGTTAGTTGAGCATCATCCTTACCTCAAGCACCAAATAAAATCTTGTTGCAGAGGTAACTTCATATATTTAGCTCAGCATCACTATTGGTTTCTCAAACCTAAGCCGTAAAAGTTTATTGCACTACTGAATGGGTTTACTTATTTAATTGCAAATTTGTTAGACTATAAAAAGGCATGGCCATGTACTGTGATAGTATGTGTGAATGAAAAGAAATTATCTCTTCCACTTTGTAGCACGATTTTTGTTATTTCTAGTTTACTTACAAAGTAGTTCTTCCCTATAGGCAATGGTAAAAGTTTTTATGCATGTTACTAAAAACTTGATCAAGTCTGAGTTCTATCATATTATATTAATTAAAAATTGACGAAAAGGTGATTTCAATTGAAGAGAAATAATATCCTTGCAATGCTTTCTGGTTTATTTGGATTAGCCTTTTCTTTTTCTTTCTCTCTATTTTTTACCCTTTCTTGTATCTTGGGCTATTGTTTCTGATTCTAAATTGATATTATCATGCTTGTAGCAAGATTGAGTTCCTTATTCTTCTCCAACAGCAGCTTCTTCTCCAACAACAGCTTCTGTAAGTTCTGATATGTATACTGGCCTGGCACTAATAAAACTTGTAATAATGATTTTGCAACTCTTAAAATAAATGGATATGGTCAATTTATAGCATCAATTTTCATTATTGTAATAGTAATTTTGATTTGGAGTCCATGTGTTATTTCCTTTTTATTCCTGAACTTAATGGCTGTAAAATGAGTATTAGAGCACTAAATTTAATGGTTGTAACTTATTTCTAGCACCCATAAATATTTTAGATTTGCAGGCATACAATTTCTATGCCCTATCTAGTGTTATATTAGGATGGATCAATAGAAGTTTGAGGCTTTGAACTATTAAAAATGATGCTTCATTAGTTCTTATAGAGTTGATTGGATCCTTACTGGCAAGGTTGTCAAACTCGAGAGTCTACGTAAACTCGTGGAGCTCCCGTAGACTCGACTTGTAAGAGTCTACCTAATATTAAAAAAATATTAAAAAACACTATAAATAATGAACAAAGATAATAAAATACCATTATTTAAACATTCTAAATTCAAAATAAAGCAAATTTCAACAATAAAAAATCATAATACAAATAAACCTATGATAGGGAGAATTTAACCCTCAAAATAAACCTGTGAAGTGTGAAGGAGCATTGCAAAAAATTAACACCAGAATTCTGCACCACTATTAATTGGTAGAATTGCAGAAAATAAAAGAGAAGAGCAAAATTTCAGATTAGTAAGTTGTGAACCAGTATTAGCAAATTTGCAGAAGCGAAACAGAGAAGAGCTATGACAGGGAAGCAAGACACAGTATGGCAGAAAACAAATCAGACTCCACCCCTAATAGAACAAGAACAGTAGCTGTGCGAGAAAGCAGCAGCAAGTGGACATTAGTTGTGCCTGTGCGAGCTGTCCGCTCACAGAACTGGGGTCGCGGTGGTTGTTCGTTTGCGGAGGAGCTTTGCTTGCCAGAGCTGGTTCATGGTGGAGCTTTGCACGCCGGAACTGGTTCGCGGTAGAGCTTCGCACGCCGGAACTGGTTTACAGTGGAGGTTTACTTGCCGGAACTAAGAATGGAAGGGAGCTTTGCGCTGGAACTGAAGTAAAAAATGGTTTGAAAGTGAACATCTCTGTGCGCGAAAGGGAAAACGCAAAATGCCCTAAGTGAAACACGTTTTTTGAATGGTCCTCGAAGCTCTTTCTATGCTTTCTATCTAACTCGCAGACTCGGTTCTAGACTCGCGATTCTGAGCGAGTTTGACCGAGTCAGTACGAGTCCAGCCAAGTTTACTCAGATACGATTCTGAGTGCGAGTCAACCCGTTTTCAGCCTCTGAACTCGTAAACTCGGACGAGTTAACGAGTTAACTCGCGAGTTTGACAACCATGCTTACTGGTTTCTGTTACCTTTGATTGCAGCGTGCATATATAGAGATGGTCATCTTGAGCAAGTAGTTTTGCTACATGTTGGGGCTGCAGCAATACTACAATTGCCAAAGACATCAACTTGCTCTGCATTTTCATGGTTCTTAACTCTGACCTGATGTTGTTAGTGTGGCATTCTCTTCTCTTTTCAATTCTTTACATGTTGATTTTCTTGTCTCATGTCTCACTTGTGGACCCTTTTGCTTCTCTTTGGCATTTTCATATTTGTGAGAGAAGCTAATCTTAATCATATAATTATATACATATGGTTAAAATTGATTTATTTAAATTTAATTTTGGTTATTTGTATATATGATTGTATAAAGATTAGCTTCTTTGGTTGGCACCCTCTATAATTATATACATATGGTTAAAATTGATTTATTTAAATTTAATTTTAATTTTTAATTGAAGGGATAAAAACAGCTACAATGCCTTTTTAGTGAGTCATCTCAAGATGATAGCTCTCAAGAATAGCTAGGAAAGCTAGGATATTCTCCACACTTTTTTATCGCGGTTCCGAAAAAAAAACCGCAGTAAAAAAACTGAAAGACTATCACGGTTCCGAAAAACAACCGCGATAATTTCTTTTTATCGCACCAGGCAAGAACGCGGTTATAATCGCGATAAAAAATCTTTTTTGGTATAGTGATATATAATAAAGAGAAGGAAAATTGAAAGGTTGAGAGTCAGCATATGAATTTTTTTTTCAAAGTGAGGTGGGATAAAGAGTGTTGGTATGAATGTCGACCCTTTCTGCAGATATATATGGATTTATATAAAGGTTGTCAAAACAAATTAATAAAACTAAATATAGTAACAAATCAACTAAAAATGTAATAGCTTGAATAAAAAAACGTATTAAACAATTAAATTAAATTAAATATAATAACAAATCAATCAATCAGTTAATATGAATGGATTATAATTATATAGATAGATAAAATTGGAATAAATGAATTGAAATTAAATATAGTAACAAATCAATTAAAAGAAAAACGTAACAGCTTGAATAAAAACGTATTAATCAGTTTAAAAGAACTGAACTAATTAAAAATATATTGTTTGATTAACTATTATGAGCTTGTAGATATTAGCCTTGTAAATAGATATTAACTTTAATACTAAAAATTTAGAAATGAAAAATCCAAAAATATTTTGTTTTGACAAATACAAATACATATATTTATAGAAAGAAAAAATTGATTGAAAATGAATAAAAAAACATATATATTTTATATTTAAATTTTAATAAATATAAAATATTAAATTAAAAACGATAAGAATTTATGTTCAAGTTTGACAACCGAATTATAACATATATCCCTTTAAATAAAAATTTGAAGCATATCAATCAGTTAATATGAATTGATTATAATTAAATAAAGATAAGAATTGTAACAAATACATTGAAATTAAATATTGTAACAAATCAATTAAAAGAAAAACGTAACATCTTGAATAAGAGCATATCAATCAGTTTAAAAGAATATAATTAAACCGAGTAAAAATATATTGATTGATTAAAAATCGTGAGCTTGTAAATATTAGTCTTGTAATAAATAGATATTAACTTTAATGATTGCAGCTTATTTCTTGGCTTTTTGTAGTTTGTCACTTTCTATATTTGACTCAATTTTGAAATTCTAGTCACAAAGGTTATCATTGGTCTTGTCTTTCTGAGGTTGCGTGTAGTTCTGGTATTTACTTTGACTTTCCACGTCAGATGCCTTTGTACTTTTAGACAGACCCCATCTTCAGATGAGAACCTTCATTTGAACTCTTCGTGCTTCAGACAGCTCTCTAATCTTCAGAACTTGAGTCTTCAGAACTTTGACCAACTTCAGACTTTGACTTATTTTAGATCTTCAGCGGACTCCAGACAACCTTCTTTCAGTTTGTAGACGTGTTTCATATGGTTCTTTGATCATGCGCTATTTTGTACGTCTGAAACATCAAAGAATTTATTAATGAATCTCTGAAACTATTACTTAGTTTATTTTAGGTTGGTATTCATCAAAACTTGAGACTTAACACATTGGATCTCTTCTTTAATCCAATTTCGAATTACAATTTTATGTATAATTCTCTCTAAAATTTTATGTTATTGAATGTTGAATCTTGTAACATCCCAAATTATAGCTCTTTTTGTAAATAAAACTAATAAGGGAAGGGGTTTTATAAAAGGAATTAGGGGGAAAATGAACTAAAAATAAAAAAGTGGGAAAATTAGGATTCTGGTATCCTGGCTCAAGCGAGAAGGTCTTGCTTGAGTGAGCATATCAGAAAAAGGGGAAAATGTTGATTGCTGATATTCTTGCTCAAGCGAGAGGGGCTCGCTTGAGCGAGCATATCAGTAAAAGTTGGGGAAAATGTTTTTGGTTTGCTCGCTCAAGCGAGGATCACAATTCTTGGGAAATTCCAGGGTTGCTCTCTGGAATCCCCTCGCTCAAGCACAATATCTCGCTTGAGCGCAATTCCAAGAGTTGCTCTTTGGAATGTTCTCACTCAAGCGAGAATTCTCTCGCATGAGTGAGGACGCGTTTGTTCCAGGATTTCATCTTTCCTCGCTCAAGTGAGAAGGCCTCGCTTGAGCGAGAGTTCGCGTGTCTTTCTTTTTAAAAATCAGATTTAGGGCTTGGCCCTCATTTATTACTTTCACCCACCTATTTTAGAGAGAGAGAGAGAAAGAAGAGCTTCTAGAGAGAGAAGGAGCCTTGAAGCCAAGAGGAAGAAGAAGAAGGCAAGGGTTGCTCATCCCCAATCTCCCAACACCATTCCCTCTTCACATTGAGCTCTCTTGAGGTGAGTATAGCTCACACACCACCACTCAGTCATGCTTGAATCTCTCCAATGAACTGTACTCTCTTTCTTTCCCTTTCTTTGGCTTATGGGTGTGATCATTTTGTTGCCTCTTTATTATAATGTATGGTATATTTTGATTGATCGTATCATGATTTAGGGTTGTATCATGAGTTAGGGTTTCTTTCTCTAGTTAAGGTTCCTTGCAATACTTAGGATAGTTACCCATTACTCCATGAATCATATAATATGCCCTATGTGTGAGTTGTGCATTATGACTTCATCCCCAGTAATAATCAGAAAATGAATTTGGCTTCGACCCCAGTAAAAATGGCTTCGACCCCAGTTTTGACTTTAGCCCCAGTTCACATTTAATTAAGAAAGATTGGACTTCGGTCCCCAGTTAAAACACGGGTTTCGGCCCCCAGTTAATTGGCAGTGTTATGCCTAAGGAAGACGTTCCTTGTAGTCTGAGCTTAGGTCTAGCCCCAGTCTAGTGATAAGACCCGGCCCATCTGCCGAGTAATGCAGGTCATGCATGCTCATGTTTATGTTAAATTGAGATATCATGTCATGAATTGTTTTACTCATCCTTTTGCATTTCATTTGCCTTCTTACCTACACTGCATGTTGCATAGTTATATTCACTGAGACACCTGTCTCACCACACGTTTTGTAGGCCATGTTTTAGATGCACAGGTTCCTCCCCGCACCGTTCCATGAGAAGGGAGCTTGAGAGCAGTTCTTTTGATGTATTTTGATTGTGGGCTTATGATACTTTGTATTTGATTTGTTTAGGCCCTGTTGATGTTTAGATACACTGTATATTTATTCTTTTGTGGGATATGATCGTACATGTGCAGCCTTCGGGCCCTCTCTTTTTCCAGGGCACATGTATGGGGGTGTCCCAAATAATTAATGTAAACTAGATGAATATATAGCCTTGTTGGCAGCTATTTATATATATATTCAGTTGATGTTTTCATATACTGTTTAAGTAATCGTTGGAAACTTAAGCGATATATGATGTATGTAATTGCGGTATCTAAATGGCGTGAAATAATTTCAGGAATTCGGGTATTTGGCTCCCAACGGGCCTAATTCTCAGATTTATAAATTAGGACGTTACATTTTGGTATCAGAGTTGTTCAATCCAATTGGACTGTGTATAGTTAGGATTGTCTGAAGTTAATTGTAATCTTACATGCATTATTATGAAATGTGGAGACTTATCACCTCAATATTTCATTAATGATGTGTTTAGGATTATGGCTAGCGGACGACGAGGCCGACCCCGAGGTTCTTCAACGCCAACACCAAACCCCAATCCCATAGCAGCCGCTCTCTGGATGCTTATGGTAGCTATTGGGGAGCATACCACCGCCAATACGGTTGTTCTCCAAGAGCTCCAGGCATGTCCAAGGGGGACGCCCCCGCCTAACCCAGTTGTGGCCACGGACCCCTTTGTCCAAGGCCTAGTAGAGTTCCGAAAGCATCATCCACCATCCTTCTTCGAAGCTTATGACCCAGAGGTAGCTGACTCCTGGCTCAATGCCCTGGAGAAGTTTTTGAGATCATGAGTTGTGTTGATGATGTCAGGGTTTGGTTCGCAACATTCATGCTACAGGGAGATGTCAAGGACTGGTGGAAGGGAGCTAATGCCCGCCTGGCTTCCCTGGGTACCCCTCTTACTTGGGAAAGCTTCCAGGTGGTGTTTCTAGAGAAGTACTTCCCTGCCACCGTCCATAGACAGAAGGAGGCGGAGTTCTTGCAACTGAAGCAAGGGAGTTTATCTGTGGGCCAGTATGCGGCCAGGTTCAAGCACCTCGCCAAGTATTCCACATTCCTCCAGACCGTCCCCAATGAGGGATAGAAGTGCAACCATTTTGAGGCGGGACTGAAGCCCGAGCTGAGGAGGAGTGTGACTGCCTTGGAGTTGAGGGACTTTCCATCTCTTGACAGCAAGTGCCTCTTGGTGGAGCAGAGCACTGCTGATGACACCCCCAGACCAATGGATTAGAAGGGGAAGAGGAAGTTGGAGAAACCAAGTCAGGGCAAAGGCTCAAGGCCCAAGTGGTAGGGCAATGCCACCTCAACCACTCGACCTGCCTTAGGGCAAGAGGGAGTATCCCCGTGTCCTAAGTGTAGGAATGGACACCGGGGTCAGTGCTTGCTGGGCTAGAGTCTCTGCTTCTTCTGTAAGGAGCCAGACCACGTGAAGAATGGGTTCCCCAAAAGGAAGGAAGCCACCAGACCGCAAGCCACCGGCAGAGTCTTTACACTCAGTGGCGAGACAGCGACATCGGCAGATAATCCACCTTAAAATAGAATAGAAAATTTAAAAATGTTTTTTTCAATATATCATTTATCTCTCTATTTTATTCATTAATATTTTCACGTATTATCTCTCTTATCTATTCTATCTATCTATTACTTCTATCATTTATCTCTATATTTATTTAATGAGTATAAGTACCAATAAAAAATGTTTAATATTATTTCATAATTTTATCACTTTTATCTAATATTTATTGTCTCTTTAAAAAATCGAAAACTGATCCAATCTAATTTAAATTGGATCGGATTTGAAAAAAATATCAAAACCATGATGAAATAATAAAACCGTAATGATTGGATAGGATGATTTTTGTCTCAAAACCAATCCATAACTTCCACTACACGTTATTTTGTTTGGTGAGTTTTAAGGCGCACAACAAGTTAAAAACTTGTGCACTAGTACACAAGTTCAAATTACCTACTATAAGAGGTGTGCCAATTGCAACATTTTTTATTGTAAATTTTATAAATAAGAAGATGAGACATTGTCCAGCTTCTCCTCCCCGGAGTCGCCCTCTCTGACGACCTTCTCGACGGCGTGTTCTCCAAACTCCGTAATCTCCTCACCCTCAGTCTCCGCTTCAACGCCCACCTGCACCCTCGTCTTCTTCCCAGCAACGTGTGGAGTGCGACCACATCCCACTCTCTCTCGCACAGCGGAACCACAACAGTTTGTAATGATCAAAGAACATGGAAGAAGAATAACAGAACCAAAGAAAATCAAAGAGGAACAGAAAGAAAGAGAGATAGAGAGAGAAACCCTCACCGTCGTCGCTCTGTGGCTGCGTACGACGCACCCCTCTGGTCACCACCACACACCCCTCAGTCTCCGCTTCAACGCCTTCTTTGGTCCTATCCCCTTCGACATCACTATTTTCTCCCCCCTCCATAACGTCTACCTTCGGCAGAACCTCTTCTTTGGCGAAGTTTCGACATCATTCCTCAACTTGGCCTCCAACAATTTTTCCGATTTGATTCCGGTTTGGTTCTAGAACCTGACCCGGATTTGGACACTCTTCCAATTGGGTCTCTGGTCAACGGTTCGTTGTCTGAAAAGTTGCGAACTTTTTTCTAGAGATTCGATTTTGGGTAATTTCCTCTATGAAATCTCCTTGACCCTTGTGATGGGCGTGTAGATAGTGGGAATGGTGCTAATGGGACTTCATGTGTGGTTGGGTACAATGCAGGGATGAGGATGAAAAAGAAGAGCAAGTTGTTTAGTGGTGCTATTTCTTGAAGAACATAAGGTGTGGCAGACCGTTCAGAGCGGCGATGAAAAAAGGGGGTGTAAAGACAATTATTGTCCACTGTCGTGATGGTCGTGGCTGTGGGCCGCGGTGGCCGCATGGGCATGATGGAGCATGAGTGCGCTGAAATGCGATGGCAAATGATGTAGAAACACAGGGAAACACTAGAAGGGGGTTGAATAGTGTTTCTTAATATTTTATGAAAGCTTTTCGCAAACAACAAGTTTAAAACAGTTTCAGACAAGTTTAAGGAGGCTGTCTGAAGTTTCTTAAGACGGCTTCTGAAAAAGTATTTTAAAAGGTTTCTTTACTTTTAAAATATCAGAACAGCTTTTCAACACCCTTTGATTAGTATAAACAAATTGACAAGAGATAAGGGTAAGAAAACTTAGCCAAGGAATTTATCGTGGTTCACTCACTACCACTGTGAGCTACGTCCAGTCCCAATGCCAACTAGCACTTGGATTTTCTCTTAATCTTCATCAATATTACAAGTATTCTTTTACAGTCAAGCCTCTTCAGGCTCTACAACAAGTATTCTTTTCTGTCAAGCCTCTTTAGGCTTTACAACAAGTATTCTTTTCTGTCAAGCCTCTTCAGGCTCTACAACAAGTATTCTTTTGTCAACCAAGCCTCTCCAGGCTCTAAGCAAAGTTTACAGAGAAAAGAGTTTAAGCTTTTAAACTATACCGGTTTGAAGCTCAAACAAATACAATGTACAATAAAATCTGAGGTATGCTCAGGATATACAAATGTGTACAAAGAATTTTATCAAAGAGTTTTTACAGAGTAAAAACTTGCAGCGTTTTGTTTCTCTTGAAAAGTAATCTCTTGTTCTTGTAAAAGATCTTCAGATGAAGGGTATTTATACTCAGTCTTCAATCCGTTGAAAATACCACCGTTTAGAGATAGCATTAAATGCTATTTAATCCGTTGTGAGACATGCTTCTGAGAGCTCTGATATTTCTGACACAGTACAAGGTTGCTCCTGCCATAAAGCTGCTACAAATGTTGCTGTAGAGGCTGCGTTGCAGAGATTTCCTCAGTGGTGTATGAAATTCAAAAACACCGGGAAAGGTCTCTGTGTTCCTTGCCATAAACGTGTTTGAAAAGGTACGTGCCGCAGAGGTTCAGAAAAGTCTTCACAAACTTCAGCAAAGGGTGCCACGTCATTAATGAGACTTCAGACGGCTTCAACACTTCAGACGGGTTGTGCACTTCAGACGGCTTCAACACTTCAGACGGGTTGAACCTTCAGAAGGCTTAACTCTTCAGACAGGTTGAAAGCACTTCAGACAGTCTTTATATAAGCTTATAGTGGCTTGCTGAAATCATAGATAGATCATTAAAAACATATATGTGTCTATGATAAATATTTTAACTCAAATTTGTTAAGCATTAAAACTTGGGAATTGAGTTGTCTTAAACATCATATTTTCTCTTACGATATTTTTGAGACTCAACATTCTCCCCCTTTTTAATGATGACAAATTTGTTTAAAATACATAAATCTGAAAGGAGGTTTAAAGATAAAAGAATAGATAGATAGCTCCCCCTCAGATGGTGATCTCTTAAACTGATTTATCAGTTTCTTATTTACTCACTCCCCCTGAGTCCTGTGATCACTTCAGATTCAGATTTAGTTAGTTTTTAATACTCCCCCTTTTGTCATCAATCAAAAGGGAATTCCAGAGCATAACAACAACAACAATCATAGCAAAATCATGAAGTATGAAAGAAAACATCAAATACAGCACAAACACAGCATGATGTGAAACACTGATAGCATTAATCAAATAGTTCAGACAAAGAGAAATATAACACTTAGAAAGAAATAAACATAAGACATGGCTACACATTATTGACTACCCATCCTTCTTCAGCAAAGTATCTTTCATGAAGGAAATCAGCTCATCCTTGGCCTTGTCGGTCTGAGAGAGGAGAGCAGTCTTCATGTCTTCTTGACCACTTCTAATCTGTTGTTGCTCTTGAAGAATATTATCTTGTTTAGCAATGAGATCAGCATTCTTCTTCTCTAGCTTCTCTATCGTCAGCCTAAGCTTTCTGTTCTCTTCTTCAGGATCAGGTGGTGCTTCAAAAAGAATAATCTGGATGTGTCTTCACACAAATCTCAGCATATCAAAACCTGGAAGCAGACCATACTCATGTGGATGATACACTGGAAAGAAGAATGTTCCAATGGGACACATAATCTCCCAGTCTTCATGAAATGGTTCAGACGGAGGGGGAAATGGCCTCTGATGTAATGATACTTCACATTGATGGATTTCCCATGCCCTATGATAGAATTAGCATCTGGTGCAGTTGACCTAGAAGAGGATCCAGCATCCCCTCTGATCTTCCAGTAAGATGACCAAACCCTGTCTCTGAAACTGTGATCCATGCCTCCACCTTGTCTCTTGATCGTTGCTGGTAGCTCCTTCCATTCTCTTGGAGTCAGAGGCTTGAAGGGAACAGGATAGGCCTTAGGTTCCTTGAACTTATCAGCAGGGCCTTCCTTCAGAGGGTACCTAGGAACAATTCTATCAGGTTGCACTAGAATCTTGGTGGTTGGCCTGATGGAAAATGTTCTAGGGGGCCTGTATCCTCTCATGCCAACAGACTTGATGTAGTCCCTTTCAAAGAGTTCAATTTCTGTGTATAGATGCCTGACAAAACACCAGTCTTCATTACTTATCTTCAGACAATCAGCATCAGAAAAGGGGTCTAGTGGAGCCCACTTGTGAGCAGGTGGTACCACACCCTTTCTGATCTTCTCAAGTTGCCCTGAGTACATCTGGTCTAAGCTTCCTTGATACTTTTCTCTTTCAGCATCTGAAGTATGCTTAACTAGCCATGGTGCAGAGAGATAGGGGGTGCATTTCTGAAATATTGCAGTTCTTCATAGAGGTTTGGGAACTTGGGAACCCTTTCCCTCTCAAAGAAAGGTCCTTCATACCTCTTATGAGGCACTTCAGCTTCCTCATCATATTGATGCTGAGTAAAAGGAAATGCATAAGGATCAAAAGTGGGTTCTGTGAAGAAATCCCTACTTTTAGGTCCTAGCCTAATGTGTTAAGGCAGCATACTCCCTGTCCACACCTTTGAGCTCCCTATTCGCTGATTCTCCAGAAAAGGTTCTTCAAATTGAGTTGCCTCTGAAGATGATGATGATGGTGAAGATGGTGGTGATGGAGGTGATGGTGTTGGTTCTTCTTCTGTCTCCATAGGTTGCTGAACAATTTCCTTCTCTTTTTCTTCTTTTTCCTCTTGTTTCTTTTCAGGTGAGGAAGGAGGTGATGGAGTCACATTGTCAAACCTCACTCTTGGTCTTTTCACAGGGGGTTTGACTTCCTCAGGTTCAGACACCTTCACCTTTTCATCTTGTTTTTCTTCTCTTCTCTTCTTGAAATAGAGATTGGCCTTTACAAAGTTCTGGTACTTGCTAGCTTCATCCATAGCTTCCAGTTGGCTAGCAATACTCCTTGTAACCCTAACAGTGGGTTCAGGAGTTGTCTCAAGAATCTTGCTCTTTGTTCTCCTCCTTTGCTTGGCACTAGATCTTTTTCTTTTCTTTATACCATGAGCCATGGAAGCTTGCCTCTCATCTTCAGCCAAGGCTAGTTGAGAAGCCACAGCAAGAGCATAATCAGTCTTCTCTTGCTCAGCCTTATTCTCCAATTCTTCTTGCTCCAAGGCAGTAGCTATGGCTGCTACTTGAATCAACTCTGGATCAGAAGGGCAAGCTGCAAGAGGTGGAGCTGCTACAACTTTAGGATCAGCAAGGTTAGCAATCTTTTCCTCATGAGCCTTTCCTTCTATGTCAGAAGTAGGCTTAAGAGATTTTGCACCTTCAGAACCCTGACCCACTATTTCAGACGGCTTTTTCAAAGCCTTCTGAACAGGTTCAGATGCCTGAATGTACAAACTTGAAGCTACCTTTGCTGCACTCCTTACAAGAAGCTTCTTCAGCTTAGGTTGAGGGGATGGTTTGGAAGCCTTGAACTCTGCCTTTCTGATGTCCCCTTGAAGCTCCTGTTCCAGAATCTCTATTGTGCTTCCTCTTCTTGAGGCCTTCTCCATAAGAACACTCTCCTTCAGAGTAGGAGATGGAGGTCTTGGAGTGAGAGGGTTCTTCAGATTCATGCTCTTCAGATTTGACTCACCAAAGAATGCAGGTGACTTATGATCAAACTGTCTTTCAATAGGTACTTTAAAGTGCAAGAGTACCTTTGTTATGAGGGTGTTGTGAGGAAGATTTGCACCAGAATCTCTGATCTTCTTTTGCATGTGGAACATTAAGATGCTTGGGAGATTCATCTTCTTCTGCAGTAGGTGAATCAAGCAGAATCTCTCCAGTTCAAACACATGATTCATGCTCCCACTCTTAGGGATTATGGAGCACCCTAAGATGGAGTGAAGTACTCTCACCTTGTCCAGCAAGAACTTAGAATCAAGACTCTTGGGTTCTTCTGTACCATACAGCATCTTGGTGTACTTCTTTTGCCCACCATTTCTCAACTCCCATCCTGGAGTGAAAACTTCACCTTCAGCCTTAACCTTGGTGATGGTGGAGAGTATTCCTACGTCAACAAACACAGGGACTCCCAGAACAGTAGCCTTGATGCTTTCATAAACTCCCTTGGAGTTAGGTATTCCTCGTGCTGAAGACCAGAAATTTATGACACTCTGCTCGTGCCAAGAGCAGTAGATGTTGTCAAAGAATGGAGTCCAGCCGACAGCATCAAATTCTTCAGTCAAATCCATACCAAGATTTCGAAGCTCCTCAAGGTCCACACCTTTTGATCTGACCACATTTCCACCGGAACTGGAAGACTTCTTTGGTGCCATTGAAGAGTTGCAGAGAAACTTGAGAGAAGAACGGTTGCCTGAGAGAAGAAGAAGTTCAAACAGTGTGCTGAGAGAAAGTGTAAGGCTTCCTCGAAACACTTACTCCTGCATTTATAGATCCATGATGCAATGATGGCTAGTACTGGCTACGCAGACATTGGGTAACGTGCGAAGTGGAAGAGACAAAATAAATGGAATTAAACTGTCTCAGATAGCCACGTCAGCTTCCATCAGGTCATCATACATCTCTTGAAGAGTTAAGGGAAATACCTCAGCTTCAGAGCTGTCTGATAAGGGCAGGCTGGCCATGAGACACAGGTTGGCCTTTTCTGAAGTGTCCTCCTCTTCTTCTGAGGTAGACTCATCAAGATCCTCCCATGTTGCCATCAGACCCTTTTTCTTCTTGAAGAACTTCTTCTTATTGAAGGTGTTCTTCTTCAGTCTTAGGCATTCTGCCTTCATGTGACCTGGTTGTTTGCACTCAAAACAAATAATTTTGTCATTTTGAGAGTCTTTACCTGATTTACCTGCTTTAGAGGTTGAAGGTTGGTTCTTTATGAACTTTCCTCTATTTTGCAGCATTCTCTTCATCTTCCTACTTAGAAGAGCAAGATCATCATCTTCTGAGCTATCTCCAGAATCTTCATCTGCTTCTGAAGTTTCCTCAGCTTGCATAGCCTTCATGTTGCCATACCTAGGATGTTTGGCCTTGGAGTTTAGTGCTAGAGACTTCTTGTTGTCATCTTCTCCAAGCTCAAGCTCATGGACCTTGAGAGATCCCAACAGTTCTTCCACTCTAAGAGAGTTTAAGTCTCTTGCCTCTTGAATGGCAGTAACTTTGGGTCTCCAGGACTTAGGCAAACTTCTTAGAATCTTTCTATTATTGTCTCCAGATTCATAAGTTCTACTTAAGGACCTAAGTCCATTGGTTATAGTCTGAAACCTTCCAAACATCTGGTCAATGGTTTCAGATTCCTCCATCTTGAACATCTCATATTGATATATGAGCATGTTGATCTTGGATTGCTTGACAGTTTCTGTCCCTTCATGGGCTGCTGCAAGAGTATCCCAGATCTCCTTGGCAGAATTACATCCATGAACCTTCTCATACTCTAATTTATTCAAAGAACATATCAGATAGAGTTTGGCTTTGGCATTCATTTGTACTCTAGCTTTCTGCTCTAGGGTCCATTCAGCCTTAGGAATGGGCACTCCATTATGCATAGGCATATAGTCTCCATCAGTGACCACATCCTAGACATCAATGTTGTTGCTCTCAATGAACAACTAAATACGATCCCTCCAGTAGTGGTAATCCACTCCATTGAATGCTGGGGGCCTTGTGATAGAGGCTCCTTCAGAGATGTATTGCCTATTGTTGCTGGAAGCTTCCATCTGGATCTTTAGTCCTCAACACTTGTTAGGTGCTCAACCCTGAGTTGAGCTCTGATACCAACTGTAGAAACAAAGGGAAACACTAAAAGGGGGGTTGAATAGTGTTTCTTAATATTTTATGAAAGCTTTTCGCAAAAAACAAGTTTAAAACAGTTTCAGACAGGTTTAAGGAGGCTGTCTGAAGTTTCTTAAGACGGCTTCTGAAAAAGTATTTTAAAAGGTTTCTTTACTTTTAAAATATCAGAACAGCTTTTCAACACCCTTTGATTAGTATAAACAAATTGACAAGAGATAAGGGTAAGAAAACTTAGCCAAGGAATTTATCCTGGTTCACTCACTACCACTGTGAGCTACGTCCAGTCCCAATGCCAACTAGCACTTGGATTTTCTCTTAATCTTCACAAATATTACAAGTATTCTTTTACAGTCAAGCCTCTTCAAGCTCTACAACAAGTATTCTTTTCTGTCAAGCCTCTTTAGGCTTTACAACAAGTATTCTTTTCTGTCAAGCCTCTTCAGGCTCTACAACAAGTATTCTTTTGTCAACCAAGCCTCTCCAGGCTCTAAGCAAAGTTTACAGAGAAAAGAGTTTAAGCTTTTAAACTATACGGGTTTGAAGCTCAAACAAATACAATATACAATAAAATCTGAGGTATGCTCAGGATATACAAATGTGTACAAAGAATTTTATCAGAGAGTTTTTACAAAGTAAAAACTTGCAGCGTTTTGTTTCTCTTGAAAAGTAATCTCTTGTTCTTGTAAAAGATCTTCAGATGAAGGGTATTTATACTCAGTCTTCAATCCGTTGAAAATACCACCGTTTAGAGATAGCATTAAATGCTATTTAATCCGTTGTGAGACATGCTTCTGAGAGCTCTGATATTTCTGACACGGTACAAGATTGCTCCTGCCATAAAGCTGCTACAAATGTTGCTGCAGAGGCTGCGTTGCAGAGATTTCCTCAGTGGTGTATGAAATTCAAAAACACCGGGAAAGGTCTCTGTGTTCCTTGCCATAAACGTGTTTGAAAAGGTACGTGCCGCAGAGGTTCAGAAAAGTCTTCACAAACTTCAGCAAAGGGTGCCACGTCATTAATGAGACTTCAGACGGCTTCAACACTTCAGACGGGTTGTGCACTTCAGACGGCTTCAACACTTCAGACGGGTTGAACCTTCAGAAGGCTTAACTCTTCAGACAGGTTGAAAGCACTTCAGACAGTCTTTATATAAGCTTATAGTGGCTTGCTGAAATCATAGATAGATCATTAAAAACATATATGTGTCTATGATAAATATTTTAACTCAAATTTGTTAAGCATTAAAACTTGGGAATCGAGCTGTCTTAAACATCATATTTTCTCTTATGATATTTTTGACACTCAACAAAGGATATGTCGAGATTGATTGAAATTGACCGAATCACCCAATAAAATAAAATAATCTAAGTCGTTCATTTAAAAAATAATATATCAAACGTCTAATAAAATTTATGCATCGGTGCACAAGTTTAGATAACACCAAAGTTTTATTCATAGTGTGCCCGTAGTTGTATGGTGAGATTCATGTACCCTAACTTTTATTGGAGATGCTTACCTGGTAATAATTTCAGGGCCCGTTTGGTACACAGGATAAGAGACAGGATATGATAACTTTATCATATCCTATCACTTATCATGTGTTTGTTGCACCAATAGGATATAATAACTTTATCATGTTGCTTATCCTATCATTTCTCCTAGATAATTCTTATCCTAAGGGGGGAGTTGGGTTAGGGAGTGATAGGATAGGATAGGATAAGATAAAAAAAATTATTCTTCATTTGTCTTCTCTTTCCCTCTCTCCCTCTCTCCTCTCTCTCATCCCTCTCCTCTCTCTTGTTCCCCTCTCTCTCCCTCTCTCTCTCCTCCCTCTCCTCTCTCTTTCCCCTCTCTCTTCTCTCTCCTCCCCTCCTCTCTTCTCCCTCTCTCGCCTCTCTCTTTCTCTATCTCTCCCCCTCTCTCCTCTCTCTCCCCCTCTCTCTTTCCTCTCTCTCTTCTCTCTCCTCCCTCTCCCTCTTTCTCTCTTCCTCTCTCTCTCTGTTCCCCTCTTTCTCCTCTCTCTCCCCTCTCTCCCCTCTCTCTCCTCATTCTCTCTCCTCTCTCCTCTCTCCTCTCTCTCTCCTCCCTCCCTCTCTCTCCTCCCTCTCTCATTTTTTAATTAAATTTAAATATTTTTATAAATAATAATTTTTTATTCATGTATGCTTTATTGAAAAATTAAAAATTAAAATTAATTTAATTTTATAATAAGGGTAATTTTATCATATCAATATTTTTTATATCTTATCCTATCATCATCTATCCATTTCAAACGTATGATAAGATAAAATAATGTTATCTGCCCTTTATCCTAGTGTGCATCAAACATAGGATATGATAATAGCTTATTATGCTCTTATCCTATCTTGTTGCTATCCAACTCGTCTATCCTATCATATCCTGTCCACCAAACGGCCCCCAGTGTCACGTGTCAGCTCTTTATCAAGAAAAGGGTGTGTAATACAAACAATTTTTAAGACGGTGCGTCAAATCATCAATGGCAATTTGACACTCACTTTGCTTTCTGTCAGCAACGAAATTATGGAATCTTGTCTGCCTTACTAGGCAAATCCAACCCAATTAAGCATGGGCCTTTACTTTTCCCACCACAATTTTTGCTATTCCCACCCCTCATAATATTTTTTCTACCCAAAATACCCCCTCTTCCTTCCCCCCTCCCCCACCCCCACTATCCCGCTCCGATGGCCCTCCCCACCCCTCCCCATTCCCCTCCCCTCCCCTCCCCCTTCCCCCTTTCCCCTTTCCCTTCCCACTTCCCCGCCCCAACCCCATTTCTCTTTTTCAATTTTACAAAAAAAATAACGTACGGACACCCTTGTCCGTACGTACAAAAAAATAGCGTACGGACAAGGGTGTCCGTACGTACAAAAAAATAACGTACGAACAAGGGTGTCCGGGAATAGTTCCCGGACAGCCTTGTACGTATGTTATTTTTTTGTAAAAAAACAACGTACGGACACCCTTGTCCGTACCTGCAAAAAAATAACGTACGGACAAGGGTGTCCGTACGTAAAAAAACGTACGGACAAGGGTGTCCGGAAATAGTTCTCGGACAGCCTTGTCCGTATGTTATTTTTTTGTAAAAAAACAACGTACGTACACCCTTGTCCGTACGTTATTTTTTTTAAAAAAATAACGTACGGACAAGGCCATCCGAGAACTATTCCCGGACACCCTTGTCTGTAAGCCGATTAACTGAGGGGCAGTTTTGGGTTTTACAAATTTTCAAAAAAAATTTGGTGGGTGGGAATAGTAAAAAACACGGTGTGAAAAGTAAAGGCCTTAAGCACGATAGGTAAAATGAACAGAAAAGACGGAACTCATGTTTTAGTAACTTGACACTATGTTTGGTGAAAGAGAAATTAAGGGGGAGAGAAGAGAAATAGGGGGAGAAGAAATGGTTTACATGTTTGGTATAATAGAAATATGTAAGGAGAGAAGTTTGCAGTATGTGGGTCCCATTGTTAGAAATTTCTTCGCAAATAAGCGAAGAAATAGTGCAGAGTAGCAAAGAATTTCTGATCAGAAAGAGAAAGAAAGTATCTGACTTTTCTCAGGACCACCTATGCCCCTTTCTCTTTTCTCATTCACTTCCTTTTGAATCTCCGTAGTCTCCACAAGGCTCTTCGTTCCCATCTCTATTCTCATTCGCTGCCCGCAAATGTTACATAGATTTTGTTTTCAGCATCAATTTTTCCGTTCTAATTTTTTTTGGTAAAGGAGGATTTTTTTGGTAAAGTTCCATTCTAATTCCCAGCAAGGTTCTGCATATACTTAATTTTTTACTCAATCAAATTTATAAATTTATTAGTTTTTAATATAACTTATTGATTTTACTTAAATTACTTACATATTATTTATTAAGTTAAGTATTTAATTTTTTTTACAAATTTTATTTATCAATACTTATTTAGGGGTATTTTGATCTTTACATAATATAATCTAATTTCTCTCATTTCTATTTCTCTCCTACCAAACAAAAATACCATTTCTCTCCACTCTATTTCATCCCTATTTCTCTCATACCAAACAACCTAATTTCTTCGCTATTTCTTACCTATTTCTATCCACTCTATTTCTCTCTTCCCCATTTCTCTGTACTATATTTCTTTCCACTCTACCAAACATACCCTGAAAGAAATTGAAAACTCTCTCATTAGTCATTATTATTGATAATAAGAAATTTCTTGAATTTCACTTCTGGTCTTAAATATTTAGTTTTTGTTCTTTTGTACAACTAAACTCCCACGTCCATATTGTAACATCCAGTAATTTAGAACTTTCATAATTTTATAAGATTAAGATAGGGAATTGTATGCTTAAAAACTGAGAAAAGAAGGTTTAGAAATTAGGAGATAAGACTTAGGCTAAAAACCAAGTTTTTAGAAGTTTCAGTATTCTCGCTCAAGTGAGAATATCTCGCTTGAGCGAATTATGTAGCAGAATGTGGGAAAATGAGTTTCTGCATATCTCGCTTGAGCGAACGCAGCTCACTTAAGTGAGATACAGGGGACTTTTGGGAGGCTCTCTGGACAATTTTTGCTTAAGCGAGAAGAGCTCACTTGAGCGAGAATCGTCCAGAGAGGAGGTATTTTCTGGATCATTCTCGCTTGAGCGAGACAGTTTCGCTTGAGCGAGAATGTGAAGGAAAAGCATGCAACCGACACGCTTGCTCAAGCGAGAATATCTCGCTTAAGCGAGAATTCACTTAAAGGCACTAAATCCCTAATTTAGAATCAGAATTTCACTTTCTTTCTCCTTCTTCTTTAGTTTAGAGAGAGAGAGAGACTGAGTTTTAGATAGATGGAGCTTGGATTGAAGCTTGAAAAGGGTTTTTGGAGCAAGGGATCTTCAAGTGTTGGATCTTCATCCATTCTCCTTCCTTCAAGTTTCGAGTTTCGAGTATAGGTGAGTACAACTCACACACTATCACTCTCTATGGTTGTGATTCTTGAGCATGATCCCAATTCTTTCTCAATTCCCCTTCTTTATGCCTAAAATGTTAATTGTTGAGGATTGAGTGTATTTGGTGAATTAGGAAGGATTGTCTTTTGATTATGGATACCTTAGGTTACGAAACTTACGAAATGTGATGTTATTGTCATATAATCATTATCAGTTGTTAATTCATTAAGATTATGTGCATTGAGTAATTTAAGCCGGTTTCGACCGTGAGTTAATATAAGTCGGCTTCGGCCGTGAGTTAAAATAAGTAATTATGTGAAAACTTGACTTCAGTCTAGTAATGGATGAGATTCGTCCCCGGAGGAGACGTTCTCCGTAGTCTGAGCTCAGTTCTAACTCCAGTTTCAGTGATAAGATCATGTCTGCTGGGCACAGCAGTGAGTTGCATCATAAGTTACATATATTTGAGTTGAATGTCATTTATTTGCTTATATTATAACAGTTGCATATTATTGGATTGTAATTCCTACACTGCATTTGCATAAGTTGTGCTTCACTGAGACAATTGTCTCACCACATGTTTCGTGGATACAATTTAGGTGTGCAGGTACCTCCTCGCACTGATTCTTGAGTCGAGAGCAGGAGCATGCTTCAGGCTGCAATTTTAGTTTTTAGTTGTTGGATTGTATAGTTGTATATATATGTATAGGCTAACTCTTATTTTGAAATGTCAACTTTGTAGCCTTAATGGCATATCATGTATATATAAATGTATATAGTTTGAGTTTTCACAAATTGTTGAAGTTATCGTTGATTCCTTAACAAGTTGTGAATGTTTTCGATATTCAAAATGACACGGTTAATTTTCAAAATTCGAGGTTTGGTTTCCAACTGACTAAATCCTGAATTAGAAAATTAGGGCGTTACACATATTAATAAGATAGCCACTCTCGACCCCATCTGACTTGGCACGACTTGACTGGAGTAAAGTTGATAACTGGTAGGTGATAAACTCCTAACTGATAAGCTCCGAGCTGATAAGTTAGCTTATTGAATTAGAAGTGTTTGGTAGAATTATCTGATAAACTACTTGGTAAATGTAAAATGACTAAAAGGACATAACTACATAAGTTTTATTATATAAATTCTATTTGTGTTTTTTAGACAAAAATATATTATTATGTAATTATAATTTTAGACTTTTTAAAAAATAATTAAATTCTTATTTAACTTTTTAGTGATAAAATATTTAATTAAAAATTAAAATAAATGGTGAAATTCATAAAATAAATAGTATAATATAAAAATAAGTTCTTAAATAGTAAAAAGAAAATAACAATTTAATTAATTCATAATTTTTTAAATTACTTATTATATAGGTAATAATAGGTAAAAAGAGATTGAAATGTTTTTGTCACTAAAATTGAAAATAGGTAATAATAGGTAAAAAGAAAGACTATACTAGGGGTGAGCGTGGAACGGGTTGGGACGGGTTTTGTCCGTCCCGTATCCGACCCTAATATTTTATTAGGCCAATTTACATACCTGAATTTGTCCACAAATCCGAAGAAACCCGATAATGTACAAGACTAATTAAAACCCGAACCCGTCCACAACCCGAAAAAAACTCATCCACAAACCCTAAATCCTATTTTTTTACTTTTATTAATTTTCAAATATTGTTAAGAAAAAAATATCATTAAATCATTATACAACTTTATGTATGGAATATGTTTACAAAGTAGATATAGCATTTATCATAGAGGAAAATTAAATTAAAAAATCCCTAGAAAGTTAAAATGATATAAAATTATAAATATTAAATATTATAGATACATATATGGGACGGGTTGGGTAACCCGAAGATTAAACTGAACCCGTCCTCAACCCGATACCCGGTTATTAAATAAGACCCGATCTAACCCTAAACTTGATTATACTAGCAAAGTAGTCCCTAAGAGATTCATGATCGTGCATTTTAGTACCTGAGAGAGTCAATTCCAAAATGGTCCCTGAGATTGCTCCATCATGCAAAATGGTCCTTGTCGTACAAAATACTCCCTGAAAAAACAAGTAAAAACAAACAAATTAGTCCCTAAGACATTAAAAAATCATGCAAATTAGTCCTTGAAAAATGACATTTTGACCATTTTGTATGACGGAGCAATCTCTCAGGGACCATTTTGAAATTTTGACTCTTAGGGATTAAACTGCACGATCACAAATTTGCTAGTATAGTAAAAAATATAGAATTGGATCGCTGAAAGGAAATTGTGTTTGATATGCCCTATTAGAATTTAGAACATTGTCATCCCCCAAAAAGTGTATGATATACTGGAATAAAGGCTTAGAAGCATCCCTTGGGGAAAAAATTTCCCTCATCTTTCTACTATATCTAGATTGAAATAATGCTGATAACTTTATATAAGGTCAAGCGGTAAAATTGAGGCGTGCAGTAACAACAGAAGGAATCATTATGGTTTAAACCATTGACCCAAGGGAAAAAGAAAATTCCAGTTTAGGTGTATCAAATTCAAATGAATGCTGAAAAATATTGAAGAACTTGCCCGTCATATCAAAACAAAAAGAATTTCTATTTACAAATTTATGAAACATACAGACATCACAACAAGGGATGGCTTTAGCAATCACCATACACAGGTACACCTATGCTAACACAAGATTTAGTTGATACAAGAGTTTCATACAAATCCATGAACATCAGAAATATAGCTGCCTGCACTGTGCTGCATCAATATCAAAGGGACAATATGGGCACTTAAATACTTTTGTGCTATTCTTGGACATCTTCAAGATAGACTGCTTACAAAGGACATGGCCACAGGACATTAACATGGGAGGGTTTTCCTCAGTTGCTTGTTCCTTTGAGACAGGACAAACAAAGATAGAATGGAACTGGAATTCCCGGTCCAACTCAATTGGAACTGGTAACTGGTTCATAGACTGCCATTCTTGCTTCTTCCCTGCCATGACATTCATAAATTTAAGGAGAGGTGGCAAAACTTGAATTCCTGCTGCTACAGTCACACTCAATGGACTATTGTAAGACTGTCCCAAAAGATTGCAGAACTGCCTTTTAAGTTCCTCAGCCAACCCATCCCAGTTAGATGGGGATAGTAATGCATGGTATGGAGACTTATCAAGCTTTCCAGTCCAAAGAAGACAGCCCATAAGCTTCTGGATATCAGCCATGTGACTGGAAGCAAAAGGAGAAAGGTGAGTTCGAGCATAATGAAGGGCTTCATCTCTACTTCCATTTTGAAGTATTTTTACAAATTGCATTGAATGAAGTTTCAACACAATGTCAGATCCACTTTGAGCAAGTTTGTCAGAATTAGTGGCAGCCCAGTTGAGGGCTGGCTCCAGGTTCTGTTTCTGCATGGCTTCAAGTATTTGATACATTTCCAAGAAAGGAGCTTTCATAATTGCAGCAGATTCAGGTTCTCCGACCACACTTAGAAAATGGTCCCCTATGTCAAAAAGGCCCTGGCGATAAAAATGGTTGGCAATTATTTGGTTTAAGGTCTGTACATCAATGTCGATATTTCTGTAAGCCTTGGATATGTCAGGGTTGAAATATTTCTCAAGCAGCTTCCCATACTTGCTGAGTGCTACATTTAGCTCCTTCTGTGTACCTTCCATTTGGCTAAGTGGAGCAACTTTAAGTAAACTGGCCTTAAGCTCATTCAGGACAGTTTTATAATCAAGCACATGATCAGTGTTATTGACTGACTGCATAGTGTCCAAAACACACTCAATTTCCTGTCTGATCTGATCAATCACTTCTTGAGTCTTAGAACTAGATAACTTTTGCTTCTTAGTAACACGGTCAAAAGCATCTTTTATAGTACTTAGCTCCATGATGATTATTAACTGTATCTACAGTTTGTAATGCCTTAAAGCTAAGATGTGATACCCTGCAAAGACCATAGTGTTAATAAAATGAACTTTGAAGACTAACCATTACTTGTACTACAGTTTGTTATATTCTTATTCTAAGAAAATACATGAAAGAAGACTTCACTGAGAAAGAGAGAAGGAAAAATATGCAGGACAAATAGGAAACCTCCAAAAAGTGAAAGTATACAATAAAGGAAAACTGAAGAAAAAAAAAGCAAGTCCAATGAAAGACAACAGGCAGATGAACCTACATCTTTTTTAATTTGCTATGAATTTCTGAAAAAAAAAATATTTAGGATTCAGATTATGGAACAAATGTTGAAGATAGACATATAGGTGCGGATGTGTTTATTTTTGGTATAAAAAGGATGAATACTTCAATTGTGAATACTATCATTTTATTAGAAAATGTAATTTAGTCAGATCCAAAATGATCACCACAGCATCCATCAGAATACATACCCGCCTTTCAAAATAAAAAAAAAATAAAATTAGGATTCAGATTATGGAACAGATATTGAAGATAGACATATAAGTGCAGATTTGTTTATTTTGGAATAAAAAGAATGAATACTTTCGTCATGAATACTGTCATCTTATCAGAAAACATAATTTAGTCCATCCAAAACCATTGCCACAGTATACATCAGAATACATAAACCCCACTTGGTCCCCCAAAGTATCCATACAACATTGCCCAGAAAACATATCCATTAACTAAGGCCTCATTCGGGGTGGTTGCCAGTTTTTAGTTTTTGGTTAAACATTATAAATCAAGTTTTTACAACTCAAAACCAAAAACTAAAAATCTCTTTTTGTGGTTTTCAATTTTTGGTTTTAAATTGTAAAAACTTGATTTACAATGTTTGAAAACCAAAAATTGAAAACTTTCCACCCCGAACGAGCCATAGATGAGCAATTTATAAATGATATCTATAATTGTTAGCATAGATACGAGGTGCAAACACTCAAGACCAGTAATTAACTTTTAGATAGAACACACTTAGCAATATACTTCCTCTCTCATGCATGTTTGCAAAGCTCCAAAGTGAACAAGGACTTTGAGCAGCAAATAAAACCAGTCCTATTTGTTATCTGTAAACATTCTTACTAATCAAACTGAGATTGATCTTCTCAATCAAATGAATGTTAAAAGCTACCAAAATACCATGCAAATGGACTCCACTCACATAGGAAAACATTTAATAAGAATTATAAACTACAATAATAATACTTAATAAGCAGAAATTCAGGTGTAGAAGAATCATTAAAAAGTTAAATAAAAAATAAAATTAGAATAAAGCAGGCCACTTACATATTCTTTTCCTTTGGTTATAAGATGATACTTAAGCCATTTCAACAAGGCTTTAGATTTTAGAAAGAATAAGTTCACAAATATTTAATTATTACAAACTTATTTCCCTTAGTTCCACGATAAGAATGTAGGTTCATTATAAACTGAAGAGGATACACTGGATATTTATAAGAAGCTGATTCAAGAAACAAACAGTATGTTAATCAAATACATTAGGTCCCGTATCAATATAGAGTTGGATTTGGATCTTCTCCCGTTACAGGACCATCCTGCTGGAGAGAGATAAATACCAAATTCTCTACATTACATAAGAACGCTCTAATTTGAAAACTAGGTTCAACACACAAGATAAATGCCAATATTTTCAACTCAAACTCTAAATTCCCCGCTTAATTTGACATAATGTCACTGCAACCTGATCAAAACACTAGCAGAGTTACAAAATACGAAAGAAAGATAAAATCCAACTTACAAGCTTTACCATAACAATTATAGTAATAATAGATTCACACTCTCAGACACAATAATTTGGGGAAAAAAAACTAGTTTTTCGAATACCAAATTCCAAGAATTTAACAAGAGCAATTCTCATCAATTAAGGAAAAATCAAATCAGCCATGCCATACCAACCCTACTTCATGTAGCTATTACACCTGATGAAAGAAAATGAATGAAATAAATGAATATTAGGGAGCAGAAGGGTCAAGTTTTACACAATCTAAAGTTGGTGGCAAAGAGAAAGGGAGAGGGACTTACTGAAAATGGAGGGAACAGATCTGTGGTAGTGGATTAGGGCAAACTGCAAAGAAGGAAGAGAGAGAAAGAGGTAGGAAGGAAGTGCGTGTGGAATGGGAAGTGGTGGGAAGAAAGGCCTACGTGTCCTTCATCCAGTAACTTCTACTCCACCGGCCCACTTAGCCCAATATGACCCACACAAACCGCAGTATGCAAAGAAAATTAAAAATAATTTAGAAACAGGAGGCGATGGCGGTGATGTGATATTCAGGATTTTATTTTTGGATTTAAGTAATATACACGGTTGGTGTAAAAAAATTTTACACAAACATTTAATGGTGTGTTACCATATTATTTAATGAAGGTGACACTTTATGTATTATTAAATTCAATAAATAATATAGTAGTATATCATTGGATATTTGTGTAAAATTATATATATATATATATATATTAAACTCTTTATTTTATTTGATTTGGCAATATGTTGTGTAGTGTGGGAGGAGCACATTTTTATAAGATTTATAATCTAGTGGTGGAAAGAAAAATAAAATATCATCATAAAATGTAGTAGTTATTATATAGTGTAAGTAGTTATTAATTTAATTTAGGTGATTTTTAGAGCATTTATTAAAAGGGTATTTTTGGAAGGAAAATGTACACACCAAAATTTAATATTCCCTTTATATAATAAGTAAAGAATAGTATAAATGGGTAATGATTGATATACATAAAACAGTGGTACCACTTTGTTACCACATTGCCTAGGAAACACTAAAAAAGCACAACTCCACGGTCTTTTTCTCTCTCTTCCTTTGTAAAACAGTTGCGGGATAAATGTGGTAAAGTACTGTTTTATGTACAAATACTTTTACCCAGTATAGATATGCAATTGGAGAGGTGTACCACAGAGAGTGTGGATCAATAAACATGGCTCCAACTTAATTAGTGATTTCGAGTTCAAACCTTGAGTATGTAGCTACGTTAAATACTCAGAGTGAGAGTTTTGCCACCCATAAAAATCTTACCTGACTCGAGTAAGATTGTCTCCCGAGAAAAAAGACGTGATCTTGTACAAAAAAATAGAGAGGTGTACTCAAAACAATTATTCGGGAATTGCTTTTGGCACCCCTTTCTTTGTTATTCACACCAAACCCCATCACCCCTCTATAGGAACACAAGAAGGGGGTTGAATTTGTTTATGAAAACTTTTCGTTTTTCAGATGCGGTTTTTCAAACAACGTCTTAAAACAAATTTCAGAAAAGGTTATGACACGATCCCATCCAACCTCTCAGTGGATGAAAAGAACTTTGCAACTCTTGTTCACTGAAGTCCAAAGGAAAGTAGACCATTGAGCAGAAGAAGATCAATAGAAGTGGTTTAACTTAATCCGAATTGAAGTACAAAAGTGTTATCCGATCTGACAATCGGATATGTCTGTTATCTGAATCTTAGGAGAGCCTATTTTGGTGAAAGTGTATCTAATCAGATCGTAACTGACTTATTTAGGATCAGATCTGTTAGAAATCAATATCCGATCTGTTAGGATTATATTTAAATTTTTTAGGATTATATTTTATCTTATCTAGGATTAAATCTATTTAATTTAGAACTGTATTTTTTAGATAGTTTATTTTAGGGAATTCCTTTGCTATATAATGACATTGAGAATCAGTTTGTAGAGACAGTTGAATTCAATAAAATCTGAGTTTTCTCATTTTGAGAGTTTATCCTTTGTTCTTGGATTAAAGAACTACTTGATAACTTAGGTTCTACCAGCAGGTCTTGGTTAGGGTCTAGTTGCTTGTATCTTGATAACTTTGGTGCTTCTGACAGGTCACGGATTGTGTCAAGTTCTTATATTTGATAACTTTGGTGCTTCCAGCAGGTCACAGATTCTGTCAAGTTCCTATATTTGATAGCTTTGGTGCTTTCAGCAGGTCTTGGATTGTGTCAAGCTCCTTACCATTAATTGATCTTCAAAACGTTCCTATGTTTGGCCCTCTTATCTGAAGCTTTAGATAAGAGTTTTTCTTAAAGAAAATATTTTAGAAAACTAAGCTTCAAAATCACTATTTAACCCCCTTTAAGTTAGTGTAAAAACTGAAATCACAGAGTCAAGGATAAGAGAAGTTAACACAGGTATTTATCTTGATTCACTCACTATCATTGTGAGCTACGCCCAGTCCCAGTATGAATTCACTATTGGTTTTATCCATTATCTTTGTAAAGATTACAATTATTATTTGCTCGAAGCTTCTTCAGGCTCAACCACCAATTACAAGTATTGTTTTCACCCTAGCCTCTTCAGGCTCAACAACTTCTAACAAGTAAGAAGAATGAAATGAACTTGAACTTCATATAAGTTCTTGTTCAGTGTGTACAAAGAATAATTGTATATAATACAAAATTTGAAGGTCAAAAAGTACAAAATTTATTAGAGTTTTTGCACAACAAAACTAGCAGAGTTTGGGATTTTTTAAGAATAATGTGTTCCTTATTGATCTTGAGCAAACTCCAATATTTATAGGCTTTAGGATCTTCTCTCCCCAGAATGTATCCGTTTAATTAGGAATAGCATTAAATGTGTTGAAGCGGATTTTAGACAATCTGATAAATGGGTACGAGGAAGCAGCGTTATTCTAATTGTTAAGACAAACTCACTCCTAAGGTTGTTAATGTAGTCAAACCATTAAGTTGAGATGATCACAAAAGCAAGTCTGAGATGCATCTTGTTATTGTCAAACTGTGTGCTCAAGTTTATGGCAGAATTTCTAGACTTTAGATTTGCAGAAAATGATCAGAAAAGGAAGCTCAAAGACCATATTTGAGGATATGAAGCATAGAAGTCAGAATCAATATATGCCAAGACAAAAGACTTAAATCAAAATATTGAGCAAAGAACAGATTCAAAGACAGTTTGAGATGCTAACTCAAGGTTAGATGCAGACTCAAACACAGATTCTATCTCATGTTCAGATACAGATTCAGACTAAGACTCAGCTTGAGACAAATGCTCAAAGAAAAGACTCATACATAAACTCAAAAGAAGGAACAAAAGTCAGACACAAGATCTGCTAAGAGATGAGACTCGGTCTTAGCTTCAGAATCAAGAAAAGATCAGACTAAAAGATGATGAACAAAGAAGAGACTCTAAGTCATCTTGAGACGCAAGCTCAAGGGAACAAATGTAGACATCAGACTCAGATGAAAGAGCTGCCAAGAGTTGAGACTCAGACTCAACTTCAGAACACAAGACACAAGGGTCAACAAGAGTAAAGACAAGTACACTGCACACTGACACAAAGCAGTGGCACAGTATCTTTTGGCAGAAGATCTTCTCTCACTTGCAACAGCTCTCAACGGTTAGAAAACCACAAAAAACGGCTAGTTTTCATTTGAAATAAATGCTGGAGTCAACGGTGAAGAAAAGTGAGAGACTACGTTGATTATTGAATAGCTTCTACATCTCATCTCATCTGACATCTCAAGTTTATCCTATTTCAGATCTGATCTCAACTTGAGAACACCTTGTAGTCTTAGTTTATTTCTCTTCTCAGTTCTTAGCTTCCAATCCTTTTAGAAGAGAATATTTCTAGCTAAGCTCACTGTTTATCCATACATTGTATGTTATAAGCTAGACTCATCAATATCCTTTCAACCATTGTAATTAAGTCTCAACTGAGATAGGAAGAAGCCTAGTCTCAGTGTGAGTGTGAGCGTCATGAAGAGGCTGTAAGAATACTTGTGACTCAACCAAGGTAGGGGTGCCTAAGCTTGGTGTGAGAGACGTCCTGAAGAGGCTGTAAGAATACTTGTAATTGACGGGTTTGTCAATAGTGGAAATCTCACAAGTTGTGAGGACTGGACGTAGCCCAAGGTGTAGGTGAACCAAGATAAGATCTGTGTGCATCTCTCTATCTCTTATCTCTTTATATTTCACGTCTCATGTCTTAAGTCTGTTTACTAAAGTGAATTAAATCTATTCTAAGTAAATCAAGTCTTTTACATAACATAAGAATCTCTTCTTCTTGATCACAGAATTATTGATAGTTAAAATTCAAGTTACATCTCATCTAATCAACTTGAGACTCCAAGTTATCAAACTTGAGATCACATCTCTGCTTGAATTTAAGTGTGCTTTTCAGAAAAAAAAAATTTAAAGTCTCTATTCAACCCCCCTTCAAGAGACATCCAGCCAACTTCAGTTGGTATCAGAGCTCGGCCTCTTTGGGGTTGAGCTTGAGCACACCTACGTGTGAAGAGGAAAAGATCCATGGCTGGACCAAACACAAGTTTGTTCATTCCTGAAGGAGCATCCACTAACAAGCCTCCTGCCTTTGATGGAACAGATTACTATTACTGGAAAGACATAATGAGATTGTTCATTGAATCTCAACATTCTGACCTATGGGAAATTATTGAGTTGGGTCCTTATGTACCCTACATCATAGATGACCTAGGTCTGAGAGTAGCAAAGCCTAGAGAATCATGGACAGATGCTAAAAAGGCCAGATATGTTCTCAACTCAAGAGCCAAATACCTACTCACTTGTGCACTAAGCCGTAGTGAGTATGATAAAGTAGTTGGTTGTGCATCAGCAAAAGAGATATGGGATGTACTTGAAATAGAACATGAAGGCACAAACCAAGTCAAGGAAGCCAAAATCAACATACTGGTCAGACAGTATGAACTATTCAAGATGAATGAGGATGAAGGCATTGAGGACATGGTGAGACGCTTCACAGTCATTACAAATGATCTCAAGTCTTTGGGTAGGACATATTCAAATTAAGACATGTGTGATAATGGTTATCATGTTAATTTTCAACCCACCTTCTGTGAGATCATAAACTCAAAAACTGGAAAAATTATCTTCTTTGGAAAAAGAAATAAAAATCTTTACTCAGTCTCACTTGAGAGCCTATCTGATCTCACCTGTCTCATGTCTCATGACCATGAAAAGTGGTTATGGCACAAGAGAGTTGGACATATTAACATGAGAACTATGAGTCAACTCGCAAATCAGTCTCTAGTCAGAGGATTACCAAAAGGAAAATTTGACAAAGACATGATATGTGAGTCTTGCATAAAAAGCAAGCATAGCAAATCAAGTTTCAAACCTAAGTCTCATGTCAGTACCACCAGACCACTTGAGATCCTCCACATTGATTTGTTTGGACCAACTAAGACTGTCAGTCTTAGTGGTAAAAATATGGTTTTGTAATTGTGGATGATTATTCAAGATACACCCAGGTTCTGTTTCTTTCTCAGAAGGATGAGTCTTATGAATCTTTCAAAATATTTTGCAAAATGATCCAATCTGAGAAAGGGTATGGAATTGGTACTGTGAGAAGTGACCATGGAGGAGAATTTGAGAATGCCAAGTTCAAAAATTTCTTTGATAAAAATGGCATCACTCATAACTTCTCATGTCCAAGAACACCCCAACAGAATGATGTAGTTGAAAGAAAGAACAGGACTATCCAAGAGATGGCAAGAACTTTATTATGTGATTATGGTGTTGAAAATATTTCTGGGCAGAGGCTGTGAACACCTCTTGCTACATTATCAACAGAGTCACAATAAGAAAGATCTTGAACAAAACTCCATATGAATTATGGAAAGGAAGAAAGCCTTCAATTTCTTACTTTCATGTGTTTGGATGTGACGGTTACATCCTAAACACAAAAGATTAGTTGGGAAAATTTGATTCAAAGTCTGACAAGGGAATTTTCCTTGGGTATTCCCTTACCTCCAAAGCTTATAGGGTTTATAGAACAAAAAACACTGAAGAATCTGTGCATGTAGTTTTCAATGAGATGCAGGACAAATAGATGAAGAAATTGAAGAAATGATGGGAGAATTAAGGATCTCAACCTAAGAAGCTGAGGAAAAATCCTCACCTGAACAGAAGCACATGAGATCTCCCCAATCTGAACCAAGAAGAGAAGCTCAAAATGAGACCTGGAGGTCAGCTCAGACAGGATCTCACATAAATCTCCAACCTGAGATGAACAACAACTCTCAAGCTGAAGACAAGCTTGAAGAACAGACAGAGACTAGGGGAAAAAGACAAGGGGTACTTGAGATCCAGAATGAGCATGCATCTGAGCTACCCAGAAGCTGGAGAGTGGTGAGATCTCATCCAAGAGATCAGATCATTGGAGAGACCTCAGAAAGGGTAAGAACCAGATCATCATTCAGGAATGCTGACAATATGATGGTTCTCCTATCTGAAATAGAGCTAAAAGATATTCATGAAGCTCTCAATGATGAGTCTTGGATTAAAGCAATGGAAGAAGAGCTCAACCAGTTTGACAAAAGCCAAGTCTGGGATCTGGTCCCTCCACCATCTCATCAATCCATAATTGGAACCACATGGGTCTTCAGGAACAAACTAAATGAAAAAGGCAAGGTTATGAGGAAGAAAGCAAGACTGGTAGCACAAGGATACAACCAATAGGAAGGTATAGACTATGATGAGACCTTTGCTCCAATGGCCAGACTTGAGGCCATCAGAATCCTCCTAGCCTTTGCAGCTCACAAAGACTTCAAGTTGTATCAAATGGATGTGAAGAGTGCATCCTTAAATGGACTCATTGAAGAGGAAGTCTATGTGAGACAGCCCCCTGGGTTTGAAGATCCACACCATCCAGTGTATGTGCTCAGACTCAAGAAAGCCTTGTATGGTCTCAAGCAAGCTCCAAGAGCTTGGTATGATAGGCTGAGCTCATTCCTAATTGAAAATGGATTTTCCAGAGGTAAGAATGATACAACACTGTTCAAAAGGGAGTATCACAATGATCTACTTATTGTTCAAATTTATGTGGATGATATTATTTTTGGTTCTACTAATGAATCTCTTTGTCAAGAATTCTCAAGTCTCATGCAGGGAGAGTTTGAGATGAGTCTAATGGGTGAGCTGAGATTCTTCCTAGGCTTGCAGATCAAACAAAAGTCTGACGGGATATTCATTTGCCAAGAAAAATATGCAAAAGACTTATTAGTAAAGTTCAAAATGAATGATGCCAAGCCTATGAAAACTCCCATGCGTCCATCAACTCAAATTGATAAAGATGAGACAGGTAAGGTAGTGTCAGATAAGTTGTATAGAGGTATGATAGGGTCTCTCATGTACTTAACTGCTAGTAGACCTGACATTCAGTATGCAGTAGGAATTTGTGCTAGATACCAATCTGACCCTAAGGAATCTCATCTCACTGCTGTTAAAAGAATCTTTAGATATTTAATTGGAACAACTATTCTTGGTCTTTGGTATGAGAAAGGATCTAGATTTGATCTTGTAGGCTATAGTGATGCTGACTTTGATGGAGACATGATGGATACGAAAAGCACAAGTGGAACCTGCCAGTTCCTAGGAAAGTGCCTTGTCTCTTGGTCCTGCAAGAAGCATAGCACAATAGCCTTATCCACCACTGAAGCTGAATACGTCTCAACTGCAGCATGTTGTACACAGATCTTATGGATCAAGTCTCAAATGCTAGATTATGCACTCAAGTACTCTAAAATCCCAATCTATTGTGATACCATTAGTGCTATTAATCTTGCAAAAAATCCTATTCATCATTCAAGATCTAAGCACATAGATATTAAGCACCACTTTATAAGAGACCACGTTCAAAAAGGAAATATTGAGATAATCTTTGTTGATACTAAAAATCAATTGGCTGATATCTTTACAAAACCCTTAGTGGAGGAAAGATTTGTTGAAAATTTGAAACTATTGAATATGTGTGCCTTTGATTAATTGTCAACATTATTCTTGCATTTTATGACAATAGATCCTGAGATTAGATGAGCTCTAAGACTAAGTCTAATATAGGACGTCTCTAAGCAAGAGACGCTACAAAAGATCGTCTCAAGTATCAATGAGATATTCTGAGAGAGAACGTCTTAATGAAGAATCTCAAAACGTCAAAGAGACGTTACCTAAGAGTGCTTCTCAACCTTTTACCAACGACTAGTTAAGAAACGGTAACTTCCTCAAAGCACGTGCTCCACTAGCCGTTATGTATAAAAAGGAGAGCCTAACCACTTTCAACCGTTCATTAACTGCCCACTAAGCCACTCCTCTCTCTTCCATCTTTGCCTCTCTGATTCTATAAAAGGCAAAACCTCATCTCAACTTCATCTTCCTCAATGCGCATCAAAGTAACCACTCTCAAACTTCCTTATTCTGACATCTCATCTTCTTCCTCCTCACCAAAAACAATATATCTTCCTCCAACTCATCTGAAGCCATGGGAAACATCCATTCTAGCCAAGAACGTCTAAGCCATTCTCCCTCACCACAGGCAAGCATTGAGTCTGAGACCACACAACCTCAAACTCAACCTTCACCATCCTGCAAATCCACATCATCCAAGAAAAACACTCCTCTTCCCCGTAGACCTAAGTCTCAAAGGATTGCTTCTAACGTCGTTCAAACCTCTGGTCCAAAATCTCCAAGATCATCTATCCACATAGATCTCACTCAACCAGAGCCTTCAAGGAAAGGAAAAGAAAAGGCAACTGAAGAAAGCAAGGGAAAGAAACTATCTTTCCAATCAGACCTTTTTGAGAATGCTGCTATAGAGGACAAGTTCACCAAGAAGTTCACTGAAAAGAAGATTGTAATTGGAAGGGTCATTGATCTTAAAGAACTGAAGGAAGAAAACTGGGACATTGGTCCCTATCTTAGGAAACAAGGGTGGGAAGACTACCTCTATGACAGAGCTAGTCTTTCCCAAGATGACTCGTGCATTTTATGCTGCTTGCTCCACTGCCAAAGGAGCATCTCAAGGTCTACCTCACGTTGTGGCCAATCTTAGAGGAGTTCACATTGAACTCACAGAGGAGACCCTGGGAGGTATCATCAAAGCCCTAGTTGCTGGAAACAAACTTTACAGTGAAGATAAATGGTGGGACAACCTAGGGATCCCTGCTGAGAACGTTGGCACATCTCTCTTCAAAGACGCTACCATCAGCAACAATGCCTCATCTCTCAATCTCTTTGGAAAATTCCTTTTCCATTTGGTTGCCAAGTGTATCATGCCTCGCACTGGCACATTCAACAAAGTCTACTCCACTGACCTGATGGTGATGTACCATTTAAAGCATGGGATGGCTTTAAATCTGCCCTTCATCATTCTCAAACACATGGAGCACGCTTTTAACAACCCAAAGGTCTCTGTTTCTCTCCCATTTGGAATGCTCACCACCAGGATCATGAAGCATTTCAAAGTGGACCTGAGCGGTTGTGAGGAGACAAAGGAGAAGCCCGACTACGTAGGTAAGTCCAATCTCAAGTCACTCAACTTGGATGGTAAGTCTATTCCTTCCCTAACTTTTCAAATTGATGTTCCCACTATCATTCCCCCTACTACACAAGCATCCCATTCCTCTAAGATGTCTGAGACAGTAAAGAAGAAGAAGAAGAAGGCTGAGAAAAAAGCTGTTGAGGGATCTAAAAAAGGATCTGAGATCTCTAGGAAAGAAAAGAAGATAAAGTCTCAACCTACCGTCTCAACTGAGACTGAGACGAGGAAGAAAAAGAAAAAGAAGACAAGGTCTGAACAATTCTCTTATGCTCTCACACAACCTGATCCTCAACCAATAACAACTGAAGAACCTGCAAGAGATGAACAAATCCCTGAGATGGAAGAACCAGAACTTCAGACACAGTCTCATCCTCCCTCACCTCATCAGACGCTGTCTCCACCTCCACCTCCTAAACAAACAACTCCACAAGCCTCACCTTCCCCCATCACCAAGATTGTGGTTGAAGCTCTTACATGCATGGACAAAGAAACAACCACTTCCACCCCTGAAGTAATGCAAGCACAGACCACTCATGGTGTTGAGACTGAGGAAGCACCATTCTCTCAACAAAAAAACCCCTGTGCAGTATGAACCATCTCACTCCTTCCCAACCTCCTAACCTACACCCGGGAAGTTCTTTGTTGACTCTCTTTTCATCTCACCTCCACCAAAGTATGATCAGTCAGCACCTCCACCTCCACCATCTCAAGCTCCCACATATGAACCCTCTATTCCTACTCATCTCTCTGATTTGATTAATACTTTTCTCAATCGGCTTCAAAAAGAACAGCAGCAAAAACATGATCTGAGCACCAAGACTGAACAAAACCAGAAGAAGATCCTCAAAGAGTTAAAGAAGCACAAGAAGAGCCAATAGGCTATTCTCAATGGGCTTGACACAATTCTTCAAGCCTTGCATACTTCAAATGAATTTCATAAGAAGTTGAACCTTCATCTTTCCAATCTACCTCCTCTTCCTGAGTTTCCTCAAATTGTGCAAAGGCCACCTGCTTCTACTTCTGACTCATCCTCTTCCCCTTCATCCTAGCTGGGCTAGTTTTTCCTTTTGATAATGGCAAAAGGGGGAGAGTTGGTTAGGTGTTTCAACCTGATAAGAGTCTCTAGTAGTTTTTATTTTTAGATGCATAGTTTAGGAAAGTTGAGATGTAATAGCATCTTTCTATCTGTGCTGATAAGATGTAATGGCATCTTTGCTGAAAAATTGCTCTTTGTGATCTTTTGTGATCTTTAGATTAAACTGATGTAATTTTCTGCTGATTAATGAAGTTTCCTTTTGATTGCATTTTTGTTTTCTTCAAATCTTAGCTTATCATTTCTGTTAAGAGCTCTTAAAATGTTTAAATTAAAAATCTGTAACAATCAGTAACAAGAGTCTTAGACTCAGGGGGAGCTTAGCTCTTAAAAATGATTAGACCCTCTCATCAGGATGAATGATAGAATTCAGGGGGAGCTAAATCTTAAAACTTAAAACTGAATCATTCTAAACTAAAACTTCATGGTTTTCCATCATCAAAAAAGGGGAGATTGTTAAGACAAACTCACTCCTAAGTTTTTTAATGTAGTCAAACCATTAAGTTGAGATGATCACAAAAGCAAGTCTGAGATGCATCTTTTTATTGTCTAATTGTGTGCTCAAGTTTATGGCAGAATTTCTAGACTTTAGATTTGCAGACAATGATCAGAAAAGGAAGCTCAAAGACCATATTTGAGGATATGAAGCATAGAAGTCAGAATCAAGATATGCCAAGACAAAAGACTTAAATCAAAATGTTGAGTAAAGAAGAGATTCAAAGACAGCTTGAGATGCTAACTTAAGATCAGATGCAGACTCAAGCACAGATGCTATCTCATGTTCAGATACAGATTCAGACTAAGACTCAACTTAAGATAAATGCTTAAAGAAGAGACTCATACACAAACATAAAAGAAGGAACAAAAGTCAGACACAAGATTTGCTAAGTGATGAGACTCGGTCTTAGCTTCAGAATCAAGAAAAGATCAGACTAAAAGATGATGAACAAAGAAGAGACTCTAAGTCAGCTTGAGACGCAAGCTCAAGGGAACAAATGTAAACATCAGACTCAAATGAAAGAGCTGCCAAGAGTTGAGACTCAGACTCAGCTTCAAAATGCAAGACACAAGGGTCAACAAGAGTCAAGACAATTACACTGCACACCGACACAAAGCAGTGGCACAATACCTTTTGGCAGAAGATCTTCTCTCACTTGCAACAGCTCTCAACGGTTAGAAAACGGAAAAAAACGGCTAGTTTTCATTTGAAATAAATGTTGAAGTCAACGGTGAAGAAAAGTGAGAGACTACGTTAATTATTGAATAGCTTCTACATCTCATCTCATCTTATCTGACATCTCAATTTTATCCTATTTCAGATCTGATCTCAACTTGAGAACACCTTGTAGTCTTAGTTTATTTCTCTTCTCAGTTCTTAACTTCCTATCCTTTTAGAAGAGAATATTTCTAGCTAAGCTCACTGTTTATCCATACATTGTATGTTATAAGCTAGACTCATCAATATCCTTTCAACCATTGTAATTAAGTCTAAACTGAGATAGGAAGAAGCCTAGTCTCAGTGTGAGTGTGAGCGTCCTGAAGAGGCTGTAAGAATACTTGTGACTTAGCTAAGGTAGGGGTGCCTAAGCTTGGTGTGAGAGACGTCCTGAAGAGGCTGTAAGAATACTTTTAATTGACGGGTTTGTTAATAGGGGAAATCTCACAAATTGTGAGGACTGGACGTAGCCCAAGGTATGGGTGAACCAGGATAAGATCTGTGTGCATCTCTCTATCTCTTATCTCTTTTATATTTCACGTCTCATGTCTTAAGTCTGTTTACTAAAGTGAATTAAATATATTCTAAGTAAATCAAGTCTTTTACATAACATAAGAATCTCTTCTTCTTGATCACAAAATTATTGATAGTTAAAATTCAAGTTACATCCCATCTAATCAACTTGAGACTCCAAGTTATCAAACTTGAGATCACATCTCTGCTTGAATTTTAGTGTGCTTTTCAGGAACAAATTTTTAAAGTCCTTATTCAACCCCCCTTCTAGAGACATCCAGCCAACTTCACTAATGAAAAGCAGTGTTGCAGAGCAAGATTCCTCTTTAGTGGTTCACTTTTGAATGCGTCTCAAAGAGTTTTCTTTTGTCTTTCATTCTTCAGCAAATTCTTTTTACATGCGGTAGAGAAAAATTGACTTTGCAGAGTATGAAATATTATCTCTTCAGATGATCTTTCACTTCAGATGATTGAGCTATTTCAGACAGCACTCACACTTCGTATCGCTTGATAACTTCAAACAAAACAATTTTGTCGTCTAAAACGGTTCTGATACTTTCATATGAAAGATAAGAAGTGTAGCAGTTAGTTTTTCTTAAAAAATCACTTTGTTTGTTATAACTCACACACCTCCACCCCATCTTGTATGGATCCTTCTCTATGATCCCTATTCTTACACCCCCATCTGTGATCCCAAGGATTTTACACCCCCAACCCCCTCAACCCTTTCTCCTTTACTCCTGAGTTCTCTCGAGGTGAGTATAACTCACACACCTCCACCCCATCTTGTATGGATCCTTCTCTATGATCCCTATTCTTACACCCCATCTTCCTTTGACTTGTGTTTGGATGGTTGATTGTAATTCCTCCACGTATGTGCCAAAATTAATGTATTTTGGCTCCGGACCCAGATTAATACTTAAGAAAGATTGGACTTCGGTCCCTAGAATTAATGGACTTCGGTCCCAAGATAAAACTTGGGTTTTGGCCCCTAGAATAATGGCGGGCAAGAGTCCCCAAGGAAGATGTTCCTTGTAGTCTGAGCTCAGGTCATGCTTGTTTTGTTTATATTCAGTTGAGATGTTATGTCAGATTGGTTATGTATTCCTTGCTGCATTGCATTTTCCTGTTTACCCACACTACCTGCTGCATAGTTATATTCACTGAGACATTAGTCCCACCACACGTTTTGTGGTTATCTTTTAGATGCACATGTTCCTCCCCGGACAAGACAGTGATGTTGGAGGTGCTCGGGAGCATTTAGATTATTTTGATGTATTTAGAAATTTATGTCGTTATGATTAGTACTTTGATTGTATTTTTTTTTGGGGGGGGATATAGCGGTACATGTGTAGCTTTAGGGCCCTTCTATCTATTGAGAGCACATGTATAGTGGTGTCCCAACTTTTCTGATGTATGATAGATATTGTGTTAGGCCACTGAGGGCCATTTATATATATATTTATGCTTATTCAGTTTATGAGAATGTACAAGCTTAAGTAATGTTGGATTGCCTAACCGTTGTATGTTATGTTTGTAATGATATCAATAATGCGCGAAATAATTTGGTAAACATGGGAACATGTTGTCCAACGAACATTGTTCTTAGGTTCACGGAATTAGGACGTTGTAGGTTACATTTTTCAAATTAATTTCCCTTGGCAAGTCAACCCGTCCCGTTTAAGGCAGGTTGTTGGCAGAGCGGGGCAGGTTAATCCGCTTTTCCACCCCTATTAGTAAAGGGACATTATGTCTATCGTCGTGAGTAAACATTGCGACAGTTTAAAATTGCTGCTTTATCCATTAACAAATTTAAAAAAAAAAAACTTACGGAGGTTAAAAATCGCCACTTACTTGTACTCCCTGAATTTTAAAAAGGTGTCTTGCAGTCTTTGCCCCTTACAAATTTATAATTTTAATTAACATTTTAATGTTTACAATCTTTATCTACTCATGTTTAAAGCAAAGAAATCCACTACAACATACCAAATAAGACATCAATACTTATAACATCATAAATATTGAGATCTGATAGAAGATTAATAAAAATTTGTCAAAGTTGGAAAAGAAAAAGATAGAAAAAAAGGGGTGGAAAATGCACACGATTAGGGCCGGTTTCGTCGGGCTAGCCCATTTTGCCGGCTCTGCTAATGCACACGTCCATAGCTACTTTTTGAAAAATAGAAAAAAAGGGGTGGAAAAAGAAATTCCCCTCATTTTGCCGCGATTAGGTCCAGATGCTCAAGTATCACGTTTTGTGGCCCAAATAGAAAATCTCAAAACTCTCCGTTGTTCGTATTCGGAGTTCGAGCCTCTCGGAAGAGCTCCAGGCAACGTGGGAGGCGCCGAAGTCAGGAATTGTCAAACCATCCGAGAAAGATGGAGTACCGCAACAAACTGGTTCTTGCTCCTATGGTTCGCGTTGTGAGTTTAACTTCTCTTCTCTTCTCTCTCATCTCTTCCTTCTACCCCCACTTTTCTTCTCATAGATTATTCACTTTCACATCAAAGCACACCAGTCAAATTGTTACTACTTTTTATTTATTCCTTCGAATTTTGTTTGGTAGGGCACTCTCCCATTTCGATTACTAGCTGCTCAATATGGTGCAGATATCACTTACGGTGAGGAAATCATTGACCATAAGATGGTCAAATGCGAACGCCGAATCAATGGTACGCAACTGCACAACACAACTGCTCAATATGAATTTGTCTTGCTTCTGCTTTTTAGACCATCAAAATATTGATACTTGAGTTTTTTGTTGTTATTATTTTTTTTTGTGCATAAGTTGTTTAAACAAAAAAAACGGAAAGTTCTAAAGCTTTAAGAAAGATGCGGAATTATAATTTCGTTTAAATACACAAACCTCACACGATGGAAGTTGAAATGTTATGGTTAGATTAATGTCTACATGTAGAATAGCATATGTTGGTGATGCTAGTTTTTGGGAGCATGTAGAGTTGTAAGGGAAAGGAAGAATCATGATACATGTCGTTCTGCCTGCAATTGACTATTATAATTGGGGATTTAGTGAATGCAAACGGGGTTTCTCTAGTTTTTGTCTGCACATTATGCTTATTCATATAGCACATTTAGGACTTCAAATCCACTTCCACTTATTACTACCTCTGTTCCTATTTAACCATAAACATACATATTAAGGAATGCAATTATTACTCTTGTTTTCATGGAAATAAATTTTAAACTTTCTATTTTACCCTTTATCTCTCTTAGTACTATTGGGTCTCATTAGATTTTAATAGTGGGTCATTTATTAAAATAAAGATAAAATGGAGAAAGATGTAATTATTATTGCATTGGTTTGTAAGCGGACAGTTAAATAGGAATAAAATTTTTCTCTAAAAGTGGACAGTTAAATAGGAATGGAGCTAGTATTACAAAGAGCTGTTTTCTGAAAGCACAGAAATCACATCTAGCATTTACTGGAAGAAAAACATTTCATGAATAGAGTCCTATACATTTTTGTGGTTTGTCATCAATAGATACACTAACAAATAGAAGGACAATAGGCTTTGCATCTCTTTTTCTTTATGTTCTTTACTTAAAACTAATATTAGATAACTAACCCAAATTTAATTCTGATATTTTAATTTTTTGTTTCTGTTTTTTTAGTAGGATAACCAACCCTTTGTATTCGTCTTTTATATTTTAATAATGGTACTTACTCTTATGATGAAATAAAATTCTTTTGTCTCTTGATAATAAATGTCAATATTTTATTTATTAATTTTTATTGTGGCTAGACATCAACTGCTTAAGAGGTTGAGTAGAAACCTTGGAGATATCTAATCATTCACATGCCTATGGTATTTTCCTCACTCCTATTTTGTTTTGGTTGAAACCTGTTATCTTACTTCTTTGCCAGAACTCATTGGATCCACTGATTTTATGGAGAAGGGGACAGAAAATGTCGTGTTTAGAACCTGTGATCAAGAAAAAGAGAGAGTTGTATTTCAGATAGGCACATCTGATGCTGTGAGGGCCCTAACTGCTGCTCAGTTAGTGTAAGTTTACTGTATCTTTGGTTTCCCTCTTTACAATTAACTCTGAAATTGATATATTTTTTCACTTTACTTTTTAAGTGAAAAATTGTCTATGGTTGGCTGTACAATTTTTTATATAGTTGGTTGCATGATGGCATCAATTATGCCATGTAGAAGCTGACCTTAACTGGTGGAATCAGGCTGGTTGTTGTCGTTGTTATTGGCTCTTTGTAGTTGTTTATTGATCTTACTATATATATTGGAATGAAAGCTTATTCACATATTACATAAAAATCATTGCAATCTTAGTCATAGTCATGATTGGATGGAAAATCTTTTGGCTCTTCCAATTCCATTATCACCCTATGAAGCACCGACTCCGACATGGACACCGGGACACGGGTGATGTCCAAAATATAGGACACCGGGACACCGCTTTTATATATATATATATATATATATATATTGAAAATTAAGATTTGTTCATTCATCTTCTCAAGACAAAGTTGTTAGACTTTTTTAACGTGCAGAGGAAGTAAAGGTGGAAGTTTTTTGGAACTGAAACATTTTTTTTTTTACTTTTTTAACCAGTTTAGTTTTATTTTACAAAAATATAATTTCTGTTGACTTTTATTTTTTTTTAAAATATATAGCAGTGTCGGCAAGGTGTTTGAGTAGTGTCGGAGCTATGTCCAAACCGTGTCTGGCGTGTGTTCGAGCTGCAAAAAAATATTTTTTTATTCCGATACTTGCGTCGGACACCTGACACGCCACTGAAGAGAGGTGTCCGTGCTTCATATATTATCACCCCTAAAGAATGGTTATATTTTTCCAAGATGATGTATCATGTATGTTTTTACATGCACCAGGGATGCTATACAAGATTGTTACATATGGCTTTTCTAAGTTCTAACACAAAACAAGCAATTTATGAATATTGGGAAGAAGTTCTAGTTGTTTTCTGTGTTTCTTTTTGATAGGCAAAGACCCTTAGTCAAACAAGTTTATGTTAGGCGTAATAAGGTTTTCACAGGGAATAACTAACTACAATTAGTTAGTTAGTTAGAAACTTTAAATAATAAGGAAAAGGAGAGTAGTCAGGAAAAAAAGAGAAACTGATTGTGGAGAGACCTGGAACTCTCTAAATTCCAGGAATATCTCTGTATTCTGTTCTTCCCAATTTCTTGGGTCTCGCAATAAAAAATCAGAATTGGTCTATTTCTCTGTGTGCGCGCTCTTTTCTGATCCCAGTTTTATCACTTTTCCTATGATTATTTATGTTTCTTAAGGGTGGGGATGGGATTATGTTGCAGGTGTAATGATGTTGCTGCAGTAGATATTAACATGGGTTGCCCAAAATCATTTTCTGTGAGTGGTGGGATGGGTGCTGCTCTGTTGTCCAAACCAGATCTTATTCATGATGTAAGTCTTATAATATGTTGTTCTGATTGTACTTCTGCAATGTGTTTGAATCCTTCCTCTTTGAAAATCCAGATCTTAACAACATTACGGAGGAATTTGACCATACCAGTTACATGTAAGATTCGACTTCTAAAATCACCACATGATACTGTGGAATTAGCCAGGCGAATTGAGAAAACTGGTGTTTCTGCTCTTGCAGTCCATGGAAGGTAATCTCCAAATATTATCTCTTTTTCCTGGACCTGTTTGACAATTGTGGAATCTGGCTGTTTTAATTTAAGGGTAAAATATGTTTTTGATCCCTATAAAATTAATGAGTTTTGTTTTTAATCCCTGTAAAATATTTCTTTTTAAAAGCATCCTCCCATTTTTTTTTTTTGTTTTGAAATAGCCCCTACCGTTAATGAGCCTCTGTTAAGTGATGATGTGTCACTTATCTATCCTACTCATCATTCTTAGGTGGCAATGACTAATCCTTGTTGGCACTTATATTTTTTACATGTGAGATCTTGTTGGCATTCTTTGAAAAAAAAGGCACAAAGAGATCATGTGATCTTCTTCGCCAATCTAACATAAACACATTTTTATCCTATTTTCCCCATTAACGTCTCCAGAGAGCTCAAGACAAGATGGCTTCTCGAACATCACCACATGTGCATAAGATGGTTCCTTGAGGTTAGCCACCCACAATGTCCCTCACTTTGTCTTGAATATGAATGGCCTAGATTTCTCCATCTTAATAGTTAATGGGATGATCAATTTAGAGATTGGCCATTTATTCCTTTTAACCTATTGCCTTTTCTTTCTTTAACACCACCACAATATCCATACGCAATCATGGTTTTGATTTTTGCGTTTTGACTTGTGTTTCTATTTGGGTTTCTTCCTCTACTTGGTGTGAATGGGTATTGGTTGGTGATATTTTAGAACCCAGAAGGCAAAGTTCCAACCTTTTTGTGGGAAAGGCTATTGCACCTTTGCCACGAATCTGGCCAAGCCGTCTCACTTCTTGGCAGCCGCCACCACCCTTGCAATTCCCTGGTTGCTGTAGAGTTGTCGTGAAAGGTGATGTTCTCCCTCCCTGACATGGCCGCCTCCGTTAAATCCTCCTCTATCTCTATATGCACTGGGAAATTTGGTTAAAGGGTAAAATTAAGGGTATAGGTTTAATTAATTAGGATTACATTTTAATTAAATAGGGTTAACCATGATGTTAGATTTAACTAATTAGGATTTTACCCCAATTAAACATGTGTTGAATATGTTCATTCCCACCTAAAATTAGTGATTGCCACCTAGGAATGGTGAGTAGGATAGATGAGCAACACATCATCACTTGACAAAGGCTCATTAACGATAGGGACCATTTTGAAACAAATTTTTTTTGGGGGATGCTTTTAAAAAGAATATTTTTATAGGGACTAAAAACAAAACTCGCTAATTTTATAGGAATCAAAAACATATTTTACCCTTAATTTAATAAGGCACTCATTTTTGAATCAGTCAACAACAACCAGCAAAATAGAAAAACATTATCCTGCTAGTCAGTTTCATAGATCAATTGATATTTGATGCCATTAGGGTCTATCAAAATTCCATAGCTGATCCATGTTAAAAAATTTGCCCAAGTTTTACATTGTGCACTAACTATGTAACGCTATTCTCCTCTTTTATCTGGACTTGGGACACTATATAATGTTTGACAAAAAGCTTGACATAGGCAGAGTTTAACTGTTCTAAAATCAGTCAAAGCAGGATAATTACTTTGTTGATGTGTTAATCCAGTTTTGATAAATGAATTTTTCATAAATAAGGATATGAAGAACAAACTAACTTGACACATTTTTGTTGGAATATCTACAAAATATCTTAGAGGAAGAGAATGATGCATAATAAATTAAGATGAGTTTATTGTTTTTTATAAATTATGTTAGTTTAGGGATAATTGTGTTACCATATTTTTAGGATCTTATCTTATTAGGAACCTTATCTTACCTTCGGTAAGTTACTTATTATTTGATGTGGATAGGTCTCTAGTTCTTAACCTAATTCCTAGTATAAATAGGAGTTAGTGCTTTGTCTTTTGTATCTCATCATAATCATAAAACAACATATGAATTTATTATTCAAAGTTTTCATTCTCTCTTTTCCTCCCTACCTACTTAAACCCTATAATTTTCAACATGGCATCAGATGGGTTCAATTTTCCATGACCTCTCCTGTCACCATTCCTCAGCTAAGTTCATTAAAATTGGAACTCCTGTTTGGTATACTCTATTTTTCCCTTAATTTTCAGCAACTATATTCTGCCTTCCCCCATTGGCTGTAACAAACTCTGGTCACCTGGCTGGAAACGATTCCTATCTAACAGAGGAAGATTTATTGCTGGTAAAATTAGAAGGAAATACAGAAATGTAAGAGCAATGCTCCCAGTGATGGTAAATTCCTTTTGCCTCAACCTATAAGCTGAAAACTGAAAGCAAATCACATGACTCTCTCTCCCTCTCTAACTTGCCTATTTAAACTGACCTGAGATCTGTTTCCTTTCTCCCCTACTTCAGGGTTTGTTTGGTTTGAGAAAACATTTTTTGTTTCCAATTTTTTACCATTTGCTGTACAAATATTTGAAAATAGGGAACAAAGTGAAAATAAGGTGACATTCTTGTAATTATTATTGAAACAGGAAAATGGAAACAAAAACATTTTTTTCAAACAAAACAAGCCCTAACTTTCCCTCCTATTTTCTATGTACATGTTGATTCTCCCTCCTAAGGTGGTTTTATGCCTACGGAAGCAAACCATTAGAGCCTTATTAGTCTCAATTTTGGTATTAATTATATCCATAATCCTATCATACATCAATGTTATCTGCCTGAAAAGCTGCCTTGTCCTTAGGTAGAAGGAAGGAGGCTGGCTGCAAATGTTTTTGTTTTCATAATTTACCACTGACTTCCCCAAGATGAGCCATTCAGTAATAAGCTTCCAATGTTTGTTGGGGTCTTGGGTTGAAAGGATAATATACCCTCCGGGAAAGTCTGCTGGGCCAAGCCCAAATTCCTCGTCCTAATGGCCCTGTAGATTTAATCTTTGAAATTCAAATACATCATGGAGGGAGTTACCGGGGGCGAGAATAAAGGGGGAAGATGTTCACATCCATGATTATAGGGATTAGATTAGCCAGACATTAAGGCCAGGCATTTATATAAAGAACCATTTGGCCCTCTTAATTGGGCATCTTCACACATTATTCCCAAAAAGAGGCTGACTCTGGTCAATATTCCGGGGCTTAGGTCGGCCACAGTAGGGATCTGTTTGTGAACAGATAACTTTAGGTGCTATTGGGAAATCATCATTGGTTTCCATTCCTGAAGGAAGGATGAGTTTGATTGGTTGAGAACATTTAGCCTTCTTCAGATGGGAGACATGAAGAACCAAGTGTATTTGGGTAGTAGGTGGCAGCAGCAACCTATAGACCACTTCCCTTACATGGGTTATGAATTGGAAAGGATCATAACACTGAGCTAACAATTTGTGATGATAGGAAGTGCTCATTTTTAACTCAAAATCCTTCTTGTCTATGTGGAAGATATGGTTATAACAGGTGATGATGATGTTGAGAAGCAAATCCTAAGAAAAAAGTTAGCAGCTCAATTTAAAATGAAAGACCTTGGAAGATTGAAGTACTTCTTTGGGATTGAGGTTACTAACTCCCGACAAGGTATTTCTCTATTTCGAATTAAATGTCTTTGATCCCCTTAAAGAAACAAGTTAGGTTGTAAAGCTACTTGAGCACCCATTGAACAGAATCATAGGATTGGAAATGATGAAGAGCGCCCAATCAAGGACCAGTATGGAAGCTGATATACTGGACCAAACATAGCCTATGTAGTTAGTGTGGTCAACCAATTCATGCACGATTTATGAGAGAGACATTTATAGGCAGTGAGCAAAAAAAAAACTTCAATATTTGTAGTGTACTCCAAGAAGAGGCTTATTGTTCAAGAAAAGGGGAAAGCTATCCATGGAGGTATCCACCGATGCATATTATGCAGGATCAATCATTGAGAAAAGATCTACCTTTAGGTATTGAGTGTGCTTGGGTGGTAACCTAATAACATGGAGAAGTTAGAAAGAATGTTATTGCTCGGTCAAGTGCAAAGGTTGAATTTTGGGCTTTGGCACAAAGAGTATGTGAGCTATTGTGGATAAAGATTATACCAGAAGACCTTAGAGTAAAGTACAAAGCTCTTCTGAAGCTATTGTGTGACAATTAGTTTCCCATAACCCAATTCAACATGATAGGACAAAACACATTGGAATAGAGTGGCACTACATCAAGGAAAAGTTAGATAGTTGTATTATAACTAGCATATGCTCCTTCAGGATGTCAATTGGAAGATTTATTGACCAAGGCACTTCCCACAAAGCGCTGTCAAGATCTTATTGGCAAGTTGGGAATGATAGATATTCATTCACCAGCTTAAGGGTGAATGTTATATTGCACAATCAACTCATGATTAGTTTCCCTTTATTTTCTCTTTTACTTTTCTTTTGAACAGATTTAGTTTTCCTTGATTTATTTATGTTATTAGGACAGATTTCAGATTTTATTCTAGGCTAGCATTTATTTGAAGGTAATCATGTAATATGAATCAATTCATAAAAAATATTCGGATATTTTTCTCTGTTATTTCAAGTATCGATTTACTATTGAGAGTCTTTATTCTCTATTTTCTTCCTTCCTTACCTAAACCCTATAATTTCAACAATTTTAATAAGATGTTGAATTTTTATTTTTTGGGGGTCTTAGATTTTGGACCTGGGCCTAACTCAACCCAAAAGCTAGCTTCTAGGGTGAGGACTGCCCAACACTTATAAACTTTTATTTGGCCTTATCTCTAGGCAATGTGGGACTCTAACACACCCCCTCACGCCCAGGGTTGGACATCTGGAGCGTGGACATCTATACGGGTGGCGGCCCAATAACAACGGATCATCTAGGATAGGCTCTGATACCATCTTAGATTTTGGACCTGGGCCTAACTCAACCCCAAAAGCTAGCTTGTAGGGTGAGGATTCCCCAAGGCTTATATACTTTAACTTGGCCTTATCACTAGTCAATGTGGGACTTTCCAACACACCCTCTCACGCCCGGGGCTGGACATCTGGAGCGTGGACACATCAAGGGGTGGAGGCCCAATAACAACGGATCTAGGATAGGCTCTAATACCATCTTAGATTTTGGACATGGGCCTAACTCAACCCCAAAAGCTAGCTTGTAGGGTGATGACTACCCAAGGCTTATATACTATTAAATGGCCTTATCACTAGTCAATGTGGGATTTTCTAACACACCCCCTCACGCCCAGGGCTGGACATCTGGAGCGTGGACACATCAAGGGGTGGGGCCCCAATACCAACGGATCTAGGATAGGCTCTGAAACCATATTAGATTTTGGACCTTGGCCGAACTCAACCCCAAAAGCTAGCTTGTAGGGTGAGGATTGCCCAAGGCTTATATACCACAATTTGGCCTTATCTCTAGGCAATGTGGGACTCTTAACACACCCCCTCACGCCCAGGACTGGACATCTGGAGCGTGGACAACTATACGGGTGGCGGCCCAACAACAACAGATCATCTAGGATAGGCTCTGATACCATATTAGATTTTGGACCTTGGCCGAACTCAACCCCAAAAGCTAGCTTCTAGGTGAGGACTGCCCAACACTTATAAACTTTTATTTGGCCTTATCTCTAGGCAATGTGGGACTCTAACACACCCCCTCACGCCCAGGGCTGGACATCTGGAGCGTGGACATCTATACGGGTGGCGGCCCAATAACAACGGATCATCTAGGATAGGCTCTGATACCATCTTAGATTTTGGACCTGGGCCTAACTCAACCCAAAAGCTAGCTTCTAGGGTGAGGACTGCCCAACACTTATAAACTTTTATTTGGCCTTATCTCTAGGCAATGTGGGACTCTAACAGGGGGGAAGGGGAGAGGATTAGAGAGAGAGAAAGACATGTGTATATGTTCCTTTTCCTTGGAAAATATCTGCTAAGTTATGCCTGTGATTACTGTCTCTTCCCCTCCATGACCTGGATTGGAGTCCTGGACAACTAAACTGTAGAAGGAATGCCATTTTTATTTGACCCACGTTTTGTTAGTCTTTCAACAAATAGACTTAGAGCCTGGTTATTAGCAAATCCATATTCTTTAAGAAGGTAACTAGCCCAAGATTCCTAAAACATGAGAGTACAAAACCTAACAATTCCATGAACACATGCGGCATAGGGCTTATTTATTATTTTGGAAAATTTGATGCTTAGGAAAGTAAGAAACTAAAAATATAACATATGATATGACACATGCATTTGCAGTTAGCCACACCACTAAAGTATTACAGAGTTAGATCACAATTTACAGATATGATTATTCTTTTATCTTTGTTTCATTAAAACTTGCCTCACTTTTTTCATTTTAATCTATTCACAGAAAAGTCCCAGATAGGCCCAGAGATCCTGCTAAATGGAGTGAAATTGCTGATGTTGTGTCAGCATTATCTATTCCAGTTATAGCAAATGGTGATGTCTTTGAGTATGATGATTTCCAACGCATTAAATCTGCTACAGGTAGCTGAAAATAATTCTTCAATACTTCAACAGATTTTTCAGTTATTTGTTAGAATTGTAGAGACTGTGCAATGAAACAAACTTTGAAAGTGGTTTATTTCTATTATAAAATTCAGTGAGCTGAGTTGCCTTGTCTGTATTTACATTGCAACACAATCTCTCTCTGTCCTTGTTAATGAGTTCTCTACAAGCTGCCATTAAAACACTGACAAGATGCAACTCATTCTCTTGGAAAGTAAGGAGATGAACCAAAGCTAACAAATTTCTCTCTGTGATGACATTCATAAACTGCATATTCGTCTCTATCCTAAAGCCATGATAGATTCCCCTCAATTCTGCAGGAGTGATTGGGCATACCCTTAGGCTTAACCTTCCCAACAGCTGCCTTGGATCAAGCCTCCACATCATACTATTGGTAATCTTTGTATTCCCATTTGTGTTATTTTGAACTTATACCTCTAGGGGAAAGTTCCAATTTAGTCCTTATGACAACACTTAGACAATGTACACTGCAGTTTGAGGAGAGTGATTTCATAATATAAAGACGTGGATATTCTTCTGTTCCTAAAGTATATTTTAAATGTAGGAAACAAAATCTCTATAATAACTCCGAGGCAGCTCTTAGAAGCTTTAGAAAATCCAAGGATATGAATGTAACACTAAAGAGACTTAACCAATTTCTTTTAGGATTTTCCTGTTCATCCTCCTTTACTTGTGCATAAGAAACCCTGCAGTCTTACACATACAGGCTTGCACATGCACGCAAACAAACACACATTTGGGGGGTGAGGTGGCAATGGTGGGGAGGTTGTCAACATTATAAGTATATATTATGTGGCTTACCAAGGCTGATAAGGCTTCTTACTAGATGTCACTCATGGGCCTGCGAATATAACTTACAAGTTGTGTAGAAATCCCATTAAAGAAAAGTTAGGCTAAGTATGTATTTAACATAAAGCCTTAAATGAAGAAAGTTATCAGTTTTTATCACATTTGATGTGTGGATATCCACTTACTTCACGAGTATGATACTTACTCTGTTTAATAACTTTTTTGTAGACTCTAACTTTCATTAATCCAACTATTGAATCTCGTGATATCATCTAAATAATCATGTATATCTAATTTTAGATAAATTGGAAAATTGGACATTTATAGGTATGCAATCCTATAGTTGACATTTACTTAGATTAGTTACATTTTTGGTCTTTGAAGTTTCATAAATGTGTGATTTTGGTCTCTGTAGTTTTTTTGTTGCTTCAATTAAGTTCCCATAGTTTTCTAATTAAGCAAATGTGATATCTCCGGTAGTGTTGTAGTTTTTATTTTTTATTTTTTTGTTGCTTCAATTAAGTTCCCAAAGTTTTCTAATTAAGCAAATGTGATCTTTCCGATAGTGTTCCATCCAATTGCTAGCTGGTTGAGTGACGCAGATGATGATTTTTGACATGCCAAGAAAGGGTGAACACTATGTTGCCAAAAATGGTCACCCACATCACTCAATTTTGTTATCTTCTATAAGCAAATGCCATTCTACCGTTAATGTTTCATCCAATTGTTAAAAAAATTTGTTGACGTGGATAATGATTTTTGACGTGGCACGAGAGAGGGAACATTATTTTGCCAAAAATTATCATCCACATCACCCAATTTTGTTAGAAATTAATGAAACACTAAATCATGCACTTATGGAACTACATGGACCAAAAGTGATTAAGCCTATAATTTACAAGGTATATTATACGTTAAATTAAAGTAATTTTATGAAGTATCAAATAGTTTATAAATTTTATTAAACTTCGTAGACTTGATCTATTGAATGAGAACTTTCAATCTGATTTTTGGATTGATGAAATTTAATTTAATATTAACAAAAACTTATTAAATGGACTAAGTATAATAAGAGTTACTCCTAGAGTAAGTGGATTATTCACACAGTATTTTATCTGGGTTATGACTTTTGTATTAAATATGCAATAAAATTCATACTTATTTTTTTATCATGATGATAGACTAGCTATTGATTTTTCATATTTACTTTCTAATTGACATTGGTTTGGCATAAGGTGCCTCGTCAGTGATGGTTGCTAGAGGGGCACTCTGGAATGCTTCAATATTTTCGCCTGAAGGCAAAGTTTCTTACGAAGTTGTGAAAACAGAATATATTAGGAAGGTAATATTTTTCTTTGTTCTAAATTTACTACAATACACACTTTTGGCCTTTTATTATTTACCTCGAGATAAATGTTACTCATGAATAGACAATTTGTAAACCCAGTTAGACTGTTATTCTTTCAGTCTTATGATATTTCCAATTTAGATGAATGGTTTTATATATTCTCATATTGGTGGATGGCTTTGGGCTAGTGGGTTCACTCACAGTACTATGTACTAAATGTAGCTATTTTCTATTTTTTTTTTATTTCAGTGCATCTTGTGGGATAATGATATTAAAAGCACCAAGCATACACTAAAGGAAATGATAATGCATTATTCTTCTCTAGAACTCCCTGAAGGGAAGGCTGTGATCAAATCTGAGTCCATGGCAGATCTAGCGTAAGTATATATTTCTTTATTGCTTACCTTCTTGCTTGCAATATAGGTTAGGTGTTGACTGAACAATCCCTTGGTGTTCAATACTCACATGGTTGTTGATTCCAATCACTTTTCCGTGACTTTAAACTGTCATCTGTAAACAAATAAATGAAAAGAATAATGTACTAAGTTCCTTAGGAGACTACTTGATTATGGGATTGAATCCTAGTCAGACCGCTTTGCTTCACTTCAGCCACCCACCCACCCTGTCCCCCTCCATGCCTAAGGTCTTAGACCTCCTTTTTAACCTAAGTAATAAAGTAATAATGATGATGATGATAATGATAGAATCAATGGATCACTACTTATTTCCTTTGTGTCAATATGAGGTGCACATAGCATTATCTGACATTCCCTACAACTATATATGCACATTTGATGTGAACCTTTTATATGTAAAATAATTCTCTTTTTCAGTAGTAAAGGAGGAGATAAAGAAATTGAGGAAAATAAACATTCCTTGTAGACACTGTAAAAACAAAGTGGAAAATTTTACAAGACATAAAAAAAGAGCTTGCCAATCCCACTGCATGTCTACTTGGGAGGCACTCAAAGAAACCATGACCTGTACAGTACACCAAAAGAAACAATGAAAATATGCCTGTCCTATAGTAAACCTAAAGAAAAATATTTTCTTTTGAAAAGCTGAAAATTTCTCTCCAACCCAGGCACCAGATGGTGGCAAATATAAGATACTGCCATGAAATTTCACCCTTCTTTCTTGGCCAAAATCCTTGAACATGCTAAAAATTCCTAATTCTTGAGGGCTCCAAGATTTGTAACTTGGCTGCTGGCTGCTGGACAAAGTAGAAACAGATGATTGGTTGTTCTTGGATCAGGGCAACACATGACATACGTATCAGGTCACCTTGTATGGTTAACAGAATTGCAACTTATCATTAACATTGATCTTATCAAATATTGCCATCCAAATAAAAGATTTGATCTCTTGGAATGGGCTTTATAAATCTATATGGGATATTGAAAACAAGAATTTTCTGTTATAGAACATGGTTAAGAAACTGGGAGAAAGATTTATGAGGAAACAAACCAGATATATCAAGAGTCCAAAACAACCTTTCAAGACCAACAGAACAAATTGTGTAAATACTTGTTATTTTAAAAATTAATTTGTTGTCAGCTGGTGGCACTCTGCACATCATGTGTCCATCATTCTAAAAATTTAATCCTTTACGTTGGAGTTTGTAACTGTTAGAGTCCCACATTGTCTAAAGATAAGGCCAAATTAGAGTATATAAGTCTTGGGCAATTCTCACCTTACAAACTAGCTTTTGGGTTGAGTTAGGCCCAGGTCCAAAATCTATTATGGTATCAGAGTCTATCCTAGATGATCCGTTGTTATTGGGCCGCCACCCGTATTGTTGTCCACACTCCAGATGTCCAGTCCTGGGCGTGAGGGGGTGTGTTAGAGTCCCACATTGCCTAGAGATAAGGCCAAATTAAAGTATATAAGCTTTGGGCAATCCTCACCTTACAAGCTAGCTTGTGGGTTGAGTTAGGCCCAAGTCCAAAATCTATTAGTAACCACCATCATAGTAATAATATTTTTGCCACAAATTCAATAGTGAAATCTTGACCATTGAACTTATAATCAATGACTCAGATTCACTCAAAGTCAGTGATTTTCCCGCCACAAAGTCATTGAATCCAAAACCCACAAAGTCACCGTGATTTTGGGTCGATAAGGACTATTTTTTTCAAATTCAATGATCAAGATTTTTCCATATGTTCAAAGTAATATTTTTGCCACAAATACAATAGTGAAATCTTGACAATTGAATTTGAAATCAATGGCTCAGGTTCACTCAAAGTCAGTGACATTCCCGCCACAGTTACTATATCCAAATCCAATACTTGTGGCGGGAAAGTCACCGTAAACCATTAATTTCAACTTTAATGATCAAGATTTTATCACAGGTTCAATATAATATTTTTGCCACATTCAATAGTGAAATCTTAACCACTTAATTTGAAATAAATGGCCTATATTTACTCAAAGTAAGTGACTTTTCTTCCACAAAGTTGGTGAATCCAAATCCGATATTTTCAAATTTGGATTCAATGACTTTATGGCGGGAATGTTACTGTGATTTTGGGTGGATATGGATCATTGATTTCAAATTCAATGATCAAGATTTTACCATATGTTCAAAATAATATTTTTTGCCACATTCAATAGTTTAATCTTGACCATTGAATTTGAAATCAATAGTCCAAATTCACTCAAAGTTAGTGACTTTCCTGCCACAAAGTCATTACATCGAAATCCGATATTTGTGAAAGTCACTGAAACTTTGGGTGGACATGGACCATTAATTTAAAATTCAATGACCAAGGTTTTATCATATGTTCTAAATAATATTTTTAACACAATCTTGTCCATTGAATTTGAAATTAATGACCCAAATTCACTCAAAGTCAGTGACTTTCTCGTCACAAAGTCACTGAATCCAAATATGATATTTTCATATTTGGATTCAGTGACTTTGTGGCGAGAAAGTCACCGTGACTTTGGGTGGATATGGTTCATTGATTTCAAATTCAATGATCAAGATTTTACCTCAAATTAATATTTTTGCCACAAATTCAATAGTTAAATCTTGATTATTGAATTTGAAATTAATGGCTCAGATTCACTTAAAGTCGATGACTTTCCTGTCACAAAATCACTAAATCCAAATATATTCGGTGATTGGCGGAAAAGTCGTCATGACTTTGGGTGGATATAGACCATTGATTTCAAATTCAATTAAGATTTACCATATGTCAAAAATAATATTTTTGCCACAAATTCTATAGTGAAATCTTGACTATTGAAATTTGAAATCAATGACCCAAATTCACTCCCAAAGTCAATGACTTTCCTGCCCTAAAGTCATTGAATTCAAATCCAATATTTTTGGATTTCGATTTAGTGAGTTTGTGACGAGAAGGTCATCACTTTTCATAGATATGAATCATTGATTTCAAATTTAATTATCAAGATTTTATCATGTGTTCAAAATAATATTTTTGCCACAAATTCAATAATGAAATCTCGATCATTAAATTCAAAATCAATGGTCCATATTTATTCCGTGACTTTTCCACTACAAAGTCACTGAATCTAAATTTGATATTTTTCTCACCCATTTTCTTTGCATCACTTTTACATCACTCCTCTATTTTTTTTTTCATTTTATTACATCATTTATCATACTTATTACTTTCATTTGTATCTCTCTCTGTCCCATTTGGTTGCCGTGGCTATCATTATTCTTGTCTTTTATATGTACGGAATACTCTTTGAGATAAATTATTTATAAAACAACTCATACAACATACATTTTCTTTCTATCCCTCTTCATTATATCATCCATCACATTTCACACTTCTATCTCTTTCATAGTTGTACAAGATTGTTGTACATTAATGTTGTATGATTATAATTTCTCATACTCTTTGATTTTGATGTTTCAGGGAACTCTACGGGCAGGAAGAGTACTACAAGTTAATAAAATCAGATTCTTTTGAAGGATATAGATAATGCATTTCTGGGGCTTAAGAATTCAGGGTGATGACATGGCAGCCCTAGTTTAGGATTATGACACCTCCCGCGAAGTAAGCACTTGCTGCAAGAAACTCGCATAGCCCGCCAATTTAAGACTCCTAAAATCGAATTCTAGTTTTGTTCATGAATGGAGATAACTAGATGAGCTAACTGCTACAAAGTACAAACAAATGTTTGAGGCTTTTTTTCATGAATTGTCATTCTTTTTAATGGAACTGTAATATTTTTTGTAATTATTTCTTAGTGAAATACAAACAAAAATGCGACTGACTGGTTTTGCATACAACCCGATATTTTTTAGTGCTACTAACACTCTTTAACGCTCTTTTTAATACACTATTTATGATTGGTTAAAATTCACATGGATCCCATCAAATTTATATGGGTTACACTACACTATCAATATGGTGGGATTCATGTGATTTTCAATTTATCACAATTCACAAAGAATGTTGGAAAAAGTATGTCAAAGAGTGTGTTGCTAGCACTTTTTATATTTTTTAATTATTTAAAAAAGATGTTTTTATAATCGGTAAAAGTTATATGATCTGAATTCCCCACCCCACCCCCAATTTTATTGGTCATGACCAGTGAACTAACTATTTGTTGAGTTAGAATATAGATTGATTTATTTTATTTTCAAAAAAGAAAGGGATAAACGATCTGAAATTTGTAACAGGTTGATATAAAATAAAATAGGAGAATGTTATTAAAACGTTTCATATAAATCTATCGTTCACCTGAACTTATAATATTCGGAAGTGTTTATACTATAAATTGAGTAAAATAGGAAAGTTTTACGGTATCAAAAACAGAAAAAAAGATGAATAAAGAGTGACACATGTCAAGATAAATATGGGGTAATAATGATATTTTATAAATAAAAAAGAACTAAACAAAGTTAATGATTGATGACAACAATAAGAGGAAAATAAGGGGACTTACAACATCAAAGAAAGATAATAGAAAGATCTTTCTCATCTTTATTTTAAAGATTGCAAAAAATTAAATGTTATTGAACCAAGAAAATTATATGTGTATATTTGTGAAAATAAATAAAAATTAATTGATAAAATATAATGTTCACAAATAACAATATCAAATTTTAAATTTAATAAGAATAAATAAAAATAAGTTAAAAATCATATTGAAATTATTCTTTTAAATTTTAAATTTATGATTCGATTGAAATTGCATACTCATGCTTGAGAAATCTCTAGATGAAGCATCAGAAAAATCTTTAAATTGTTATATCAGTTCATGTGTTCAATCTTTATTTTACATAAAAAAATAAATTGAATTTTATATAATTTAATTTTGTTAAACGAGTGCCATAGAATTATATTTATTATATTATGTTGCTTATTTATACCGAAAATAATCTAATTAAAATAAGAAGGGGGTTTTAACTCAACATTTAACTACCCTATACAAATTTGTGATGGAGGAGCCTATGGTTTTCTCTGCGGGGTCTGGCTTTCAGAAGGCCGTTCCACCGGAGGAAGTTGAAGCAGATCATAGTACTAAACCATCCTTCAAGGATAAGGTTATGGGTTCTAAAGCAATGGAGACAGAGAGGAGACACAAAGATCTTATAGGTGAAAAAATTATGCAGGTGAGTTGGCAGGATGGCAATAGACTATTGCCTACTTGTCAGATTGATGAAGGTTTCTTCCAGGAGTTATGTAAGCCATGGAAGGGTGCTCATGTTGTTAAGCTTTTAGGAAGATATATTGGCTATTTAGCAATGAAGGACAAGTTGGAGAAGACGTGGAAGCTTACTGGTGGGAAACAGATTCTTTGTTGTGTCTATTGATCAGGAGGAGGATGTGATCAAAGTCGTGAATGGGGGACCGTGGATGATTTATGATCATTACTTATCAGTGAGAGCATGGTCACCAGAGTTTGTGGACAATTAATAGAACCTTGGCCTGGGTTAGGTTTCCCAATCTAGGACTGATGTTCTATAATGAGGATGTTCTTATGGGAATTGCTTCTATGGTTGGAGAACCAGTCAAAGTAGATAAAACAACTCTTAATATTTCCAGAGGAAGGTTTGCAAGGAAATTGATTTAAATGTTCCAGTTGTTGGCAAAGTTTGTATCCAAGGTCAATGGGTCAATGTGGAGTATGAAGGTTTGCATGTTATTTGTGCATCTTGTGGGTGCTATGGTCATGTTGCCCGTGTTTGTTCCCAGACTCCAACCAAGCTGAAGAATGGAGATGCACAGGTGTTTGATCAAGGTGTAGGTGGTGCAACTGCTCAGTCAACAGTGCAGGCGGCGGCAAGGGTTGCAACCAATCACAACCCTAGCGGTGAGGATGGGAGTAAGAGTGTAACTGAATCTTCTTTAAAGAAAATCCCTGAAGATATGCATGGTGATTGGTTAGTTGTATCTAGACGGAAAAAGGGACAAAAACAAAAGGAAATCAAGGCAAAGAATGGGGAGCATAAGGAGACTTTCAAGGGAAACCGTTTTGAATCCTTAAATGTCATTGATAAGGAAAGTTCAATTTCTCAATCTCAGGTGCAGACCGAGCCTATTATAAGGGAGCAACAATCTAATATTACAAAGGATAAAGTGTGGCATCGTAAGCGTGCCCGCAAAGATAACGTGGCACTTGTGATTAAGGAGCCAGGTGGAGCAAAAATAGTAACGGATCAACACGTGGTATCTTCAATTTCAACCACTAAATTAGTGGAGAAACCAGCTACGGTGATGATTGGTAACATGAAAGTCTTTGACCTTGGTGGTGGTACTAAATCAACCATGAATCTTTGCAAAGTGGGCCCTAAAAGATACAAATTTCAGGAGGAAGGATCTACTTCTTTGAAGCATGATAATGAGGAGGCGTCAGAAGACCACGTGCCTCATGTTGCGGACTTGGATAATATGGTTAAGATTGTGGACGACCCATCACAAGTGGATAGGGGAACTAATAGTGATAATATGCTCATTGAGATGTAGTGGGCCTACTCATTATTTTCATTATTTTTTATGGATAATAATTGGAAATTACTAATGTGGAATTGCAGAGGGGGTGCGCATAAGGCTGGGCGTAGATACATGCGCAATTTAATTCAACGTCATCAACCTATGATTTGTATTCTTGTGGAAACTCACCGTGCCTTTAGTGGAGCAGAAAGTTTTTGGAGAACCTTGAACTTTAAACCTTGTGCCATTGTTGAAGCCACTGGTCATTCGGGAGGTATCTGGGTTCTGGGGGATGCAAGGGGTGATTTTAAGATTAATATCCTGCATTACTTCCCCCAAGCTATTACATTTTCTATTTCGCATGGTGGTAGGATGTGGGCATGCAGTGCTATTTACGCAAGCCCGTGTCCAACTGGCCGTGAGTTGTTATGGTCTCATCTTATTTCTATTCGAGACAATATTAATTGGTGACTTTAATGAAATTCTTCTTCCATCAGAGGTGAGAGGGGGAGCTTTTATTCGGAACCGGGCTGATAAATTTGCTAATGTTCTGGATCTTTGTCGGTTAATGGATATTGGTGCTACTGGGGGTTCATTCACTTGGTTTAGGAAGGATCAACGTGGCAACAACATTTCCAAGAGGTTGGATAGGGTGGTTGTTGATTATGATTGGCGGACGATGATGCCAGAAGCTTTTGTGGAAGTTCTTTGTCGAGTGAGCTCTGATCATTCCCCTATCCTCCTTCACTGTAGTGATGAGCCAGCTCCCTTTAAAGGTCGTCCTTTTCGTTTTCTGGATGCTTGGACTACTCATCCAGAATATCGTCCAATTTTAGTAGATGCTTGGATTTCGTCTGCTCGTAGTGTGGTGGACAGGCTTAATAAGGTGAAAGAGGAGTCTCTGATTTTCAATTCCAAAACCTTTGGAAACATTTTCAGACGGAAAAGACGTGTGGATGCTAGGCTCCGTGGTGTGCAAATGGAGCTAGATTGTTCTCCTTCTCCTCAGTTACTGAATTTTGAAAAGGATCTTCAAAAAGAATATACTGAGATTTTCAAACAAGAGGAAATCCTTTGCTTCTAAAAGTCTAGAGAGAAATGGGTTCGTTTGGGTGATAAGAACAATAAGTTCTTTCATACTCTGACTATTGTTAGACGCCGAAAGAATAAGGTGACCGGTTTGCATCTTATGAACGGATCTTGGAGCACAGATGCCACTACAATCAAAGGTGAGGTTTTGAATTTCTATAAAGATTTATTTGCCACCAATCAGTCTTCCAATAATATTAATCTTGGGTTGAATTGTCCGACCCTTAGTAATGAGGGTTATCTTGCTCTTACTGCCCCTGTTCTTAAGGAAGAGGTTAAGAGAGCTCTGATGAATATGGGTGTTCCTATAAACCAGTCTTTTTAAAAAAATATTGGAATGTTGTGGGGATGACATTTGGTTACTAGTGAGAGATGCTTTTGCTAATGGGTTTTCTGATGCTTCACTAGTTCAAACTCTTGTGGTTCTTATTCCTAAAGTGAATTCACTATCTTATTTAAAAGATTTCAGACCTATTAGCCTTTGTAACGTTGTTTACAAAATTATTACAAAGGTTTTAGTTAATAGGATGAGACCTTTTATTGGTGACCTCATTGGCCCTTTGCAGGGAAGTTTTATTCTTGGCAGGGGGACTACTGATAATGCAATTTTAGCCCAAGAAATTGTTCATTTTATGAAAAGGACAAAATCAAAGAAAAGATTTCTAGCTTTCAAGATTGATTTAGAAAAAACTTATGATAGAGTGAATTGGTCTTTTCTGAAACATACACTTCAGGAGTTTGGGTTTCCTTCTATCACAATTAATCTTATCTTGTGGTGTGTGTAGTCCTCTTCCCTTTCTATTCTTTGGAATGGTTCTAAACTGGAGCCATTTTGTCCTACAAGAGGCCTTAGATAAGGAGATCCCATGTCTCCTTATCCTTTTGTTTTCTGCATGGAAATGCTGGCTATTTCTATCCAAAGGAAAGTGGATGACGGGAGTTGGAAACCAATTAATATCTCTAGGAATGGCCCCCCTATTTCCCATCTTCTTTTTGCTGATGATGTCTTACTGTTCTGCCAAGCTTCTAAAAAGCAAATTCGTTTGGTGAGTGAGGTGCTGCGCAGTTTTTGCCAAGCTTCAGGCTTGAAGGTTAATCTTGAGAAATCAAGAATGATGACTTCTGGTAATATATCTAGAGTGAGAAAAGATGTTTTCCAAATCTTATCTGATATAAAGATTGTTAATAAGTTGGATAAGTATTTGGGTTTCCCTCTGAATAATAGTAGAGTTCGGAAAACAGATTTCAATTTGGTTTTAGAAAAGATTGATAGACGTATTGCTTCCTGGAAGGCTTGTTTATTAAATAAGGCTGGCAGGGTTTGTCTTGCAAAATCAGTTCTAACTACTATTCCTATCTACCAAATGCAAAGCACATGGTTCCCTCAAGCTATTTGTGATTCAATAAATAGCAAAATCAGGAATTTTGTCTGGAGCGGCCAAACTGACCATAGGTCCTGGCATCCTGTTGGCTGGGAAAAGTTAATTATTCCAAGAAGGGCAGGTGGCTTGGGTCTTAGAGAAGCTCGGTGTGTTAATACTTCTCTTATGGGAAAGCTTGTTTGGGACTTGCTTCACAGGGAGGATAAGTTTTGGGTTCGAGTGCTCAAAGAAAAATACATTTCATCTGGGTCCATTCTTAGTGCCACGAAAACTGGTATGGCTTCCCCTGTTTGGAAAGGTATTGTGAAAGCAAAAGAGGTTTTAAAGGATGGGTTCCGCTTTCGGTTGGGACCAGGTAATACTTCTGTCTGGTTTTCAGATTGGACTGGGATTGGAAATTTGTGTGATGTAGTCCCTTTTGTTCATACTTATGATGTCCATCTTGAGATTCGTCATGTCATCTCTGGAGGTACAGTGAACTTTAATTCTATCCGGACCTGTCTTCCGCACCACGTGCTTGATAAAATCTCCCAGTATAATCCCACTTTGAACGCTACAGCTCATGACCGCTGGGTTTGGGAACCTGCTAGCAATGGGATTTTTTCGGCTTCCTCTGGTTATAAGTGGCTTCTAAGTAAAGCCAATCATTCTCAGGACACGTTGAGGCCAACTAGCTGGGCTTGGAAGATTGCTTGTCCTGAGAAGGTTCGCATGTTTATTTGGCTGATTCTTCATGATGGGCTCCCTGTCAATGAAAAAAGATTTCGTTGCAATTTATCAACTGTGCCAGCTTGTTCTCGCTGCTCGCATCATACTGAGAACATTATTCATTGTTTGAGGGATTGCCCTCATTCATTGGAAGTTTGGTTGAGATTGGGTGTCTTCCATGACTCCTTCTTCTAGATCGATAATACGGCTGATTGGCTGAAACAGAATTTAAAAGGAGACAGAGGGTCTTTATTCTTGGCTTCTCTTTGGTGGCTTTGGAGGTGGAGAAATAACATTTGTTTAGATGCTAAGAAGTGGGATGTTAATTTTGTTTTCAGATCTATTAATGTTTCCCACGATGAATTCCTTGCTTTCCTAGGTCCTCAGGGATTAACTGTCTTTAATGAGTATCGTATAGCTCGTTGGTTACCTCCACCTGTTGATTGCATTAAAATTAATGTGGATGGGAGCTATCTTCTGTCTTTGAATCGTATGGGAATTGGGGGAGTTTTTCGAAATAACCGCATGGATTATTTGGGTGGTTTTTACGGTTATGCTGGTCAGGGTGATGCCTTTGAAGCGGAGTTGATGGCTATTCTTGAAGGATTGAAGCTGGCTTGGCAGAAAGGTTATAAGAATATTGTGCTGGAAACGGATGCCCAAGAGGTTTTGTTGACCCTTCAATGCAATGATGGGTTTGAAACACACAAGCACTTCACAACCATTTCTTTGATTCTGGAGTTGCTTCAGCCGGATTGGTCCATCCAATTACAACATATCTATCGCGAGGCTAATAAAGTTGCAGACTGCTTGGCTAAGGACAGCACCCATAATGATGTTCTGTTGCTGTGGTGGGAGGACCCACCCCCTAATGTGGAGACTCTGTTGCTCTCTGATTTTTCAGCTATTGTTTAGTCTGTCTTTGTCTTGTTTTCTTTCCACTGCATCAAAAAAAAAACTACCCTATACAAACATCCTACAATGATTATCAGAATTAAAACACTCTAATATGTTTGTTACACCTGAATATAAGATGAAAAATACTATGATTTCAAGCTCTCTCTCAATCACGTACACAACGTACAAACACTAGTTCTTTTTATCGAAGTTGTCTTTTCAACAAAGTTAACTATGAAATAGTAAGAAAATAGTGGTTATGTAGTTTTTTCCTAATCACTTAGAAGCAAAAATTATTGGAGGCTATTTTACTACAAGAGAGGATTCGTATCCATGAAATATATGAAGTTGAACTGGAAGGTACAATGTTGTCATGGTCCTTTATATTTATCAACAATATCATCTCTTCAAGTAGAGTTGTTTCAATCATCACCACCGTCTTGTGTTACAAATATGTGCATAACGTAGAGAGTAGCTTCTGTCTAGATCCATACTTGAAATGTGATTTTGATATAAATCATATAGGATAATTCAATAATTGTCCTATTTTTTTTTATCCCCAAGATGGATTAGGTATTTTACCCAATTGGAACATAGATAATTTCCACTAGAACAACGAGATATGTGAGCTAACCATTTACGGGGAAGCTTCCCCTGTCTTCTATCTCGACTCGCCAAACCGCGATGGGAACACTTCTAATGTATTTGCTGTAGCTGGTAGAATGAGTAGCCACCACCATTTTCCAAGCAACTAGCACACCTGAACGCATCTAAACCATCAGCTTCAGCTTCGTGTGTGCCGCTGCTTAGCTAACATCCACTATGTCCATCCACGTCGCAGTCGCTCATCACAACACCCTATTATGACCATTGCGATTGCCTTTGCTGGCTCCATTGGAAGAGGAAAAACTAAATTGCGAGAGGGGGTTCCTTGTTAAAAATGTATTCTTTCTCCTTATGCTCTCTTGTGAAGTCTAAAATAGCTCCCAGTAATTTGCGAATTTGAATTCAGCTTTGATTTATTCTAACACACACTTTGTGATTGTAATGTTTGATTATAGTTAGTTTAGTTGGTCAATTTTTTAAGTTTCACTTTCTTTTTTTTTTTGGTCTTAAATGACCGATTCCATCTGCAAGTGTATTTTCGTATGAGTTTACGTAATTTAATTAATAACTAGTTATTATATACAATAATTTTTAGAGTTTTTTCTTTTTCAAAAGTTAACATTTTATTTTTTTAAAACATACTAATTAAAAAATTATATTTAAAGTTTTTTAAATGTAATTTTTAATTAAAGATTTTATTTTTAATTAAAAAATCTCAAACAACCTAACCTTAACCAGATCGGGATTTAGCAGCAAATTTTTTATAAAAGGTAATTAATTAAAGAAAAGTATAATAACAAAAAATAAAGTTTACAAGGCAATATTATTAATTATATTAATATGCATATCACTTTTGTCCAACGTGCTTCGTAAAACGTGTACACTCATTTTCAACCATTGATTTTTAGAATCAATTCTAACTAAACGGACCTCAGTTAGTTAGGGTGGAGATGAGGACAGCATCCGAGTCATGGTACATTGTGATTTAGAATTCTTCTACCTATGAGCTTGACCCTGAGGAATAGGGATATCGATCAACAAGGTAATCTCTTCAACTAGAGTTGTTTCAGTCATCATCACTGTTATGTATTGTTATAAATATATGCTTGTTTTAATTGGAACCTCAATTTTACATAATCTAGAGTTTTCCAGAATTTATAAGGAGTAATATTGGTCATCAACTTTTTTCTTTTCTTCTTGTAACAAACATATTGTAATTCTAGAAATTTCACTCCCTTATTAAAATATATTTTCCTTCTTTTGCTCTCTTAGCAGATGTAGCCTCACTTTGCTCCTTGTAAAGTCTAAACTAACAAAAATTTCAAAACTTAATTCAGCTTTGATTTATTCTAACACACGTATGTAGTGTGATTGTAATGTTTCCTATAGTTTTTCTACCAATTCTTTTTAGTTCCATATATTTGTGTACACATCAGATGTGCTAGTTCGTTCAATTGGTCAAATTTTTTTTCTCATATATTAAGTTTCATTTTCATTTCTTTGGTCTTAAAATCACCTTATTCCCCGCACGAGTTTATTATTTTGGAATAAATAAATTAATTCATAACTAGTTATTATCTCTAATAATCAATACAAGAATTTTTAGAGTTTTTTCTTTTCAAAAAGTAACATTTTAATTTTTTAAAAAACATACAATAAAACTATTTTTGAAAATTTCTAAAATTAGTAATTTATTCATTTTAAAGTTTTTTAATTGTAATTTTTAATTAAAAATATTACTTTTCATTTGAAAAATAGATTCCAAACACCTGGTCTCAACCCGATGCTCATTTCATTGAAGGTCAGAATTTAGCAGGAATAGGGATGACAATGAGTACCCTCTGGGCAGGGTACCACAGTGCCCGTCCCCGTACCTGCGTTTTAAACAAAAGCCCGTACCCGCGCCCATACCCGCGTGGGCAGTAACTTTAGTGCTCGTCCCCATACCCGCTGGGCACCTATATGCCCGTACCCGCGCCCGTTACCCGCACTTTTATTAAGTAAAAAATTAACAACTTACTAAAAACATTAATTTAAGGAAACTATATCTCAATTGAAAAAGTTACTCGAAAATCGTCCAAACATAATTTTTATATATCAGTGATACAACAATTTAATTACATTGAAACAAAATATGTTAATGTTCTAAAACACAACAAATGATCAAAAGTTCATTTTTTTAAATATTACAATATACTTTCACGTCAAACTATTTTATAAACTTGGATATCATGTGTTAGAATTCTTCAAGATCCGTAAAAAATGATTATTAACACTAATTAGTCATATATTATAAAGTAAAAAAACACAAATAGATAGTTATAAAAATATATTTTTAATTTGTAATATATTATATGTATTAATTTTAAAAATATGCATAAATATATTTGATATTTTAATAAAATTAATATATCCCAATATATAATTATATATGGTATTTTTTATTAAATACTTATTTATATGAGTGCGGGTATGGGGCGGGCTGGACATCAAAGTGCCCGTACCCGCGCCCATCCCCATGAAAATATGCGGGCTTTTGTCCGTACCCGCGCCCATACCCGCTTTGCGGGTTTTTACCCTGCCCATTGCGGGTAATTTTTGTGGATACCCATAGGGTTTGGGCTCAATTGCCATTCCTAAGCAGGAAAACCTCAGCAAAAAGGGTAATTAATCAAAGTAAAGAATAATAATGAAAAAAAAAAGTTTACATCATGCGAAATATAAGAAATTGTTTTACCTCTATTGTATAATCTAGTGCTAAATAACCTCGGAAGTGGACAATACATTAGTGAATTTCAAATTAATTTTTTTAAATGCATATATGACTAGATAGAGAATATTGGTTTTACTCACAGAAGAGTTAAGGAACACTTCTGATGTGAACCCAACCGGGTAAGAATAAAGAATATGGTGACATGACTTTAAATGAAGTGACAGTTGCATTTAATGTAACTACCAAAATGCAACTACCAGTTGAAGAACCATCATTTAGCATGGAATGAAGCCATGTGGGGCAGCCAACTTAGCCTTCAATTTGCTGATTTAATTAGTTTTATTTGTTTTAATAAACTTTAGAGAGTTACAAGACACAAGGTTTTAATTTCTGGTGGTTACAAAACAAGGTTATAATGTTGTTTAATTGCATTAAAACCTTATGTCTAGCCGTTTGAACAAGCTTGCTAGGTACGGCTGAACCTGGACATTTTTGAAGCTACATGGAGACCCTTTAGCTAGCCAAAGGTTGCGGCCAACATGTGATAGAATGACTGAGTTATATGCCATCAATGTGCGGCTAGCATGTGCTTGAATTGGCTGAATAAAGAGTCATCAAATAGGTGCCAACAAGGAAGTAAATTGGGAAGTGAATAGCCATCAAAGTGGAGGCCAACATCATGAAGAGGAAGGTTACAAATTGAATGAAAACTTGATGAATTGGGGCTGTTACCTGCGGCCACTTATTGGCTGATTCATTAGCTACTTTAATCCATGTTTGGTGGTTACAAGTCAAGGAATAATGCAGCCACATGTGCCTAAAATGCTGGCTGGAATTTGCGGCCATCTATGCTAGTTTAGACCGAGTTTATTAGCTTAATTTATCTCTTAAATTAATTTAATTTGTAGTAGTTTTAATTAGGGTTGCTTGGTATATGTATGAGGGGTATTTTTGGGAGTAATTTGGGCGTGAAGGTGCAGCTGATTGCATGACCCTATTTCACCTTGTAAACTCTATAAATACATGTTTCATGCATGCAAGAAGAGGGAGATGTTTAATGCCAAGTTTATCAATATAAGTGAAAGTGATTTTCTCTAAATTTCTTGCTAGTCAAGAGTTGAAGATTATCAAAGGTTCTTCACCTTTGTGTGTGTATCTTCAAGGGCTTATCTTTCAACTCTTGAAAGTGTGACGTCCATCTTCTATCATTTCTAATTTTCCTACTTCTTCTAGTTTGTTCAAAAACCTATTTTTCCTATACGTGCTACTTGAAATATATGCGATTTATTTTTCAAGTAATCAAAGGTTGAATATTAGTTTTTGTCATCCTTCTATTTTATTTTAAAAATAGTGTTTGAATTCCCAAGAAAAGAGAAAAAGAAAAGAAAATAGCAAAAAGAAAAGAAAAAGAAAAAATTGCAAGAATAGAAAAGGTGCTTGTCAAGAAAGGTGATATTTTATTCAGAATTTTTCTAAGGTCCATTCGAAATAGAACCTTAAGGTTCATATCATTTGGTAATCAAAGCTCCGGTTATTAGAAATTTTTCTGAATTCTTCTTTCTAACAAATACTATTTCTTCTTAGCTTTTCTTTTGTTATTGTTTTCTTGACTGCACACAGGTTGGTGAATTATTTGATTTATTCTCCTCATTGGTGTGGTAAGAAATTCAAGAGAAATAGAGTGGAAAAAGGCAAGAGAGTTACGTCTTAGAAAAAAGCCAAGTATTGTGTGCAAACACGAGAGTGGTGAGGTTTCTAAACACCTAACATAATTTTTTTCTGTTACGTTTTTTCTTGTTCTTTATCATGGCAGAAAGGGTAGGAGAATTCTACATGATTAGAAGACTTCTTGGTAGCCAAACCGTGGACAAAGAGGAAAGCCAAAGGGAGAACATCTTTCACACCAGATGTTCAATCAATGGTAAAATCTGTTTGGTGATTATTGATGGTGGTAGTTGCACTAATGTGGTTAGTTCCAGATTGGTAGACAAGATGAAATTGGACACAAAACCACACCCTAGGCCGTACAAGCTTCAATGGCTTAGTGAGGAAGATGAAGTGCACATGAAAAGGCAAGCTGAAATTCCTTTTTCAATAGGAAAGTATCAAGACAAGGTGACTTGTGATGTGGTACCAATGGAGGCCAGCCATATTCTCCTTGGGAGGCCGTGGCAGTATGATACTAGAGCTATCCATGATGGCTTTACAAATAAAATTTCTTTCATGTACCATGACAAAAAAATTATTTTGAGGCCTTTAACACCGAGAGAAGTTAGTGAGGATCAAAATAAATTGAGAGAAAAGATTGCTCAAGAGATGTTGAGTGAGAAATTTGAAAAAGAAGAGCAGATGAGAGAAAAAGAGAAAAAGAGCGAAGAGATTTTATTTGTTAATGATTTTTCTTCTACTGTTTGTGATGTTAATTTTCAGGAACAAAAGGATGGGGATGTGAATGAAATACACCAACTCCCATGTTTGAAGAGAAAGCTTATTGATATTGTTCCTAGTGTTCCATTGTACATCCAACCCACTATTGAAGACCAAACTCATGAAGAAGACAAACACATAGAGTCTTTTGTTTCTGAGGCTGAATTGCATTTGTTTAAAAACAAAATTCTGCATGTTTGTTTGACAAGAAAATTTACTCATGATCATGATGTTTGGATTTGGAAATCAAAAAGGAAGAATTCCTTGATGCATAAAGAAAGAATGACCAAATCTGAATTTTTACAGGTTGTGTTTGATCCTGGAGGTTGGGTTTGTTCGTTCCAATTTCAAGTGAATAAAGCCTTAAGATTCGGGACGAATCTTCTCTAAGAAGGAGGGTATGATGTGAACCCAACCGGGTAAGAATAAAGAAGATGGTGACATGGCTTTAAATGAAGTGACAGTTGAATTTAATGCAACTACCAAAATGCAACTACCAGTTGAAGAACCATCATTTAGCATGGAATGAAGCCATGTGGGGCAGCCAACTTAGCTTCAATTTGCTGATTTAATTAGTTTTATTTGTTTTAATAAACTTTAGGGAGTTACAAGATACAAAGTTTTAATTTCTGGTGGTTACAAAACAAGGTTATAATGTTGTTTAATTGCATTAAAACCTTGTGTCTAGCCGTTGGAACAAGCTTGCTAGGTACGACTGAACCTGGACATTTTTGAAGCTACATGGAGACCCTTTAGCTAGCCAAAGGTTGCGGCCAACATGTGATAGAATGGCTGAGTTATATGCCATCAATGTGCGGCTAGCATGTGCTTGAATTGGCTGAATAAAGAGTCATCAAATAGGTGCCAACAAGGAAGTAAATTGGGGAGTGAATAGCCATCAAAGTGGCGGCCAACATCATGAAGAGGAAGGTTACAAATTGAATGAAAACTTGATGAATTGGGGCTGTTACCTGCGGCCACTTATTGGCTGATTCATTAGCTACTTTAATCCATGTTTGGTGGTTACAAGTCAAGGAATAATGCAGCCACATGTGCCTAAAATGCTGGCTGGAATTTGCGGCCATCTAAGCTAGTTTAGACCGAGTTTATTAGCTTAATTTATCTCTTAAATTAATTTAATTTGTAGTAGTTTTAATTAGGGTTGCTTGGTATATGTATGAGGGGTATTTTTGGGAGTAATTTGGGCGTGAAGGTGCAGCTGATTGCATGACCCTATTTCACCTTGTAAACTCTATAAATACATGCTTCATGCATGCAAGAAGAGGGAGATGTTTTATGCCAAGTTTATCAATATAAGTGAAAGTAATTTTCTCTTTAGTGAAAGTGATTTTCTCTAAATTTCTTGCTAGTCAAGAGTTGAAGATTATCAAAGGTTCTTCACCTTTGTGTGTATCTTCAAGGGCTTATCTTTCAAGTCTTGAAAGTGTGACGTCCATCTTCTATCCTTTCTAATTTTCCTACTTCTTCTAGTTTGTTCAAAAACCTATTTTTCCTATACGTGCTACTTGAAATATATGCGATTTATTTTTCAAGTAATCAAAGGTTGAATATTAGTTTTTGTCATCCTTCTATTTTATTTTAAAAATAGTGTTTGAATTCCCAAGAAAAGAGAAAAAGAAAAGAAAATAGCAAAAAGAAAAGAAAAAGAAAAAATTGCAAGAATAGAAAATGTGCTTGTCAAGAAAGGTGATATTTTATTCAGAATTTTTTTAAGGTCCATTCGAAATAGAACCTCAACTTTCTTATCAACTTCTATTTAAAAAGTATTATAAGAAATTGCCTACTTTCTCCATAACGCTTTCATCTTTCTCAACTAACATGCTATAGGTAATGAGTAAATGGTCCTCTATATTAACATCCTCAATCAAATATGCACATGGTGAGAATTAAACACATAAGAGCATGAAAACAATATGATAACTTATTTCATGGAAAAAATATGAATCAAAACATCAATGTCATCAGGTGGCATTAAAATGGACTGTTGTAAATTATGAACTAAATTCTTATTTTCCTGTATAATAGAATGGTTTCAAATATTTTACTACAAAAATTTTAAGTTTCCTATAACAGATATATTGCTCTACTCTTAACTCATAATATATTAGACTTTGCATTTATTGCATATTTATTTCGTAGTTTTTCATTCTAGTAGTATTGTCAATTATCTTGAGGTACATATCTATCCCTCTATCTCTCATCAAATGTTTGTTCTGAAAAGCTAATATTGGCTAATCAACATTCCAAGAGATTAAAGACTTTGTTTCAGAATAAGATTACAGTAAGTAACCAAAAGTAATCACTATAGTTTTGTCCAACAGCAAAATCATATGATAACCGTGGATTTGTGTTATCTTCCACGGGCTATCTCGACAAGCAGAACACCACACCTATAAATGTCTGTTTTTTTTTGTGTTTGTCTCACCCCTATTGCATAATCTCGAAGTAAATTGAAAACGAGTATCACATTTTTTTTTTCACATAAAAAATATGATTTTTTATTGTTCAATGTTATCAAGCATTAAAAATATCTCCATTACACGTAATAATTTTATTCAATTTAAACTCTGATTTATTTCTTCATTCCCTAGATGTTTTATTATTTATATATCCATCTTAATTGTAAGATTGAATTTACATGTAGCTAATCAAATTTTTTATATTGTATTAATTTAATACATACAAGCTATGGATAAACAACAAAGTAGCAAATGTCAAGGAGCAAATGCACGTTTAAAAAGAAAAAAAAATATATCTTGGATGAAAAAAGAATCAAGTTGAAGGCTAGCAGCAAAAATCAACGTCCACATGATAAACTCAATGATGGTATGGTATCACTATTTAAATATTAATTATAGATGTCACCATTAGATTGGAAATTTATATAACTGGCTTATGGTTGTTTACATGTATAGTTGTTGCACACAAAGAAAATGAGTTACTTACCAATCGTAATATTTGCATCAACAGTGACAATCAATAAGAAGACAATTATATTTTATAGCACACCTCTAACAGATTTGTCATATATTATTCTTAATAATGAGAGTCAAATACCTTCCACTTCTAATAATGTGTTGATCAGAGGAAACAATTCTTACATGCACTCAACCAAGTCCACATCTATTACTTCTTTGTGAAACATCCTCATGGATTAATTCTCTAATATTTATCAAAGACAAAACAATCAGATCAAAAGATCTTCAATGACACATATATAATAATTTAGTTACTCCAAGGATGAGTCAACCGCTAAGTGCAAGAACACATGTGATTAGAGGAAATCACTATGTTTCTCATGAACATCATAGAGTTCCTTCTCCTCCTAATCTCAATGAATAGTTGAAGGTAAATAAATAATTGTAATGCTTTAAATTAAATCTGAATTATATATTTTAAATATCCATCAAGTGTTATTAACAAACATGTTGCATATGGTAAAGACTTTCAATGTCCCAATAACTTTGTTTAACTTTAGACAATGATGCAAGCTCCAGTGAAGAAGAATTGTTTGGAACTGATGAAGTCGAAGATATTACACTAAATAAGACACGCGCTTTAAAAATAACTGAACAAATTTTTGAAGTACTGGTAATATTTACATTAGCAAAATAAATTATAACTGTTTGTACATTTTCTATTAGGATAATTGTGATGTCGGGGATCCTATGTGGGTATGGCATCACTGTGGAGCATATATATATATATATATATCAAAGAAAGGATAAGGAACATAGAAATCCTTCAAGGCCAATATTTCATCTTTTGTTGTGGTGGAGGAAAGATTTAACTTCCACTTTTGAATAATCCTCCTCCAACTCTTAAGCGCCTTCTATTTGATCATGATTCAGATGATAGCAAAAATTTCCAACAACATATTCGTGCATAGAACATGATGTTTGCCTTCACATCACCAAAAACAAAATTTGATAGATCATTTAATAATGGAAGAGGACCACCTTTAATCAGAATCAAGCACAATCGTGTCATCTAATTGGTAGTGGTTAAAGTCCAAAATTTACACAACTTTATATATACGACACAAAGCGCACATGAGATAGAAAATAGACTAGCAGGATTAAGGTGTGTAAGTTTTCTCAATCAATTCCAATATTTTGGATCATGATATAAAATTGAGACAATGTTAAATCTCAAGATGGTCTAGATTCTCAAATTGTCCTTTCGTTGAAGGCTATGCGTGATGAGTATAATGTATTTGCTAAATCTTTTAGAATGGCTAAGGAAGGTTTGAAGTTTATCTATACATGATTCTAACAGATATATAATACTTGAAACACAAAGTGATAAATTACAATGGACCAATGAGCTACATGTTGGTTACCTTGGACTTGCAATATCCACTATATATTATTTCCATATGGAGCTCAGGGTCAAGAGGTTGCAAATTAGATGGTTTTCGCCTCCTATTCATTGGACAAAACTGAACTGTGATGGATCAGTTAGGAGTGGTTCATCTCGGGAAGGTTGCAGAGGAGTTCTTCAGGATCATTTGGGCTTCAACCAACAAGCGCTTAGGGACCTGCTCAGTCTTGCATGCAGAGTTGTGGGCCATTATAACTAGTTTGCAGTTAGCTCTGAATATGGGTTTCATAATCTCCTTGTGGAATCCAATTCCAACGTGGCATCTGTCCTCTGTTGGAAAAGATTCGTAGTGGATTCATTGGCAAATATTGCGCATGGCAACATGGACAACTTTGTGGTTTACCTTGGCCAAACATGTATTTCCTTGGCTAGCTCTTTTAGCAAATGTAGCTGGAATGTTAGTTTTGTTTTGCTAGGGGGGCTTGATGCCCCTCTTCAGTCATAAGAAAAATCCTTACCAAGATAACAATTTGGAAATAAAATTCAAGATTATACTCTAAAATGCTATGTTTGTTACGCTATATATATATGAATATGAGATGAAAAATACTATGATTTCAAGCTTTCTTTAAAAAATTTGCTATCACATATAGAGTATACAAAATTAGCTTTGGAATATTAAGAAAATAGCTGCCAATTAATTTAGCTATATGGAATAATTTTATAGTTATTTCTTAGCTATTTTACAGCAAAAATTATTGGAGGCTTCTATATATACTGCTAGAGAGGCTTAGTATCATGGAGGATATGAAGTTGAATTGGAAGGGACCATATCAACAGCCTCATCTCTTCATCATTGTTTTGTGTTACATATATATGGCTGTTCCAAATTGGAACCTCACTTTCTAGAGTTTTTCAAATATTATAAGAAAAAATATTAGTTCTCAATTTTTTTTCTTTTCTTCTTATAACAAACATATTTTAATTCTAGAAACTTTAGTCCCTTATTAAAATATATTCTCCTTCTTTTGTTCTCTTAGCAAAAGTAACCTCAATTTACAAGTTGTAAAGTCTAAAAAGATCACAGTAATTTCGGGACTTGAATTCACCTTTGATTTATTCTAACACACGTATGTAGCGTGATAGTAATGCTTCCTGTATTTGCTCTACCAATTCTTTTTAGCACCCTATATTTATGTATAATGTGCTAATTCGTTTTGTTAGTCAACTTACATGCATTAAGTTTTATTTTCATTTTTATTTTAAAATGACCTTCTTCTTCTCCAAGTGTATTTTTGCACGAGTTTATTATGTTTGTATAAATAAATAAATTAATTAATAATTAATTATTATCTCTAATAATCAATACAAGAATTTTAGAGTTTTTTCTTTTTCAAAATCTAACATTTCATTTGTTTTTTTAAAAAAAATTCTAAAATACTATATTTTTAAATTTAATTTTTAATTAAAAATATTATTTCTAAATTGAAAAATCGATCTCAAACACGTAGCCTTAACCCGGTCATCGTTACACCATTTAATGTGGGGATTTAGCAGAAAAATTTTGGAAAAAAGACAATTAATCAAAGAAAAGAATAATAATGGAAAATAAAGCTTACATGCCAATATTATTACATTAATGCGGTCGGCTAAGCTAGAATGGAGATGATGGATGACAGCAGGACATGAAGATGTATCTGAGTCAGATTGTTGTATATATTGTGATTTGGAATTATTCTACTCTATGAGTTTGACCCTGAGGATTAGGGATATCATTATTAACCATGGTTTCCCTTATTCACATGTGGTTAAGGTAAGTGCCTTTAAAAGGCACACTTAGGAGCTATATTTTCTGCCATTACAAACCTCTCTTGCCCGTTACATATAAATAAACGTCTCACTTATGGTGGTGGTTGTAACCAGTTTCTTTGTTTCTTATTAGATTAGATTAGATATTCTGTCTTCTAGCTTCCCTCATTTGCGCACAGCACCAAGCTCCAAATTCAGGTTCTTATTATATGTCTCTTTCTTTTTAAAAGTTAACTTATGCATCATGATTTTAAATTGCATTTTGTAATTGCAATTGCACTCACAACATTAAGCCATGCATATTTAATTATAGGCAGTTTTTCACAATATCAAGAATTGAAATTTACAATTTAAAATCATAATCAACATGTGGTTATGGATCATGGAAATGATGGCCAATTGCTTAATTACTGCAATTTTTTGTGTATGTTTGAGTGCAGATCGAAATTAAAAGATGCCGACGAGTGGCAGCATTGGAAACCACAATGGTTTGGGGAAGATTGAGATTCAGAAGAAGAAACAGAACAGAGTTTGTGAGGAGAAGGAAAGTCGTACAACATTAACGGTGAAGGCTAAAACAATTGATGAGCTTCACTCTTTGCAGAAGAAGAAATCTGAACCCACTACTCCCAAGGGGTCTCAACCCACCTTATTTACCCATTGTCAGGAGGATGAACGCCACAAACAGCAGCTCCAATCCATCAGGTATATTGTGCGTGATTTCATTTCCTATATATACATGTGATGTGACCAAGATTTTATTTATGAATAATGCATGTCACTTACATCACATCACACATTATTATAACTAAATTTCATTCCTCACCTCAATAGTAGAGGCAGACATTGATCAATATTTCTTTAATTTTTCAATCAATCGCGATATATATATATATATATATATATATATATATATATATATATATATATATATATATAATATGCAGCGCTCCCACATTTCTACCGTGTGGATCACTGTTTATCTTTTTTTTCTCTTTTTTTTCTATTTTTTTCTTTTTCATTTTTTTAATTAGATTTTTTTTAATTTATTAATATATTATTTATTTATTTATTTTAATAAATAATAATCTAGATAAAAAATACAATAAATGTGTATTTTTTTAAGGGTTAACATAAGTTTTTTTATCATGATTATTCTATTTTGATGTTATTAA